>JARK01001513.1:47548-73582 GCA_000688135.1 Ancylostoma ceylanicum
CCCGCCCACTTTCTGCGTACGCCAATGCTATCTATGTATAGTTGTATATAGTATATTAATTTCTGGAAATCCCCTCAGTGTAAAACATATTTCTAGGCTTAATTACATTCAGCTGTTGCTATGCTTGTTCCTATTTAGAAAACGCTTATAGTATTCGTGGTGGTCCACGAACAGCTGCTCCAGCACTCATGAAAAGTGGCCTTTTCCCTTAGTGAGACGGGATCTTTCGAAATACACATATTATTCAAACTTATTCAAAAGTGCAAACTCTAAACGACGCTCTCATGCTCTGAACACCACATGCACCTGTTTGAATTGCATTTTCCTGGTACGAAATGGAATATCAGGTGTGATATTGTTCGTATCAGCTGTTTTATATGAAGAAAAGGTATCAGAAATCTACCTACTTGTAGTTAAAAGGAAAGAAAAAAATCATCTTTTCACCTCGTAGTGATTCCTTCACTTCCTCTCCCTTTTTTGATCAACGTATGTGTTGTACATAGAACCTTTTTTGAAACAATGTACTCTTTTCGCCTTTGTAGCCGATGGTTCACCTAGAAACAAGGTTTTAGGTAACGGATTTATAGACATTTTGTCCCAGTACTTCTTGATCCTACATTCCTTCGCTTTTCTGTGGAAAAATCTGCCCCACGCAGTAGTAGCACGCTTTGTAAGTTTTTTCTGTTAGTCCAGGGAAAAAATTGCAAAGCGTGCTACTACATTTATTAATCCGTTGACGCTTGTCTAAGGACCTTTAATGTCAAAGCTGTTGTCATAGGGTTACTGTAGTATTATCTGAAATCCGCTTACATGTTCTAAATGTACCTTTTCTTTAAAGGAAAAAATTCCCATCGTATATTGTTTAGCTTCTTAGGTTTTCTTGGTTTTTAGTCATTTTGTCCGGTTAGGATGTTCGGGTAACAAATTACACCGTACAGTAAATGGATAGGACGATGGAGGTGAGCACTAAGAAGACTGAAGTCATGAGCATCGACGTGAGCGAAACTGCCCCCACGCAAGCGTAAGGATTCAAGTACTTGGGAAGTGTTTTGAGCGCAGACGGAACTGTAGATGCGGCAGTACGTGGAAGAATCAAGTGCGCGTGGCTGAAATGGAGAGAATCGACCGGCATTCTCTGTGACCAAAAGTGCTCAAGAGTGCTGAAAGAGGAAATCTATCGCAGTGTTATCAGACGGACATTCATGTATGGCAGTGAGTGCTTGCCGCTATCCAGAGCGCACGAACGCATGATGAACAGTGTTGAGATGCGCATGCTTAGGTGGTCATGTGGATTTACCCAACACGATGAGGTGCTCAACGAAGATATAAGGACGATAATACAGACTGCAGCTATTCAGCTCAAACTGCGTGCGCAGAGATTAGGCTGGTATGGCCACGTGATGAAAAGACCATCACCATACCCTACTCGGCAGGCAATGGAAATGGTTGTTGCCAATAAGCGCCCTAGAGGCGCCCTGAAGAAGCGATGGAAGGATGCAATACGGAAAGATATGGGAGAGGTAGGAGTCACGAAGCATGACACCCAGGACCGTGTTCTCTGGCGTAGGAGAACCAATACAGCGAACACTTCGACTGTGCGGGATAAACGCTAAAGAGAAGGAGAAGAAGATGGAAGTGAAAAAAGACGAAAAAAGTTGGGAAATCCGGTAAGCAAAAAGGTGCGCTGCGTAACTGTGTCAGGTATGCAGTCACTCGCAGATTATTTCTGGACTTTTTAAGGGAATATTTATTTGTTAACACATTCAAGGTGTACAGCTTGATGCAAAGGGTCACGTAGAGATAAATGAGAAGGATAAAAAAGAAGCAAAGGGATAAAAATCCTGTGAAGTATAACAGGTAAAGTCTGCGATAGGAGAACTCCGTAAATCAACCTCTGTCCTAGATGGTGTAATCTGCGATTTAACATATAAAATAGCAGTTAATGACGAGGCATGAGGATTTGTTTCATAATTATTTCGTCACTCTTCTATAGTAATCACGTTTGCTCTTCCATACATATCCGTCCTCTTTTTGTTATTCCTCTCCAGGTATAATTCTGGTCAGAAGAACTGTCTGGTTCATTAGGAGCATACGGAATTACCGTATCGACAGAAAAAATTCAGAAATGAAAATTGTCTGTGGCTGACGTAAGCACAGATTTCCAAACGTTTTATGAAGTCCTTGGCGTGCGTCACGCAGTAAGGTACAAAATATCGTGCAAAACTCTAATATGCTCTGCCTATTTCTCTCGGAAAAACATTCCTCGCGAAAGCAACAAGTAATATTGTAGTAATTTTTTTCCGATTGCAACAAGTCGGGTGAACTCAAGCGGCTCACAACTTTAAACTATTGGAGCTCATACTCCGTAGTGCATTCATACTCATCATTACTCAATAGTGTAACTCAGCAATACTGAATAGTGAAGCTCGCTAGTGTATAATCCAAGTCCGCATTTTTCAAAATTTATCAATTTTTTGAATATTCCTCGCTAAACTGATTTTTCTTCGGTACGTTGTGTAAGAAAATTTTCGAAGAAGTATAGGAATTCTTGTAGTGCGGAATATATAGGAAATCTTGTAGTGTGCGCAATTTCTGTTGGACCTTTCGACATCTCAGACATCACACTGTAGAACTATCATTTATTATCGAAAGTAGCGGCATAAATTGTAAAGGATATGCTGATGACATACAGATTTACCACACTATACAGAATGAAGAAGATTCTCTCCTCCTACAATCATGCATAAAATTGATTAATCATTAGGCTAGTTGCTCTCTGCCTACATCGGTTGAAAAAACAAGATTTATGGAAATGTGAGCCCAAAATTCAAGCGAGTCCTAGTTTATAAATAATGTGCCTCTTATCATGGTTGATGAAGTATGTGATCTTGGCTTTACTGTTGACGAAAGATTAGAATTCAAGTCCAAAAAAAGTCTTACCTCAGTTTTTTCTATTATTTTGTCGTTACACCTGCAAAAGAGCTGCTTTACCATCAATCGACATTTTTCACTTTTTGTCAAATGTTTGTGATGTTCGGCACACCTTTTCGGTGTATTAGACAAATAAGTAAGTGAACAAATAAATAAATAAATTTGATTTAGATTACAAGAATATGGTGAGGAATGCTGACCACAGATTATAAAACCTTTCTAAGTGCCTATCCACTAATGAACCCCTAGTATTATTTTCAACGATAAGTCTCATGTTAGGCCTATACTCGAATATGGAACAACAATGTTCAATGCTCATCCCTTAATCATCACTCCTTAAGAAAATTAATAGCGTTGATTGAAAAAGTACAGAGCAGTTTTACTAGAAAGGCCATGATTAGAATTAAAGGATTTGATTACAACAGCATACCTAGTAGTAACATTAGCAACAAGGAACTAATCCTTCCAACTCTTGAATTGAGAAAATAAAAAAATTGTCTACTCATGGTTTGGAAAATTCTGAAGGAAAAAGTTGGCATAGAGTCAAATATGTATACTCTTTTCATTGAATGTATCAGTAACGAGAGGGGATCCATATAAAGTAGTCCTTGAAAGGGCAAGATTTTCATTGAGATACTTTTTCGTGAACAGAGATGGCACTGGATACCTTAGGCTGAGCAAACTTGAACACCTTCCCACGAACTTGAGCGGAGTTAAGGAATTCATCAACAGGTATCTTGGGGAATCTCTTCATAAAGGTGTTACCACTTGAACATTGATTTTCGTGCTGTTTTCACTGCAAAGTTTCTGTTGTACATGTTCTTATCCACCTCTTCTACGTACATGAGAAATTCTGCATTAAAGTGTAAAGGATCTGCATTTTGACCTCGCTTCTTCGCTAAGAGTTAACGTTCTCACTCCAATCTATGTTTGGGTAGAAGCCAAGGAGTTAGGTTTCATCTATGAACTAGGATGAAAATTGATTGGATTACAATGATATGAACTTGCGTCAAACCGTGTAACCTTAGAAGCCTATATTATAGATGCAGCAGACCTGCTTTGCTTAATGGGTAAGATCTGATTGTTGTTGATAGAAATGCATTGTTGCCATAGTGAGAAATGTACCAAGCATTCAAAAACTTCTCTCGAATGGATTCAAGTAATTTTTTCGAGTTTATACAACATCGTCGGCAAATGCCAATGACACCTTTCCAGCGAACGAAAACACCACCCACACTTGGAGTGGAAGTAAACCCTTAGTTAATCTAGTAATTTCGGGTTTGTGGGAAAATGTCTAGACGAGCTCGCACTTTATTCCTTAAAATCAGCTGATTACTCTCACTGTATGATTAGAAGATAGCTGCCTTGTCGTTCTTGATGGTTGAGCATGGAATACACTAGAGTTAGAGTGTAAGAGTCACCTTTAACCTACAATTTGCCCTTAGTCAAATTCGCCAGATCTGCTGCAATAACATGGTCTAACAGCAATTCCAACAAAAACTGGATGCCTACGAAATAGCGTGGAACTTGCCTAGTTCTGCTCGTAGATGCTCGATTTTGTGAGTTTTTGCATCAATTCAGTAAAATAATCGAATCTGAGCTTGAGTACCAGTGAAATGTGTGTGTTTTCACTAATACTGACCCGATCTATGACGCGCCACCTATCAATATATCGATTACTTGAAAGGAACCAGTAGACGGAAAGTGGCTGCGTGACAAGACGTATGCTGCCGAGCTGTGATTGGTCGATTCATGCGCGCGTCGCGCCTGCAGTCTTTAAACGTACGAGCAGTGCTGAGGAGAAATAGACAAGTTTTCTGAGCTTAGGTGGGATAGATCAATGCCATAGGAGCCAAAAAAGTATAAGGGGAGTCCACCGGAGTCATTCAATGCGTGGACTTTGAAGGAAGAACCTGGATCTAATGAGCATAGGCGTGCGGCGCGGTTGCGTCGCGGCGTACGTCTTGACCACCTCCCACGGAAAGTATACCTCGACATTCAGTAGTTGAACCGAAAAATCATCTCGAGACGAGTCGAATGGTGACCAAATCGCTTTAAAGTAGTAGTAGTAGTAGTAGTAGTACCAACTTATGATATCCATGCAAAACCCATGCAGAAGCCATGATTCGATGCAGAACCCACAAAAAGAGTATGCATGGCTTTTGCATGGGTAATAATGGACTTTTTATGGATTTAGCCATGGCTGGTAGGGCTAAAAAACCGTGCTTTGCATGAGCTTGCATGTCTTAATCGTGGGATTTGCATGTTTCAATCTCATGCGTAACACGATTCTCAAGGTGCCTGGGTATGTTTATGCATGTTTACTTCGAGAAGCCCTTCTGACGCGATGATGCGCCAATGCAATCCTTGCTCTCACAAGTGATTAAGGCACTTCCCCGTATTGAAACTGCTCAGCCGTTCAAAAGGGTTAGCGGATTACTCTCATCCTTGTGTTCTTCTTGTGCACTGAAGCATACATTCTCGCTTCACGTGACTGCAATACTGTAAGGGGAAAAGCCTTGCTCTTGCGCTTTGTAAAAACATTACTTGAACAATGCTTTACTCCTACGTTGCTAATGGTTTTAACATTAACTACTTTTCTTAATGTTAATGATACTCGCATTCGGCTATGCACCTATTGCAAATGCCCCGATTGTACAGGCATTTCGTACTGATTGGGTAATAAATGTAAGCTGCAGTAACAAACTACGAAAAATTATGAAGTAGAAGGAATAGTTTTAGAGCAAACTACAAGTTCATCATTTAAAAATTTACCTATTCGAATATTTATTGACGTTATAATTTTAGGCATTTCTCAACAGCTTCTATCAGAATTTACTTATTTCATCTGGTAATCCATAAAAAGGCAGTGGGGGCGGACTTAAAGAAAGAGTGTTACTGATGAAGCAACTCGAAATATAATTGCGTAAAAGATCATTAGCGCATAAATATAGTTCCTCATTCAGTACAAAAACTATGAAGGCCTAAAGGGGTTTTTAGAGTTTTGACGCGTCGCGCCGCATCCTATGCTTAAGCATAGGGCGCGGCAACGCAGTGCGAGCTGGCGCGAGCTCGCTGCGTCAAATGCCGCACGGGGATCCTTGTACACTTTTCCCGCGGCGCGTCATTTTGCGAGCTCGCACTGCGGGCTGCGGCAACGAATGCTCGGGGGCATTCTTTGCCGCTGCGGCAACGCGGCAAATCAGTTGTTCTTCGCAGTTGCATGCATTTTGGACGTTTCTCTTGTTTGATATTTGTTTTTTCTAAGTGATTTCTCCCATAAGACTTGTGCTCACCTCTCGTGACAGTTATTTCGCTGTTTTACTTAGGTTTTAATAGCTATTTCGCTGCATTTGAATACTGCATTTCCAGTCCTTTAATTGCGGCAACCTGCGACGTTTGCCGCAACCCTAGCACGAGTTGAAATGCGAGAATTCAGCTCGCAGCGAGTGGTTTCCCGCGCCGCACCGCGCCACAACTTGCTAAAAACTGTAAAAACCCCTTAACGAATCTTTTTTTTTTTGAGTTTTCAAATCCTATTCCAGTACAGAAGAAAGGTTCCTAATCCTAATGCTCACAAATTAGCCATGCTTTGATCTCTAGACTACGTATCGCGTCTGGTAGCATTTGCAAAACAACTGCCCCATGCTGGAATCGAACCAGCGACCTTCTGTTTACAAGACAGACGCTCTGCCACTAAGCCAATGAGGCCAGTGATTTCACCTGGCAAACTTCACATGTGGGGGAAAACTCTCTGAAATTTATCAAATACAGTAGAACAACATCCTTCCAAACATCACCACGGTACATTAACGAAGCTGAGCGGAAGTATGCATTTGGCCTCATTATTAAAGGAATATGAGAGAATTTTAAAAAAGTAGAAAATATGAGGAGCAGGAACTGCTACAGCTGTAGATTCCATGTCTTCCAAATTCGGTGATAGCTAGCCAACAAAAAAGTGCCAAACTATTGTGGATGTAAACATAATACACAGATGTAATTGTTCAACATTCAGCAGTTGATTCATACCTGTGTATTGAACCCGAAAAGTCGTAATGCATTCTTCATGAGAACCGTAGGATGGCTGCGATGTCTTCCGGACGAGGTCATTCACTCTCCTTCTGGTATGGTGTTCGCACGACGCTTGCAAAAGATCAGTCTGTTTAGAGTGCTCACTATCACCTTCAGTTGACTCGTTAGTTGAAAAATTCCCTACTTCCTATTATTAACGATGATTAGGCCAGGATTTGCTCATTATCCTTGTTTTTCTTCCTCATCAGGTTAGGTAATTGTTCATTCTCATCAAATTACTGTGCTTACAAGTGCACTCACTCTGCCTCTGCACAGTTTTCCTACTCACTATGCTGAATGTGGTTCGTTCCGCGGGCTTCCTCTAGGTCAACGCTCGTGGTTTGTATTTGGATTAAAGAGGCCCTTGAAATACAGGGCCTGACCCGGTATGCTAGTTACAATGGCGTAGCCTGGGCGTGAATATTCCAAGGACACCATGTTTGTGTTATAGATATGTATTGGATAAGGAAACCAGTGTAATGGAAGCATGTTGAGGGAACCATTTCTACTACACTCTCTTTCCCAAGCACAGGACATCCTAAACCCAAAACTAGCCGCTTACTATTCACACTTCTTATTATTCTTGCTGCTGTGCATAGCTATTAGAAATTATGAACTGTTGCAGTAGGGAACGCCCCTCCTCCCGTTCACGCCCTTTACGCGTCCCTCCTCTTTTCTACGACTTTCGCTGATGCGAACTCGTTATAATTCTGTATTGTGGATCAGTGAGAAAATCCTTTAGTTTATTAGGTTCCACGCCCTAAGACGAAATTTCCGGGTTGAGAGCCAGGTAAATAATACATATCTCACCAGGGAGGTCTCTTCAGTGTATAAATTTTTGGTATTTCCTGTCCTCTATGACCAAAATTCATGACCACACAATTGGCGTTTCTCGGAATAATGTGGAAATCTGATTATTATTAGCGTTCATCATGAGCAGTATGATGTATCCGGGACTTTTCGAGGGCTGCTTTTCTACCCAGGACTAAGCCTAAAACCCCATCAGTGGCTTAGAATTAAAAATTTTTCGCGCTTCTCTCTGTGCTAGATGTACGTTTTTCTGTCATGTTCCCATCCTTCTCACTTCGTTCCTCCTAGAATCATAGACTAACAGCCTGCGTGACATCATAATTTCATGGATTATTACAGGAAGGTAAGAACTGAGACGAACATTTCCTATGGACACAAAGCCGACATTACCCATCCGGGTAATCTGTGCTTTTCTTATTTTTGTTCCGGCTTTGGTCGGTTTTGTTCTACAAATTGTTGTCACCATAGCCATAATTCACGTGAGTTTGCTTCTTGTAACTTCGATAAGTTATAATAACCAATGAAAATCTCGCCAAATGATACGTGCACAATTCTAGTTTGAATTTCACCCAAAAGTACCATTTATAGGGTTGGAAAACTATGCGGAACAACAGTTTTTACATTATTATGGTGCAAATTATTTGCTGTAATATATTTGCGTTATTTCTGGACCTTTACATTGCTTTTCCACTTACTCTTACTGGAATACAGGTAACACAGGGCTGACTTTCATTTGCACCTGAGCGGAGATCAGTATTCTTGTGTTGCAGTACATGGGCGACGGGATCCTCCTGTACCGCGGGCCGTTGTTCCTTGAAGGTGTCGCCTTCCATGGGCTGCTTCTGCTATCTTTCTTGCTCACATTGAATAGAACAGCTGCATTTTTCTTCCCGGAATTCAATGAAAATTTGTTTTCACGCAAAGGCACGATTTTGTGAGTTTTTTATTCTGCGCTTTTTCGGAAGGTTTTCAAAACTGATTGGTAGATCATTTCATTAGTGGAAATATCAAAAATAACAGTTCAGATGTTCAACAATTGTATGGATCTATATTTTCACTATAATTACTATTCATTATCTGTTTGGATGCGAGAAGCTCTTCCTAAAAGACGGTAGGTTACGGTGGATAGATTGTCAGCTGGCGAGAAGTCTTCGATACTCATGGTATTGAAATATAATATTATAGTTTGCCACTAAAGTAATAATGTCACTGGAATAATCAGAGGGTGGCCCAGAATTTATTGCACGCAGAAAGTTTTCAAGCGCTCAGACCGTGCTGCGCGTGCGCGGCGCGTCCTGCTTGTAGCACCGGTCCGGCGTCCTCGCTCAGCTGTTCGAGGACGCCATTAGTCAGAATTAGGCTCAGGTAAGCGTTTTTAGCGGCTGTCTGAATCAATCAGCTCTCTACGGGACCAAAAACAAATAAAATGCCCACAAAAACACCAAGAATGACGATTTTAAGCGTCAAAAAGCGAAGCATGGGGGCCGTCCGATCAATATCGGTCAGCTACAGGTCTCTTCATAACAACAGTAATGAGGAAAACCACATAAGAATACTTACGGGGGCCAAGTTTTGAAAAACAGCGTCCTCGAACGGCTGAGCGAGGACGCCGGACCGCTGTTAGAAGCGAGACGCGCCGCGCACGCACCGTAGGCTCTGCGCGTTCCATAAATCGCACATAAGGACTATACCGGAAAAATGAGGCGGGGCTAAGATGTGCGATTGGCCAACGGCGAGAATTGACCAATCGTGTTGCTCGGCTGCGCGCCGCCCTCTCCAGGTATAATAATCCGCACCCTAAAACGATACTGCCCTTCCAGTAAATTGCGAGGAATGGAAGTTTCAAGCTGAGAAAATATTGGCCAAACCGTTTGGGCACAAACTGTACTGGTTATCCTTCAAGGAGACCGTTCAGATCTATTAGAGTACAGTCCTCTAGAAGTTCCGTGGTTGCGCCGGCAACCGAGTAGTAATCGCAGTAATTACTACATTAGTCATTTAGGAAGATTCATAACGCCGAGCATTCATTTCCGTTGTAATTTGCTGAAAATTTTCAGAATTCTACTTCCGATACTACTGCGAAAGTACGTACTCTACGCAATTTCGCTTTGCATGCGTAAGTTCTATTCGCTTGGTTTAAAAATGGCATTATTAAACCATGTTCGGGGCAAAGTCCAATAATTCTACGTGATTATATGCCCAGAACGGGCCAATTTGTACTTGCGTTTGTACTGAAGTACGTGACGCGGATAGTTTGGACACGACAAGTGTAAAAATAAGGATTTCCTGAGTTCCGGTCTTTACTCTTTGTATATGAGTGACGCATACAGTCGCAATTGTGGAATCCGGAAATTTTCAAGGGATTTGAGGCATTTTCACAAAAACTTTCCTGAGAATGAGTAACTTCGCTTTTGCAAACACTGTGATGTCTACTCCTATGACCGCAGAACTTATCTAACAAACACCCGCCCAGAAAGTAGCCCGGATGGCTCAGTGGTTAGAGGGGCGGATTGCAATCCGTCCCTATCGATGGTTCCACTCCGTTGGAGATCCAAAGTTAAGCGCAGATTCTGCTCGGCAGCTTCTGCGATGCAGTGTTCGGGGTTCACTGCACGACGCCCCCGGGATCTCCTTCGGGTAGTCGGGGAAGGCTTCCGGCAACGTTTTGCAAAAGGTTTTGAGTCTCACGGTGCTTTCGTTTTTTAAAATTATTCATTCTAAAGGAGCCCCTGTGGAAATGCCTCGAATCCCACTAGCAATGCGAATTCCGTGAAAATTTTTCGATTCTACGGCTGCGACTTACTTATTTACTGAGGATAAATCTGAGTGAATTATGCTAGCTCTTTTCCATTTTATTCCATCCCATTTTTAATCCCATTCAATCCTGGCATCACAAGTAATAGCAGAATAATGGTAGTTTGAACCGTAGAGCAAGATTGTTATTCACTGTCGTTCTGATTGTGTTACGGTGTTGTGCCGTTCCACACATACTGAAGAATCAAAAACATGTAATATACATCGCATAATCCTTCATCACGTTACGCATTTCAATTCAACAAAAAGATGGATGAAAACATCTTTAGAAAAATGGGAATGAACGCCCGCGCATTTGTTCCGCTTTCCGTTACTATGTTTACTATGTTTTCCTTTCTGAAACACGGAAGTCCCTACAGATTTGTACCTTTGTTCAAAGATTGTCACGTCTACTCTGTTGTCTCAAAAATAACGGGTGACGAATCGGATATTTAGACTCCTTTGTAGTGCACGGAATAAGCACCTACAATTAATAGAAAGTACAATACTTCATGTCGCTTCAGAAGACATATAACACGTTTGGTACAATTTTCTAAACTATAGCTAATTTCTACAGGATGAGCTGCACTGTCATAAATTAGCACATTCGTGACAATGCGTATTTTGTATTCTGTGCCGGTGCGAATCTGTTCTTTCAAAACTATGTCGACTTGCACACTGGCCCTTATGGGAAAAATGTGTAAAATTTTACAAAAGCAAACATGTAGTGAACTCCAAGCGACCGCAGACAAGGGGCGGGGCCGCGGCGCGGGCACTCTGGTTGTCTGCTGCACGGAAGCAGCGGGCCTGTTGGGCAGAGACGCAGAGGAAAGCCGATACGTCGTGATTTCCCACTGCCTCGGGAGGTGCAGCAGGCAACCAGAGTGCCCGCGCTGCGGTTCCGCTCCTTGTCTACGGCCGTTTAGAGTTCACTGGATGTCTGCTCCATGACACTATGGCTCTGAGATTATTTTTTAGTTCCTGAAGTATCAGAGCTACGCGGTACCACCGACTATGATAGTGTTGTATTTTCTTATGTATCTAAAGATAAGGTTATCGTATCACGCCACTGCAAGAGGAAGCAACGCTCAAGTAGAGATACGGTTTCTGTCGCAGGTGAGAACAAAGCCCTTTAATTCCATTAACTATGGATTTTATAAGCATCGATTATTGATTCGTAGTCAATTCAAATAATTTAATTCCAGACAATCCCACTTGGTGTCCTTCTAAGCATTCAAGTGGTCGCATTTGTGATGTTCCCTAAACTTCCCGTCAGCGGCTACGGACGTTTTTTCGTCACCTCTGCCACTAATCTAATTACGATCTTCAATAATATGACCCCGCCTGTAACTCTACTTATTTACAACCGTGATATACGAAGATATGCAAGACGAGCTTTGTGCAGAACATGCAATCAGTCTTCTAATGCGTTTTCATCCATAAATGGATATTGCCATACGTTGAGCTCTAGTAAAACTATGACTAGATAAATTTGAGCTGGCAATAAATAGTTCAATAGTGTTTCTGAGTGACCGAGGACGATTTTAAGGTTGCGTCGAGGCACCTCATCGATCGTCTCCTGAAGTTGCCTGTCGAAATCGTTTTTCATGTCGTCTGCGTAATCCGTTGGTGCATAGACTTGGATCGCTAAGACCGAGGATATCCAGTAGGTAGTTATCAACCTAATGGAGAAGCTGTGCTAAGCGTTCAGTTTGGTTTCGCGTGCGTAAGTTCCAGGAACCGATACGCGTGATATTCCTTGGTGAGAAAATCGGATCCAGAATCAGGGAGCCCTTCAGAAAGCTAGAACACGACCTTCCTTTTTCAGCAGTATTACATATGTTCAACGTTTCTGTAGCGGTGGGAAGTTTTACGGGACGAATTGCTGACCCGTCGCCCAACCCTCCTGCTTTCTTATCCGGGCCTAGGACCTTCCACGGTGCAGTATCCTTTTTATAATTCCGCATTTGTTTTTAGTTCCGACTCAATTCAGTTGATTTCATCGCTGTCAGGATTATTATGTTCTGAAGATCAAAAGCAGATCATTACGGTTTCTGGCATGTATTGTACGTCAAAACAAGTAAATTTGCATTCAATGTTATTTTTAAGTTCTGCGTGCTACTTCGTAGCCGCAAGTAACTTGGGAGATACACTCTTTTCAAAATTGAAGTACGACATTTGATCGGTGTACAGTAACCTTGTTAAATGATCTAAGGTCTCACTAAAAAACGAAAAAAATACTCGGAAATTCGCATTTTCTGTCTAACAATTACCATGGATACTGTATGTATAGATCATGCAAATGTCATCGTGGTTTTGAATGAATGCAGAATGCGTGGCGAGGGAATTAATTAGCGCTGAGCACTTTATTCTTTTACTATTTTTTCATTTTTTATGTTCTCTCTAAGAATTGGAGCGCTGACCTTTTTTCAATCAGAGAGCATTTTTTATGTCTCATTACTCGAAAAGAAAAACATCGCAGCTGAAGGTTAGTGGGCAACAGGCTTTTTCCAGGCGAGGAAACACAAAAACCTCACTTTTGCTTGAAAGAAAACCTAAGAATGTCCTTAGATATCCTAAATGGAGTGAAGTTCAAAAATTATTGTACTCTTTTTCAAAAAAAAAATATGGAGTCCGTAGCTGCAGAATTGTAGCGGGACCTGAAAAAAGTATACGGCAAGAGCATTGACAAGAACGACATTTAAAAAATTCTTATCGAAAACATAAATAAATAGGACTCAAATGACGAATCAAATTTGGACTTCGAGAAAGGGCAGATGAGGAGCACTAAATGAGCTGATAAGCACAACGATTAGTACTTCATTGTTTTCGTCTGGCTCTCTTTTGATGATGTGATGAAAAGGTGAGTGCAGCAACTTACTACGAATAATATCAGCTTTAAGAGTTTGAGTTTGCAAGGGGATAGCGAAAACTGGTCTTTTAAATTAGTTTTTTTTTTCTGGTTTTACTTATCGTCGTTTGTTGAATACACATGTATTGATACATTTTGCATGATATGATCGATATATCCGGCATTGCTGAATTTAGCAGCAATAATTCTAGAGCAATATGTAAATGTAACGAACTTCGAAATGAAGATAAAGAGTATAAACTTTTTCACGCTATTACAGTTTCGGGGCTTGAACTAGACCGGAAGCGTGGTCTCCTTGGTGCCTCTCCTATGTATGTGCAAATGTGTAATGAAGAGAATTAGAGGCAGATGTTGACCTTGGACTTTATGTACCTATTGTATGTGGCAGAGTCTTCATCATCATGATTTGTTACACAAGCATATGTTCATGTGAATAAAACAGGATAAAATAACAGAGAAGAAGAACAACAACATAAACAACCAGCAACATAAATTCATAGATTACGATATCATAAAAAATCAGAAAATCTGTATCCTCACCGATTTGGACAGCCACGTAACAAGGTTTTGAATGAATTGTACGATAACGGCAAAGCGCGCTTTTTACAAAGTTTCTCAGACTGCGGGATAACTCTATGAATGAAACTGAAACGTCTGCAACAGAGTTTAGCTTTTGGGATATGGAACTTAGTGGCCTCTCCTCTTCTAATTGAAACTCGCATCGACACGAAATGGCTTAATTTGAGGCCACATTCACCGTAAATTAGCTTGTGGAAGAGCGATAAGTCATTCCGTTTGCAGTCTCCTTGAAATGGTAATTGCTTACAGGTGTCTTTGTGATTTTCCTTCAAAGTTTGTTGTAGAGCGGAGGTTCTTGCCTAATTTATGAATATTAGACAGAAATAGGAAGCAATTCGGTAGCGATTCTTCGGTGATTCTTCTAAGTCGGTTTCCGAACAAATTCTTGTGGATTCAGAGGAATTCCTCTACATTCTGCGATATCCGGCAACTGGAGCACATTTCTCGGGAGTTTTTCTGAAATTTCTAAAGTTTTTTTTTTCGTTTTGATGCAGTTATATCGGAAATATTGAAGCACATAAGTTTAAATAAATGAAATTTTCCCCCAAAGTAAAAGTGGTCGATTGGCAGAGAAAGCACAATATCTGCAACTCTTTCTCAACCACTGCCTTTTCCTATGTTGTGGCTTATTAATAGGGGTTCTCAAAATCAGGCACGCGTTTCGAAGGTTAGAAGGGGGGGCTAAAGCTGATTATCTGATTAAAGCTGATTATTATCCATCGCTGAGATTGTAGGACAGCACTACCTTATTAAACATATGCTATACCATTAAGTTCTAGGACATACAGCGAATTGTCTGTCTGCCGCTGCGTAATGCATCTCCGCAGAGACTCGTGAGAAAGTGAGCGATGATATTACTGACTCATGGAGAGCAGAAGAGAAGCTTTGACGGGGGCTCCTCTCACCAATTTATCATTCAATCACGTACGACTCATCAGGTGCAAAAGAAAAAATAGGTTCTGGAGGGTTTGTCATTTTGGTACAACTGGCTGCTGTTGGCTAGTCAAAACCACCCATAGATATACTTGGGCCAGAATAAAGAGCGAATAATTTTATTAATTTAATGAACAATTTAGGTAGCAATTCGAACATTCAGATATTTGAAAACGAAGCCCTACGGCTCTTATCGTCTTTCATAAAACACAGTATTGATCCCTAATGAGGGAACATTCCAATTTTCGATTTCCTCGAAATATTCGATATTCAAAAGGCAAAATATCGGATTACTGATAAATGCAAAACTCGGGTGTTCCAACAACAAAAACCAGTTCGGTGTTGCAGGAAATACAAGAAAAAAGCTAAAAAACCTTTGAACTTTTTTGATTTTTCATATTTATTTATTTATTTATTTATTTATTCATTTATTTATTTATTTATTTACGCCATACAGGAGTGCCATTCTTGCAGAACAGTATGAGACTGTTTAAGAAGATTTAAAAAAAGAATTGTGGAAAACATCAAACTAGGAGAAACAGAGGGGTCAGGTCCGGGCTTCCGTCTTTGTGATGAAATCGTGGTGGTAGGAAAGAAAACATGGCCCACAAATCGCGTACTGTAGAGAGATGGATGTCGCAGTGACTAAATTGTTCAGTTATCTAGACCGTTGGAGTGTGGCTGTTACTGTAAGGAGGGTACAGATCTTTGAGATAACGACAACACAAGAACGCATCTGGAATGCCATTCTGAGGCGGTCGCTGAAGCGACTCTTTGATCTGGTACGAACCTCAGGCATATGCCTAGGTGGGTGCTCGCTGACTCGTACCAATCCAGTTAGTTGCAGGCAGACTGTGGAGATCATGGAAATAGAGTATGAGAAGCAATCTTTTTGGCTCAAGGTCAGCTTTTCAGCAGTAAAGTTGTAGAGGATACATGGATGATCAATGTATCTTGTAGAGAGTCTCTAAAACTATGCACAGGTACGCGAAGGGCTATGTAGAGCTAGAAAATCGATTTAAATGTCGATTTAACCAGTTTGCGGAGGCAGAGACAGGCCCTCACACAACAGTAGATGAAATAAATGATATGGTAGACAGTGGTGGAAAAAAACACTGGCAACTCGAGCTGAGGCACGGAAACGTGGCGAGGTATGAGCACTAGATCGCTGTATTCGATCTAAGCATCAGTCTGACCTAAAAATCACTCATGTTGAGGGTTTCAAAAACGTTAATTTTGAGCAGCTTCCTTCTTAACACCTTAAAATATATCTGGTTGTTTTAACTGTTTTCTGGATTGGTAATTAAAGTAGCAAAATTATTCTATAGTCATTAGCTTTATTTATTAGGTTTACTTTTATATTAGGTAGCCCTGCTTCGCGAATCTGACATTTGACTCCATAACTCTTTCAGCATCGATTCCTGTGTATGCAAATGATGTGTCTGGGTAGATGATTGTATATTTCCGGTTTTGGCAGCACCAGTCAACAGATCCTATTAATAACCTCTCATCCGAAGTGATGCCAACCTAGTCGTGGGAAGAGGTGGGCTGAGATGTGGTGTCAGAGATTTCTTCTTTTTCATTCTTTTTTCCGTTTAACAAGTCGAGATTTTCTTTTTGGGATAACTCTGAGAAGGAAAACTTGTCTTTTCAAAAAGCATGTGAAGAAAAGGTTTGTGGCTACTCCGTGATTACAACGTTCGTGTTAGTTCCGAGAAAACCGCACAATGACACCTTGTACATATAACCTCTCGCATAGGTGTTTGACTCTCACAGAAGTTCTTGGTTTATCCTTTAAGTTTCTTGGACAGCTCGCTTCTTTGCTGAAGTATTTTCCACACTTTCTCCACAAATTACGAGGGAGCCGCCTGCAGACGTGTAAGTGCTGCAAGCTAGCAGGCGATGAAGAAGTTTCAATCTTAACTACTCTATTTAGTTTTTCTCCTAACGACCTCTACCTATTCCAAGTGCGTTATTACTGCCTATTCTTTGCTCTCAGTCGTCACTTCTGCTGGCTGTTTCGAATAATTAATTGTAATTAAGGCGATAAATGTACTCCTCAGTACAATACCTTCCCAGCACGGCTTCACAGCTGTGATTAGTAATAGCACACGTCAAATGGTTCGCTGATTGTAATTAAATAGATAATCTTCGACGCTGAGGCTGACGAAAATTCCGCATTATTTTCAAACCTATGTAACAATAGGAATTTCATGTCTTCATTATAAACTTTGACATTCTCTCCATTTACATTTAATTACCTTTAAATTAACAATGTGAACAAGTTTTTTCCAGTAGGAGCCACACCCTATTCTAGCTCATCCCATTTCTGCTACGTATGTCAATTTTTACAAATTCTCTGCTTTGTTGGACTTGTATTTGGCCATTCTTTGGCTTTTCAATTTCTAGTTAGAGGCTATTTTTTGGCGAGCCTTCAGGTGAAATTTAGTGGCTCCGGTTTTTCAAAAAGTCTACATTAACTCTTCATGTACATTGATTTCAAAGATGAACTGTCAGGTGTTCCCAAGACTAGCGTCGTAGATTCACTTTCCCTGTTATGCTGTTATAACCCAACTCTTAAATCCCGTTCTTCTTCGTAGAGCATTGGGGTTGATCCTTGTCCAAACGCCTCACATCGAGTATAGATGTTTCCAAAGGTTTCCGCGATGTGAAGTTCAATGCAACTTGTTTGGTCCAAACCCATGTTTCACCACCATATAAAAGGCTGGGCAGAACACACATGTTTACCAGTTTCCTCTTTATTCTCTTCGTATAATTTGTCTTTGACAGAAGACATCATTTGTTGACGCTTATTTATCGAAACTCATAATTTCGTGGAATCTTGCTGAAAAACAAAACTCAGGCATCCATTCGTTATGCAGATGGAGCCAACCTTGGCCATAAGAGTAACTTGTGCTGTTCTCATCCTTGTGCCTGCAATGGCAGGCTTCGTCCTGCAAATAGTTGTTACTATTGCATTCCTTATTGTGAGTTTTTACTTTCACATCTCTGCTCTGCTAAAACCTCATTTCAGCTCGAACGGCATAATTTCTTTCCTTTCTTTTATTATACACAGTGCCGAGGCACAATGTTTCCCTTCGACGTGAAGGTAATAAAATAATAGAGAGGGCTTTGAAACTTTATAGAAAAATGCAGACTGATATCTCTAGTGCAGGCTAAGCGAGGCCTTCTTACATCTCGGACCATCGTTGCTCCCTCAACAGAGCGGCTCTAAAGAGCTACCCGTTTAACTTCTAAACCTTAGCACTTGATTATTGTATGGTGCACTAGGTGAGGCAAGATCGTAGGTATGCCCGCATCTGTCGGTTCCTCGCAGCACTGGCGGGTTTTTAGGCCAGGGCTAAGCTGCTGAAAAAATGTAGATATTACTCCTGTTCCAATTTTCGAAACCCCTCTTTCCAAATAAGCACAACGAAATTAATGTACATGCACATGGGTAAAATATGGTTATTCTTCTTGCTGCCATACAAAATATCGTTCTTCATTATTCATTATTTAGGGGTGGAAAACTATGAAAAACAACAGTTTCTACATCATTATGGTGCAAATTATCAGCTGTAATATTTGCGCACTGTTTCTTGATCTGTACATAGCTTTTCCACTCACTCTCACTGGAACGCAGGTACGATTAGTGTCTATTCAGCTAGGAAGAAATTCTATAGACTTTTCTCTTAGTATATGGGGGACAGTATCCTACTGTATCGCGGCCCTCTGTTTCTGGAAGGGGTCGCTTTCCATGGACTACTCTTGCTATCATTTTTGCTTACGTTGAATAGAGCAGCAGCATTTTTCTTCCCAGAAATGAATGATGATGTGTTTTCGCCTAAAGGCACGACTATGTGAGTTTTTATCTGTTGTAATTTTCAAGGTCTATTGATTAACTCATAAGCGAAGTTAGTAGCTGGAGTGCGTCAAGCTTGTTCAGACTCTCAACGGGTGTATGGATGTATATCTCTATCATAGTAATACTAGATTATGCATTTGGGTGCGAAAAACAATTTTTGAAGGACGGTAAGTTAAAGTAACATGGCTTCTATCCAAAACAATTGCTTCGTTCAGAGCTTTTCCAGTTTTTGGGCATTTTCAGAATTCTACTTTCGGTACCACTGTGAGTGCACACTTAGCCTACGGCTCTGCTTTGCTAACGTGAGTTCCAATGATATAGTCCTTTTATTTATTTATTTATTTGCACGTGAGAATACCACGACGGCAATGACAAATCACAGCAAAAATGTATGAACACAATGCGAAAAAAACCAGCGATAAGCGATAAACAATCTGTAGAAAAACGGATACCATTCAAGACGGTTTAGAAGTAACGGACTAGCAAGAAACTTCTTCCAGAAACTTGTCAACAAGTCTTTGAACTGCTACGGCGAACTCGGGAGGATGTATTTCTTGGAAACTTTCAGAAAAACAGATCCGGCTCTTTGTGTATTTAAGTGGACCGCCTCTAGTGCAAGAGGAGGATACTCCGTAGAACTTAAATATCTATGAGAAGATCAAATTTTCCAGCGATAATTCTGTGGTCTATAACAACGTCATATTTTTGTTGTAAATTCATGATATTTCACCGGAATTCATGTAATCCTGCAAATAACATTCAGTAGACTAGCGCCCCTTAGGCTTGCGTGGATGTAGTGTAGCCCTATTGCTAGTGCAGAAAATGTGGATGGATACGTCAGAACTCATTCAGCTACATTTGATAAACGGGAATAGGGCAGACTCTTCCCCCCGCTTCCATCCCTTTTGAAGGTAATATCAAATCCACTTGTAAGGAAATGTTATTTTTCCTGGATTATCCTCTGAATGCAAATCCGCAGTTCCTACAGAAGCTGCAGATTTGCACATCTCCTCAATAACAGTTCCTTGAGGAGGGATTACACTCTGTGGCGCAAAAAAAAATAACGAGTGAAAAGCACCATTTGAATGTCCATGCAGTGTTCTCACGAATGGTCACTACTTCAATGTTCGCGAATATGGGCAGTGCTGCATTTTAAGTCTTCGCTAGGGTTCGTGACCCAGGATTCTTACGGGCACGGTCACGTACTGGGCTATCCATCAACTGAGAGGGGTTTGATCTTAAAATTAGGTCCAAACAAGCAGCTTCAAGAAGATGTTGGTGGGCCATGCATTAAGACAGAGAATGACGAACCTTTCTCAGCCGCAGCCAACATATGACGAAATTCTCACTATGTTTTTACGGTTTTTTTTTGTTTTTTTTTCTGGTTGTTGTTTATTAAACATAATTCATGTTGAATTTTGAGGGTGACTCATCCTATTCCCACTCATTTGGCTTAATTTAAGTTTCTTATTTAGGTCTTTTTTCTCAAATTTCTTTCATTTTCAGTTCATAGTGTACCAAAGCTATGTGATACCACCGACAATGATACTGTTGTATGTTCTTGTGTATGTTAGGATAAGGTTATCTTACCACGCCACAACAAGAGGAAGTAATACTCAAGTAGAAGTGCGCTTTTTGTGGCAGGTAAAGCCAATGATCTATGAAAATAGGGGGTTCAACTTCAACGGTGCTGGCTGATCACTCTTGCTTCGGGGAATACCGCCCATCTGGCATGTGCCGCGCCGCGCCGCACCACATACGCGGCGCGGCAGACCAGGTGGATGCTGCCGTTGAAATGTGGTGTTTTCCACAGTCTTCTTTGTGTATTTGACTGCGTTCCAAAATAATTGCGTGAAAACAAAAGCAAAAAAATCTCGACGAACAGCACCCAGCTGTTCTGCCGCATCGCATGGATAGTGCGGCGCGGCAAACCAGACCGGCAGTAGTCTGGGATGCGAGAGTGATTGACCGGCACTGTACAAATATTTATCTGATAGAGTGTAACCTATTTGAATCATCCAGTTTCAGACCATCCCACTGGGAATCCTCCTCAGCATCCAAATGATTTCGTTTACAATGCTGCCGAAACTTCCCGTCAGCGGTTATGGACGTTTCTTTGTCACTACTGCTACTAATCTTGTTACTATATTCAACAACATGACTCCTCCTACAATTCTGCTTGTTTACAATCGTGATATACGCAAATATGCACGACAAGCATTCAGCAACTGCTTTCACTCATCTGCAGGAAATTCAACCAGAAAAGGATATTGCCGTGTTTTGAAGATATACAAGTAAACAATGCCAGAATAAATGTGTGCTACACATTGAATGGCTTACAATTAGTAGTAAAGTGATTCCTACTAAGAGTGCTGCGAAGTCATGTTCTGTTGATAACCACTCTGATCGGATGCGAGTTGAATGAATGGTATTTTCCTAAGGAGCAGATTGGAGCTGAATACTCTATTAATTTCATAGATATTGAGTTTAAAACGCTACAGATCAAAGAATCCAACGGAAAGAACCATTTACGTAACTGAAGTCTCTGCTGTAGGGGATGGAAAGTTTCAAGAAAAAAAAGAAGCTGAGGTAATAAGGAGAGGAAAACATGAAGTAAGAACGACAGGGCAATAATTATTCGCCCTTAAGTAATTCACACTGTATGAAATCAGTCAAAAGGTAGCAGAGAGTTCGGGATATCCAGCGATACTGAAATGATCGATGTCTAGGATCAGTCCTCTCATCAGCAAAAAGTTATCACGCAAAAATTTCGTTTCATGCAGTGAGTAGTTAATGAGGTAGGAAATAGTTTCCCTAACTGTCCTTGGAAGCGATATGAAGATTTTCTCTAAATCAAACATTGCCTGACAGAATCCTGATAGAACTAGAACATGGCTGGATCCGATCGACGAGTGCACGACTCACTTTTTGATCTTTCTAAACCATAGGTCCATAACCTTCGCACGAATGCTTTTATACGGATCCAACAGTGTTTCTCGTCATTTCTTTAATTTATTGTTTATTCTACTATTAGTTCCCGTCCTTGTTAATTTATTCTGGTTATTTGTTCCGTAATTGCATATTTACCTCTCTGAGATAGTTTCATGGATATTCGATACTTAACTTGAGACTACCTTGTCAAGTTTCAACCACAGGTTTTGCTATCGTGTTTTCACAGGGATCTTGTGCTAGAGATGTTTATACATCTTCTGCCCTACGGCCATCTACATATTTTGAACTATCTGTTCTTTCATTAGGTTATATTTTTCTTACTAATTAGAGCATCACATAACAAAAACGTGCCAATGCAGTTGCGTTTTCAAAGCAGGTCCTTTTCCGAAGTACGGCCTAGATGTTCTTCAAATATTTTTCAATCAGCTGTGGAAAAGCACCCGTGATACTCTACTAAGAGTTGATCAGAAACGCGGACCTTCTATTCCACTAGCACTATTTAAGCTGTTGACTTTTCATTCATGTTCCGCCAGTCGCCGTTCATTTTTTTGTAAGTCTCCATCCTAAGCAGGCTCTTTAGCTTCAACATCATTAGCTCAATGTTTAGAATGGTGTTACAAGTCACTAATGTAACGATGCGGCCTTGTCCCGAAGAGAATGCAGAGAATTTCTCTCTTATATCGGCTCTTTCATTTCATCAACCCTGGAGTTTGATTCCAGTAGAATTCTCAAAATATTTCCAGATCCAGAATATATGCAAGGTGAGTAGAATTGTTGCTCTGACGCAAAAAGGGAATGGTACGATGCATATGTGGGTAGGGTGGTCTCCATAGCAGAGAAAACATGTGAGTTTGAAGGGCCTACGGTGGAGTATTGGCGGTGGTGGTGCTTGTGGGAAATGAGGAGGTTTGGGTTTGTAGAGGTCTAGGAGGAAGCGGTCCGGCAAGATAAAGATAATCTTACAAGAATTCCGGGCAGAAGAAGGAGAGAAAGAACGATTTATTTGACTTCCAGAAATACGATACATACCGAAAGAAGAAGGATGCGGTGATACACCGATTTTAGTAATAACTTCCGAAAGTGGAGAAGAAGATGAAGAGGAAGAGGAGCAAGATGAGATCATTGACGAGTCCGGTGACGAAGTGAAGTCGTGACGACGCCTTCGGCCGAAGCGGAGTGGAAGGGAGCTGTTGCTAGGGTGGGTGTGGGATGTGGGACATTGACCATTCGGAGTGAAGGGTTGATGTTGTTGAATGGAGAGGTGGGTTGCCAGTGGCGGTTGTATGAAAAGGAGGATAGAATGATTAGAATAAAGTGAATAACTGAAAAAGCTTAGGCTTCGTTGTCGGCATGCGGAGGGGATATGGGAGGCAGCGGTAAAAATGAAGCATTCTCATCTTCATTGGAGCTCCAGACTCCGTCTTGGTAAAGATCCACGTCACTGTTTGGTATGCTTTTGTCTTCATTTGTTGGTGTAAGCTGGGACCGGGGAATATATTGGGGTTCCTCAGCCACGTATACATCACGTTGCGACTATTATTTCCCAGAAGTTTTGCTCCTGTTGGACGTGCTGGTATCGTAATTATGTTGGGTGTGGCTCGTTAGATAGATAGAGCTTTCTGTCGGTAGCGGTTTTTTGTTCCAGACTCTTTTTTTCCTTAGGTAATAATTGTACAATCAAATTTTCTTTCAGTTGTTTGTTGGAGAATAGGACTAATAAGATGCTTTATCCAAATGAAGTATGACTAAGCAATTATAGTACAGTGTTTTATACGTGGCGTTACTACTTGTACATAGATGACTGGATTTACCAGAGAATTACACTGGACAAATAAGCATTAAACAAAAGACAGACATGGGGCAGGAGAGAACGCCCTCCTGCCCTGACAGAACACAAATAAGACTGACTATAAGAAAACATACAAAATGAAAAAATAATAAATAAATAAATAAATAAATAAATAAATAAATAAATAAATAAATAAATAAATGAGTTTGAGTAAGAGAGGGGAGGAGGGGGAAGGGGCGGTGAAGGGGCGAGAGGTCCGGCTGCCTCTTTTTATACATCCTAGGGGCGCGGTTACGCGCTTGACGAATAGCGGATTTCTCAACAGTATTTTCCTCACGGCTACTCTAGGCAATAAAAGTACAAATACTTTTTTCTCAAAGAATGGGGCGGGAGGGAGACCCCTCCTGCCTCAACGAGAAAAATGTTCAGAAGGAAAAACGACAAAGGAGCACAAATAGGAAGAAAATAAGAAGAAAAAAGAATAAAAAACGATCCACAACGAGTGTGGGGCGGGACGAATAGGAACGGACTGAGACCGAGTCCGAGGGGGTTGAACCTCGTGTTCTTATGGATCTCGGGGGTGGGGTATTGCGGCGACGAATGGCGGAGGATGAGGGTGCCTGTGGCCACATTTTCGCGCTTTTCTTACATCCTACGGCTTAGGAAATCCGCTGCCCGGAACTAGAAGAGTGGGGTGGGCTTTATGGTGTATAGTACTTGTGGGTGATCATTTTCGCCGCATTTGCAGCATGGATTGGTGTCTTAGCATACAGATATATGACGGGGTTATGCGCACTTTGCGCCCAGATCATTTTCCGTGAGAGGGATTGTGGCCTTAACGCAAAAGGGAATGGTACTGCGTGGGTAGAGTGGCCTCTTTTCTGAACCCCCCCCCCCTTCCTCCTCTTGTGGCTGGCTCCGTTGTTGAAGGGAGTTGACTTGCTTTTGTAGTTCTTCCACTTTGTCGTCTAGTACCAGGGCATTAATACTTTCCAGAATGTCTCTTTCTTCTCGGCGCTCCTCTTTCAAAATTTGTTTTCTCTGTTCCTTTTCGTCGTTTGCAGCAGCGGTTTCAAAATCAGAAGGGTCCGGTAGTCTCCTCATGACTTTTCTGATGTCTGGTGCAACCTTTTTATGAAGAAACCTATGTGAAGTTTGCGCGAGACAATCCTTTCTTTCCCTTAGAATGCCACTTTTGCTTTGGCTAGTATTTTCCTCGCGAACTCTCCTACAGAGTCTTTTCCTTGTTGTAAATTGTGCAGCTCGCCGCGAGTATTGCTTAGCATCGCTTAGTTTTAATCTTTCTAGCGAGCGTGGTTACGATCGATTGCCAGTTTGATTTTTCTTCATACAAAAGACTTTGGTACTCAAGTTCTGCTCCTCCTGTGTGATAGAGTGGTAGGAGGCTTTTCGCTTACACATGTGGGATGTTCAGACTTCCGATAAGATCTTTGTACTCATCTAAGAATTCTTCGAAAGTTTTTTCGAACCTCCGGAGAATTATTGCACTCGATTTCCCAGCAGCTTACAAGAAGTACATAGAGTCGTTGTATAACGGTTAGCAAACATTTTTCTTCTTGGGATTTGCTCGATCCGACCATGTTCTGCCTTTGTTCTTTTAATGGTAGATTGGAGGCTCTTTAGAAGTTCAGATACGAGGCTTGGGAGATCCCTTGCTCCCGATTTGCTGGTTGATGGCTTCTTCTCCTTGAGGGGTGATCTTTTCCCAAGTTTCTGACGAGGGAAGGATACCAGATGTCCGTGGAATCTTAAAATGGGGTATGCCTCTTAGTGTATAGCTGACCATGCTGATCCCCGTTATGTTCTTTGTCGGCGCTCTCTGCCGCTGCAGAAACAGTTACGACGTTGTATGTGCAGTATATATGTGCAGTTTCTACTTTCATCTGCCGAAACTGTATGAAAATGAAGTTGCCGTGCAAAAGGGGTGCAGAATTTGTTATCAGCAATCTAAATAACCCTATATGCAAAATTTCATGAGAGAATATGTTCATCTACACCCGATTTGCCTAAGCCGGATGATTCTTGGAGGTCTCATTGATCGCGTAGATCACGTGAGTGGTGGTGTAGTGGTAAGTGTCTCACTCTTCAAGGAAGCAGTTCCACGTTCAATCCCTTCAGCAGTTCAGCTTTTTGCATTTCCATTCCACATGCTGTTTTCTTTTGAGAATCGATTCTATGCTATTTTATAAAGTTTTTCACTTGCAATTCCATGATCTGAAAGTGCGGAAGCTTCTTGAAGGATTCTCATCACCTCGTCTTTGTTAGCAGTGCAACTGGTAATGGTAGGTGTATGGTGCTTACGTGGTCCAAATTTTCAAGAATTTTTTTAACGCTGAAACTCCCCATAGTAGGGTTATCTGAGGTGCTGAACACGAATATCGTACCCACTTTGAACCGCAACCCCATTTTTCTAGGGTT
>JARK01001513.1:74147-89253 GCA_000688135.1 Ancylostoma ceylanicum
CTTCGGTGAAATTTTGCATATGGGGTTATTTGGACTGCTGATCACAGATTCTGTATCCATTTTGCATGGCAACGCGGTTTCCGTGTGGTTACGGTAGATGGTTGTAGAAAGTCCATGTACGTATACACTGCACATGCAAGGTCATAACTTTTCCTGCAATGGGACAGAGCACAAATGGGGAACATATTACAGATCAGCATTCCCAACTTCACATTGCTAGGCATATCTCATTTCGAAATGCCACGGACATTTGGTATCCTTCCCTTGTTAGTGGAGCGTGGGGTTTCGGAGATTATTGAGTCAGATCAAAACTTGTTGGATAAATTGAAATTTGAGGGTTAGCACTATAC
Organism: Ancylostoma ceylanicum; assembly: GCA_000688135.1. Classification (NCBI taxonomy): domain Eukaryota; kingdom Metazoa; phylum Nematoda; class Chromadorea; order Rhabditida; family Ancylostomatidae; genus Ancylostoma; species Ancylostoma ceylanicum. The sequence goes on from JARK01001513.1 coordinate 74,498, forward strand.
TAAGTTTCATTTAGTAAAGGTGAAAGACTCACGTTGGTTGCAGAGTAGTTCGATGTTGAATGTGCCTTCAGCAGTTGTAGATGGAGTGAAGTGGGGAGGCAGCTGTAAGAGCTGGCTGGTTATAAAGGACTAGGAAGGAGCGAGGCAACTACAGTATGCCAGTGATCTATGATTCTGGTTCCTGATTCAGGCTGTCTTTTGGTCCCTCTAGCCCCTAGTCCCTTTACGGTAGGTTGGTTTCCGAACAAATCCCTCTCCCGACCGATGGTCGACCGTCGTTTATTCTACGTCGCGGCCTCCGGGGATTATTAGCATGAATGCTTTTCTGGCCGTTGGTCGGCATAAACAAATTGCTTGGCGAGCCCGTATTTTTTAGTCGCTGGTCAAAAGTTGCGTGGGATTCCCATAAATAATGGATCCGTAGAGATCGCGGCGATCGGTCGTCGACCGCGTAATTTTTTTTCTTCGCTCGAGCCCCTCGTTGCAAATAATTGACATCGGTGCACGACAGCCAAGTTGCAAAGATCGCGAGCAACTACCGTATTTTGTTCCCGATGAAATAGCTTATAGAACAATAAGTATCTTAGCAGAGCAGAAAAGAGGAAAAACTGATGAAATTTGAGCTCATTGATCATTTGTAGTGAAGGTTGTTGAGTAGAGAAGACGAACAGCAGCGAATAGTAAATGGTAAATGACTGAGCGTGTTTTAGGCTTCGTTCTAGGCTTCTGGAGGTGATACGAGGGGCAACGGTGAGAACGCAGCATTCTCATCTCCGTCGGAGCTCCAGACTCCGTCTTCGTACGGTCGACTTCACTGTCCGACAGGCCTGCTTCATTATCCGTGGGCGTGAGTACCGAACGGGGAATGTATTGGGGTTTCTCGGCGGCATGTGAGTGGCGTTGTGGCTCTGATGTTACCTCCCACATGTTTTGCTCCTGTTGGGCGTGTTGATATTCGTCATGTGGCAACTGGAGCCACAGATACTACAGGGATAAGAACATGTCCATCCTCCCTATGTTGTATTGGAGGAGGGGAGCCAGGGGCACCGGATTTCCGTTTGGTAGTCGCGGAGCAGCACTTCTGCCAGGGTCTTGGAGTTGTCCTGTTCTTTCAAACGGATTGCAGTCTCCGAATTGAGATCGGTACGGATGAGGCCTGCTCGGTGTTTTGTCAGGACTCGTCCGCTGCTTCCGTTTATAGCTGCATCCGCCACAGCTAACATCTCGTATGTGTAGGTGATGAGGCGGTGTAACGGAATATCGGTTAGCGGCCGACCATCCAAGATTCCCAGCATGGTGCTCAACCTGACCACATGGTATCGTCTGGTCCTGGCGAGTATGTCTATGGGCATCATGTTGAAATATGGCAGACGGTAGGTATCGGGGAGTGCACTGCCTCGAGCGTAATAGGCTAGCTCAGGGTTTGCCGAGACGTAATGATGAATTTTAGTCAACATTGCTGGATTCTTTAAGGGATAGAAGCGGGCTAACGGGTGAAATGAATTATGAGCAATGGTATGTTAGGTACGAAGAGGGAAACACACAGTAAGCCGAACGTAGTGGTTGAATAATGACACTCACGTCTCCTTGTTGGATCGTCCTGGGTGGCGTGGCAAGTAGTTGGCTTGGTGGATAGGAGACTGCAATGACTTTGTGTTTATATAGAAGCGGGGAGGACGGGGCTTCGACTACCGTATAACTATGATCTATGGTTCAGATCGCTAGCTTGGTCTCTGGTCTCCTTACAGTAGGCTGGTCCATGAATAAATCCTCGTCCGACCGATGGTCTGCCGTGCGTGGCAGCCTCAGCGGGTCATTAGTGTGAGCCGTCTATATAGAAGCGGAAGGGAAAGGGGGCGGTGAAAGGGAGGGGGTTACAGCTGCCTCTTTCTATACCTCATGAGGGCGGTGTTACGCGCTTGACGAATACTGGAACGTAACTACTGTGGCCTTAGCTAGAATTCATATATCGCTTTTCCTACAGTAGTAGTGGGTAGTCCCGGCGTACGGTACATTCGAGTGCGCCAGAGCTTTTTCTGCATCCACATGATAACGTACCTTAGCGAAGAGTGCTTGTGCAGCCATTTCTGGAGGTGCTTTGCCACCTCCAAGGATTGGTCCTAGACACCTCTCTTTTCAATGGAGCCGCTAGGAAGGGGCGGGCTGGCATGCGCTTGTTGCAGGGTTGAGGGGAAATCGATTACTGCGCGGCCTCGTAACTGCTTGCGTACGCTGATGCTGCAGAGGTTAATCATGAATAAATTGGAATAACCAATGGTAGTAGCATCATCTCGTTGTTTTCAATGAATATGAGCAGTCGACAGAGTACGAATCGAATACAGAGAATGAGATTAACAGCAAAAAGAGTATAATAGAATTGCAGACTGCGGATAGCCCGTGGAACGAGCCAGCTGACGTGGTCCGCATGCAGCATAATTGCTGGTTCTCCTTCACGAGAGAGGGTTAGAGAAATAGAGTGAGCATGGTAACGAACCTTCGAGTAGGGAGGGATATGTGCAATGGAAAAATTGACGCTGAGGTCTATGTGTATAGGGAAATGAGGACAGAATTGAGTTACATAACATTGGATAGTCACGAAATTTGAAGAGAAGGATTTTTTGAAGGGGACAAGAAGTCAGTTAAGGCATATCATGGATAGTAAAGAAGATATTTCAAGAAATAATTAATTTTTGCTGGAATTTTGTGCTCGCTTGATAGACAGTGCATAAATAAATTCTTAGATGTGGTAGGCGCACTTCACAAAAGACAAGAGTCCATGAAAGTCTGAGATTCCTCATATCATTTTGGAGTGGTATTTACCCAGAGAGCGAACTCTGTAACAGTCACACAGTAGATAAGAGAGATTTGCCATGAAAATCCGGACTATTTATTTATTTATTTATTTATTTATTGAATACACCACAAGGGTGTGCCGACAAAAACGATAACGAATGCTTTAGGGTTACTAACAAATCAACTAGAAGAGAAGAAAAAAACGTTAGTAACACAAAGCCAACACCAGTAAACACAATATTATTATAAAACTCAAGATGTGGAGGACTAGTTAGGATTTTAATAGTTTCCAGGATGTTGTACTTGTTTTCATCTCCTCTCAGAACCTGCAGCTCTCAATAGCACAGCTTTTACCTTTTCTCTTGAGTCCGTTCCTTAACGATCTGCCCTAACAAAGTACTCCGCAAACAGATGATTTTGGTATTCAACAAGGGTAAATTACCATGGCTTATGCGTCCTCTTTTGATGTTTTGGTACGTGATAAAAACAGCACCAAGCAAAAACATTTCTTTTGATATTTTGGTAATTGGATGGAGAAAAAAGCCCCTTAGGTCACACACGAAATAAGAAGTCCCTTGCAATTGTGGAGTGATTCTAATACGAGTTTCCTCTTAAGACAGCAGTTCATTTTTTAAGTTGGTTGGGTCAATGTTTAGTAGAGGAATTTTTTACTTTTTTAAGGTTGTTCATTTATTTCCAAGTTTTCTTCTATGAATTTATAGGAGATCATTAAATTGCCTCCCTGAAAATAGTGCTGGTCCGCAGCAAGTAATACAACCACTTTCCCCGTTTTCCGGATTTCTGGCTGCTAAATGAATCTGGACTGATTGTGAAGGACGCGCTCCTCATAATCAAGTTGGAAACTTTATCCGGCCTTATTTGTCCTCAGAAGCTGAGCCGAACCCACTGCAGCAAGTACATTCTTCCATTATATTTATTTATTTATTTATTTATTGCACTTACGTGGTGCACTCACAAAGAACATTTCTTTAAACAGAAACTCATTTTTGCACAGTATAACTGTGCAAAAATGAGTTTCTGTTACAAGTTTCTGTTATTACAAGGCTGGATTTGAAGCTTGGCCTCACCTCAAAACAGTTTTTGAGATTTTCATATGAAAAAAGGAGGAGCTCTCCAGAAAGGAGTCCAGCACTGTAGGCGATTCTGGGCAGAACTCCTGAAGAATCCACCTTCGAGCCCTAGCTTTTGGAGGGTTAAGCTGAGCCATGATAGGAATGCTTTTTGGAATTTTTGCACCATGCACCCCCTAGTTGGGTCATACATGCAGTCCTTCTAGTTTTCCAAGAAGAGGATAATAAGGAACTCTCACGGCAGTTACGAATTCCCCCAGAGGGTGAGCCGCAGGGAGCGAGCGCATTGTTCGGAAATTTCGTCTTTCTGCTTTGATTGCGTATCCTGGATCCTCCGACAAGTTCCTCGACAATTCTATTTCGAAAGCAGATTTCCGGAAGTTTTGCACGAAATCACATATGTACACCACTGTGACCAGCAACTCCTGAAGATCCTTGTAAAAGTAAATCTCAAAAACAGTTCCTAGGTGGGATGGTGCATCGCAGCTAAGAAGCTTAACTAGGCTTCACGATACAGTAAATTTTCTTTCTATACACCGAAAACGAGCATGTGTAGTTCTCTTCTGTCGATGAAAACACTCTGAAAGGGAAAATGTGGAACATGAAGTATTTCCACACTCGGCAAGGTTTTGCGAGAATAGACGGTTGGTTTGTGAGTGATCGCGCTTTTTCCAGCGAAAACGGGAGAAGTCGAAAGCATGGAAAATATTTCATTCAGTTACGAAAACTCACAGAAAATGACAAAATGAACAACCGGATTGGCAAAGGTGATGAAGCAACAATTACGACCAACATGCTGGGAAAGACGACATGTACACACTATACAATCCGAAGAAAATCTCTATGAACCCAGTTTTCACGGTTTTCGCAGCTTTTTCCAAAACTCTTTTGGAAATGTAGCAAAAACCGGGCTTTAACCAAGAAGAAAGTACTCGTAACGTGGAAAAGAAACAATGAAAAAGCACAAAAAGCTGGGAAGAAAATCTCATAACAGTGGTTGAGCAGCAGCATGGCAACACTTGTGGAATTTCTTTTGATGAAGATCATTCAGGAGGGTCAATGGCCGCGTCGACAGCGCGCCGCCGGTCACAACGCGTGGTAATTCCGGATCAGGTCGAAGAAGTTCACGCACACCTCCTCGAACGCCTGCGCGTTGCTGAGGTAGCACGCATGGCCGGCGTTCGGGATCTTGTGCAGACGCGCGTTCGGCAAAACGCGCAGGTTCGCCGCGGCTGTCGGGCCCAGCGAGGTGTCGTGGTCGCCTGGAAAGTATAAACACTGAAGAAGTTCAACAAAAGCTTTAAAAAATCCAGAAATTCCTACCCCACAACACAAGAATAGGCGTCCTATAGAGAGCAGGTTGTGCAATCTCGTGCGTATTTGACGGGGCGATTCCCACAGCACATACGAAGATGTCCCGCGCTAACAAAGGTAGGACATATTGGGCTGCCATCGACGCTGTTACGACCATAACCTTAAGAAGCTATTTCTTTTTTTTTCTGCGATCCAGGAGCAAGTCTAAGAGTATTTTGTAGGAGGGCAGAAAACGTGATATATTCCAGATTTTATGGTAGTTAGAGATAAAGTAGAGCGCAGTATTTATTTTTTCATGCAGTAAAAAATATGGAAAAAACTCTAAAATTCAAAAACTATGTATTTAGTTAAGAACAACACTCACATGCTTGACACCAATGGCATCCAGAAACGAGAGCAGAAACTGCGGCTTATCGTGGACACCCACAGCTGGACCACGTGTCTGTAAACAGAAGTAAATGGCGACTGCAGAAGATTCTGAAAGATCTCATAAGTATAAACAAACCTGGCCAGAACCCGGCAAATCTGGAGCTATACAATGGTATCCGAGGGCTGCAAATGTGCTCAGAGACCTAAAAGACAAAATTCACCAAAAAAGCTAGTGATTAGTAACAGGGGATAAAAAATCGGCAGAATAGAGGGACCCACCCCCGATCTGTCCACGTAGAGGAGGAATATGCCTGTCCGTGTAGGAATACGATAGCAGCTTTGGCGTAATGACTGTCTGGTGGCAGGGCTTCACGATAAAAGACGTTGTGGTCCTGAAGATGAGGATATTTATTCTTCACGAGAGTGATTCATTAGGGTGTTGATCGATCTGATGAATATTCGAACAGGCATTCGAATACTCGAATGGATACGAAAAAGGATAAAACAAAAAATTTCTGACCTTCTGAAAGACCTTGAGTACATTACTACACGTATATTTTCTACTATTCACGTGATTATTCGAATATTATTCGAATATCCTCAATAATGTCCATTATTTTAGAGGGATAGAATGAAATTGTGTTCATAAGAGCAGGTGGATTTCCAATCGAACGCGCGGGAAAGTTTGCCCATCTTCGGACATCTGGCACAAATTATCCAGTAACTTCGATAATCCTACTCCGTGGGATATATACAAGGATTCGCAAAACTCCATCGGATTCCAGAAAGCTTCTGGCTAAACTCCGCCCAAATTGTTCACTCTTGAATTCATCAACGGAAGATGCCCGAAATATTTTTCCGATAATTTTGAGTGAAATTCTACAGTTTCTACCTAAATCCAAGCCAAATTCCGCCTATTTTTCCTCTGCATTCATCCTCATTCTTTCTCGGATTTCAGATCCAAAATATGCAGAATCACCGGGAAATTTTCCAAAAAAAAAAACTTGTAAACCCACTTTGTTCCACTTTATGAACTTTGGTTAAGTTATCCAAGCTCACTAACCTACCCTGATAATCATGCCCATTTTGCACCGTTACGCGCTTTCTGCACCGTTACGGTAGGGATATGGCAGATACGGCATTTCCCAGAATCTTACGGAGGCGGCATGCATGCACGATTGAGATTACCTGGGGTGAACACGATAAAACATCTCAAGTTTACCCATCGTTAGCACAGGCATCAATACGTTTACCCTGGGTAATCTCAACGATGCATCCAGGCCCGGAAATTTACACAGTGGATTATGTATTTGCTAGTCGGTTCCCAAACAAAGCCTACATTTTGCACCGTATCTCCATCTTTGCACCGTTACGGTAGTAGTACTGTGTCGAAAGGGATGGCTATGCCAATTTCAGCAATAAAACGGTTACCACTTGCGAAGAAGTGCTTATATCGAGATATTCTAACGCATTTTTGGAGTAATCGTTGAAAAATGGGGCTGTGGTGCAAAATGATGTGATTTTCATGGTCAGCACATCGAATATCTCTTCTATAAGTACTTGATATTGCCCAAGACATTGCCCCAAAATGGTGGGATCCTCATATCCTGTTGATGTAGCCTCGTGCCAGCCCCTCTACACCACTGGTAGAACAAAAATTCTGGAACACACATGGTGGGACACCTGCTGGACCAATAAAAGGTTATGATCTATCCCGGAATTCTGAACCGGACGAGTTTTCCTGATAAAATGGGTACTATTTGTCAGAGAGACTTGTCAAAACCAGCGATTACAACCCATGGTAAGATTTGATGGATATATCAGTTTTGTTGGAGAGACCCGTCCAATCTAGATGAGCAGAAAGCCCAGAACCTTTCCAGAAAAGTTCAGGACATTCAGGACAGTTTTCTGAAACCATATAACACGTCGCAAACAAATTTTGAGGTATGTTCTGAATATATTCCTGGAAAAAAAGGGAAAATCCTTTAGGCGATTCTCCTGCGCTTACCCCAACTTCCACTCGCCTCTCGTTCACCTCGACCAGATGTGCGAGCTTCCGGGCATTTTCAGGAATCGGTCGAGTTAGCTCTGCCCGCTCCAATAGCGACGGCGGCTCGACAACTACCATAACTCGGTTTGCCTTCTTCTGAAAAAAGAAACATTCCAGCTGATTCAATAGCCGAAATCAACAAATGTTTGCAATCGAGGCCGAAATGAGCCGGGGTGGATAAAAAGGACCAGCTGTCCGGAGTTTTCAAAGAAAGGATCGGCTGGCGGGAAATTTCAACAGCAGAAAAAAAAATCAGGAAAAGGAATACAGTAATTAGGGAGCAGTGCAAGGCAACGTATAACTTACGCTGCAGTAAATTCCAGTTTGAAATAAGCATAAGCTACAATGAAAAATAGAAGTCACAAAGAGTAGGAGTGGGAGTAAAATAGCTAATAGTTATGGAGCAGAAGTAGGGGTGAAACGTATTATTTCCAGGATTAGAGGAACCGCCGGCCAGTATTTATTTGCCATTGCACGGCTGTTGAAAAACAACATTGGAAACAGTTGTGATACCTGATAACTAATCATTGTTGACGGTCACAGGTGATGTGGCCGTAACCGAATTGTTAACCCTTACAGTGATCGTCTGGGTCTTAAGGTATGAAGGGATAAAAAACAGGTAGGAAAATTGATAAATTTAAAGGATCAGGTAAATAATACATAAATATAATAGATGAAAATATATAACACTTAAACAAGAATAAATAAATAAATAAATAAATAAGTAGAAATATGTGGCAGTTGAAGAAGCTTCTCACCATCATAAGAGGCTCCCGCGAGGCAAATGCGCGCCGCACTAATCGATATATCGATTTTTCAGAACGCAGCTGTTCCTTTGCACTGCGCACCACTACCGTGAGGCAAAGCGCGCCGCACTGATCGATTTATCGATTTTTTCAGAACGTGGTTCTTCTGTTGCAGTATGCATCATTTCTCGTGACGCAATAGTGTGCAGCACAGATCAATATATCGATTTTTTCACAAAAAAAAGCCCTTTATTTGCGCTGTGTACCATTACCGTGACGCAATAGTGTGCCGCACAGATCAATATATCGATTTTTTTCACAAAAAAAGCCCTTTATTTGCGCTGTGTACCATTACCGTGACGCAATAGTGTGCCGCACAGATCAATACATAGATTTTTGAGAACGTAGCCGTTCTTTTGCACGGCGCATCATTTTCTGTGGGGAAAATGTGCGCAGTACAGATCGATACATCGATTTTTTACAAAGCATCTGTTCTTTTGCACTGCCCACCATTTCCCGTGATGTGAAGGCGCGTCGCAAAAATCAATATATCGATTTTTCAGAACGCAGCCCTTTTTTGCCATTTCCCAAAAGGCAAGTGCGCGCTGCACTGATCGATTTATCGATTTTTCCAGAACGTGGCTCTTCTGTTGCAGTGGGCACCACTTCTCGTGGGTCAAATGCGCGCCGCACAATCAATATATCGATTTTTCACAACGCAGCTGTTCTTTTGCACTGAGCACCATTATCTATACACTTATTTGCATGTTTTTTTTATTCACTTGTTTCGAAAGTGATTTACAAATGTATTGATTTTTCGAAGGTAACTTGCAAACATATTTTTGAAATGAGCGGACAATTGATAAATTAGGTTGCTCAAATTTATTTTTATAATATTGTAGTCCATTTCACTCGTAGGATAGTTTGGGGACGCCCCAGAGAAAAAGAGAGCGAGGAAGTGCGCAGAAATTGGAGGGACTGCAGACAAAAGCAGGATACTCAACTCTCGTTGCGTTTGGAACAGATCATACCTATTTCTTCCATAGAAAGGATTCTCTTATCCAAAAATAATGATAACAAAATAAGTAAAGGAGTCCTGACAGAGATATGGCTGGAAGGACGAGCCTCTATAGCATTTCCAATGAGGACACGACAAGGCACATAAGGATTATTGTCCCACTGGGAATTCGGTGCCGCCTTCGAACCTTGCACTAGGCTTCAATTGCGTTAGTCTGCCACAAAACCAGCACAGTATCCATTGTTAGAGGGAAATGCAATCATTCCATATCAAGCGAGGCTTTTCTGCGAGAGAAATTAATGGCCAAATAAATCCCGAAAAAACTCCCGGCGTTGAATTTGTTCAAATGTGAGAAATCCCCACGGACGAAGGGAACATCCATTTCATTCGTTTTTTCCCCGTCTCTCATTCGTTTTGCCTGGAAAAGCCCCCAGACTGATTCGAAATGAATGCAACTCGGACGGCCGATTAATTTCTCGTGTCGTTCTGTTCTCAGAGTACGTGCAATTCGTGCAATTAGCGTTGTGAATTGTCGTCCCATTGAAATCTCACAAAGTGCATCTCTCGATCGACAAAGTGAAATGAGGTGGAAGAGCGGCGCCGACAGTACAGTAACTTGCGAATCGCAACTGAAAAATAGGCCTTTGTAGCGTTTGCACCGTGGGAATTGTTCAGAGGAGGAGAGGCAACGGAATCCGAGCCTTTGAGCAGGAAGACGGGCCTAGAAGGATGGAAGTAGAGGCGAATGACACTCTCGAGCTGAGGGTATCGGACAACTAACACATATTTTGTGCCTCGTAAATCTCTTTGATGGCAGTGTGATAGCCAAAGAACAGTTGTCTAGTGCTTGTTGATGAAGTGTTGCCGAACTCACCTCCACATCTGGGATTCATAAACGCAAAACCAAGCCAAATCAGGGCAGCAAATTAGCTCTTTCGTTCTGCGCTTCCTAACACTTCATAGTCTATAGGATAACCAGGGATACTAACCATCGTTGGTGTGCGTCTTTGAAGTTTCATGAATCCCGGCCCAGACTTTTTACTGCACTTGTTTTCCCTAGGCATTATTTCTGGGTAGTCCAGAACGAAATGCCTCGAGAGTACAAGTATTCTTGAAAAAACATTTCAAGCCCTAACCCACTCCCTATTTCTCTCTATTTTTTATTCGTCATTTCCACCCCTTATTTTTTCTGGACATTAAATTTTGATTTTTTACTCTAATTCAACCGCAGAGCGAAAAATCCAGGATGGAACATAGCTTAAAGGATGCCCATTGCTGATTTTATATTGTACCTTCGAGGTCGTGGAGCGTTGTACTTAAAAAGGGCGGTGCAGCCAAGCTCCTGTGATTGGTCGATTCACGCGACCGGCCAATCACAGAGTTCAGCAGCAACGCCCTTTTCAGCCACAATGCTCAATGCCTTAATTTTGACATTGTTAAGCAAGTAACCCGTCCAAAACTTCGTGGAAATTCCTGCAATGTGGGAATTCGGATATTTCCAAAATCAATTTACCACGGTTGTAATCCTTCCGCTTAGGACGGCGTCGAAGTTTGTGGACGAGTTTTCGCGATTCGGTATGAAAAATGGAGTGTGGATCATGATGAGGCGAAAAGAGGCGGATCAGACTTCTGTAAATGGCCTATTCAAAGGAGCGACCAATCAGATAAACTTGACCCGCCCCATTTCGCCTCATCGCGACTCACACCCTGAAAAAATTCGAGGATGTATGTAATAGCTCGGTTAGCCGCTCTGAGGAGCATGATTTACCCCTTCTAGGCTATAAAAGCTGGCTTCCTAACACTGGGTATAACTACTGTTTATGCTTCGCCGATTGAGGCCATAGTGACGCGGCTACTCCTGAAAACTCGTCCGAGAACTTTGACTGGTTTCTTAAACGAACATTTTAGCGATTTAGTACCGTGTCTGAGCCACCTTTCGAACTAATATAGGGAAAATTTCCCTCACAGTTTTCTTACTTTTAAGAAGTGTGGAGCGTTGTACATACTTGAAAGGGGCGGAGCGACTGAGCTCTGTGATTGGTCAATTCATCCAAGTGGCCAATCGCGTGGATCGGTCGCTCCGCCCTCTTCAGGGACAATGCTCCACAACTCGATCTAAGATTTGCACGCAAGGAATTTGTAGTCTCAAAAACATTGTCAGAAGGAAGTACTATTTGACCTACCAACCATGTAAAAAGGACCCGAACATAACCATGAGTTATTCAACGATATAAATACTGACAAGAACTTTTCAAAAACGTCTACAGTAAACATGGCGTCATGGCAAGGACCTGTTAGCCCGTCGAGGAGATGTAAAAGAGTTTCGAAATCCGAACTAACAGAAGGAATGTCAAAATTTTATGGCTTAATGCTTGACAATGATTCATGTTCATGGATAATTCCCTGTTCCAAACCACTTCTTTCCCTACTGATGACTCATCACTAAGCCCTCTTCAGGGGGGGGGGTCGTTGAAGTGGTGGATAATCGGTAAATGGGAAGTGCTGAAAATGTTCCAGACGGCTGGTTTTGACGGGGTGAAATTGACAAATGCAAGGATTTTTAACGAGAAAATAGAAAGTTTTTCCAGGATCAGGAAAATAGGGCTCGAAATGGGAAATGTAGAGAAATGACAGGACAATGAAGTGAGGCGGGCGTTCAGGAAAACCATAGTCTTAGTGCCACAGCGGCTGCCACAGCGGCAGCAGAAGAGCCATGCTATAAAACCACGACTCGCGGGTTCGTAAAAACGTGGCGAGAATCGCAAGATAACGAGGTGATTCAAAACGAACAGCACACGAATGAACAGTCCAGAGACCAAGGCAAACGCTGCATGGGCTTCAGATGCGTCATTCTTATGAAATTCAGGAGCACGATCATGGAGAGGTTGGATGACGCGAACGAGCAGTACGCTATGAAATCAACTCCTTGAATTTATTTATGAGGTTCTTTTATTTAATTTATTCATTCGATGTGCACAAAAATATTATGATAGGTACAGAATTACATCCAGAGCCAGGACGCATCACTGCTTGCTTCAAACGTGACAAAAGTCGGATATTTTGAAATAAAACGAGCCCTTTCTCCACTTTCTGCGTTTCATCGCACACTCTCTCGGGTTTTCTTCCTCTCTGGCCACACTACACCTATCTTCCTAGGTGGAACAGGATATAGTGTACCCAAATTTACTACTGCCTGGCACCAGTGGCGGACGCAGGGGGAGGGGTGTGCCCCCCCCACAATGGGTCGTCGAATTTTCGAAATTACTTTACAAAATAAAGAAAAACTTCGTATTAGTATATTTTTGAATTTTAATTCTTATCATTATTTTTAAATAATTTTTATTGATTATTTATTGTTATAATTAATATTTTTATTAATTTTATTTTCAATTAGGGTTTCCAGAGCGGTGGAGAACCCAGCTTTTTCCCACGCCCAGAACGAGACATAACCACCAGAACTAAAACCATAGAGAGTTATGTATCGCTATTTAAAACTTTTCTTATTTCCGTTCAAAAAAGCTAAGGATCCGAGGAACAAGGAGGCGTTTTAGTAGCTACATCAATCTGTTCAGGACCTAGAGCTGCTCGCGGAATTAGGTTGCAAATGGGGACTCAGACAAAATGTCGGAAGGACCGCAGCAGAAAGAGATCTCGACCATGTGATTAAGAAGCGAGAAACAAAGAAATAGAAAGGTTCGGAAGGACCGCAGCAGAATAGATTTGTGTAGGGAACGGTTCGGAAGGACTTCTAAAGCAGAAGCTTTCTGGAAGGACCGAAGCAGCTATTCGGAAGGACCGCAGTAGCTATTCGGAAGGACCATAGTAGCCATTCGGAAGGTTCGCAGGTCACCTGTCGGTTCTTCCGGTTTTCTGCTGCGATTCTTCTGAAAATTTGTCTAAGGACATTTTTGCAGCTTTCAAGTACAAATACAAGTGTGTAATAATTCTTGAAAAGTTTCCAAAACCGAGTAGACTTCATGGCTTTCCTGCAACAAAATAAGGTCTTCTTCAATGCACCTTTATTCTTCGTTCTGGTATTTTTGGAGTAATTAAATGACTTTATGAATAAACAAACAAATAAATATTGTACGTAGCTAAGATTGAGGGCGAGCTACACCCAAAAGGAAAAGGGCCTTCTCTTTAGGCTCTCCAACTAGCAAAAACATTGTTTAGAATACGCTTTTGAGAAGTTTCGAGGGAAAAAAGCCGTTCAAGGATTTTTGCAAACAAGAACAGCGCGAAACCTGGGGAAAAAGAAAAAAATTTGAACTGTAGAACACACCCACTACGAAGAGGAGACCTCATTGAGGACTCTCCCATTAGAAGGTGCTTACTCTAGGGAAAATCAACTTTCCGCTGGCTTGTGAATGGGTGGCTACAAGCAAAATGGAAAATGCAACGAACTGCCTATGTACTGCGCCGCAACGGCTCCTCCCCTTCAATAGTCCACACAAATTGCACGAATTTTTCCCCGTTATTGGCCTATATTTCAAGGGCGGTGAGAAAAGTGCAACTCTAATTGATTTGCAAGAAAAAAAAATTGCAAACGTGTAATTTTTTCAGTCACTGTACGAATAATGTTGGTGTTACACGTATATAGTTCCCCGATTTTTTTCCATACTGTCGGGAAAAATGGGAAAAACGGAATCCTATGTTCTCTCCAGAAAAAGAAAAGAATCAACTCTCGAGGCTACAACACTACAAGGACTTGCATCAAGGAGATGGCTTGTTTTCGAGGCCACTATGGCGAAAGGTGGTCTCGAATTACAAATCCGGATGCTCCCTGCGAAAACAACTCTATCGTCTAGGTCATTGGAGCCCTGTATAGGAATACTTGGAGCCTTCCACACATCCAACCAACGTTCCTCGGGAATTCTCTGATTTTCCGGGAATTTTCCACCACTCGGATGAAGAGCCAGAGAAATGGAAAGCACAAGGCAATGCGGAAAATTTTCTCAGAGAAGAGGCTATGCAGTGTTTACAGAAATTATATTACGAAATAAATATGTATATCAAGAAGCTGTTGGTGCCTAAAATTTGAAATAATTGCAAATAAACAAAAAAAATGGGAAAAATGAGAAAGGAAGCCTTCTAAGGGAAAAAAATACGACTGTGTGATCATTTGGAACCTACAGTAACCTTACAGTAATCAGAGGGCGGGTACGCGGAACGGCTGCGATGCGTGCGTTGGGGGCGGGGCGCAAAGAAATGCGGACGAGATCCCCTGGCTCTAGTCAGCAAGTAGCTGAAAATTCGCACCCAGGGGTTATTCGAAGTGCTGAGCAAGAATTTCACATCCATTTTGCACCATGGCTTCATCCTACGCGGCTAGGAATAGGTAGACTGCAGTGGCGGATGCAGAGAGTGGGGGGAAG
>JARK01001513.1:89703-107723 GCA_000688135.1 Ancylostoma ceylanicum
CAATTGTCATGCTGTATCACCGAATGTAATGGATAGATAAACAAGCAAAACAATAAATAAATAGGCAAGCAAGTAAATAAACAAATAAATAAATGTGCTGCTGCCATGTCGATGGCACAAACATTGACATAGTGAGCACAAAGTTCCAGAAAATGCACTCCAGTGCTCCACCAGCACCGGAAAATGTGCTGTGAAAGTGAGAAGTGAGTGGAGGAACTGTGTGACAGGAACAGGTTCGTCGTCACGTAGCTGTCAGCACATCGTCACTGCATCTTTTCCGCTGTCATTTCACGCCCCCACCAATTTGAACCGGTCCAAACGGCCGGCCGATGTACTATAAACATTGTCAGAGCCGCACGAATTGCTCGCGCCACTTCCGCGGAAAAACTGGATGATTCCAGAATTGAACTTCTTACGGGTGCGTTAGCCGGCCCTCAAATTGCACCAGCTCCAGAGAGTTAGAGCTGGGAAAACGGGTAAATCGACGGCTGTGGAGAGCGGAAAAGGCACAGCTGGCGGGTGAATGTAAAACGCAACGAATTCGTTAATTGACAGCGATGCGTGCGTTAACTGGAGCGCAATGATAAACCGGCTGATGATAGACGGCGAAATGAACACAGACGACGAAAAACCCAATCTAAGAACTTCGCCGCACGGCTGGAGGTGACCTTGGAGCTACTGCGAAAAGCTCATAATTAAATCATTTTAATGGGCATGTTTTAGCTTTTTGGATTGATCCGGATTGCTCAGGACCATAAGGGACATCGGCTGTCAGAACTGAACAGCCTGGCTAGCGCAGAGGCAAGTTACAGGATAACCACAGCTAAATTTGGCTTTGGAATTTTGTTAAATTATCAAAGACTTTCGAAAAAGTTCCATGTTTGTGAGGGTATGAACCAACGACAGTATAACTCGGAAGCCTCACTATTTTCCTTATTTGCAGAAGTTCGAAACAGAACTTGTCAATAAAAGAGCAAATAAATAAATAAATGTCCGGTCAATATAGATTTCCCTGAAATTCCCATAACAATTTTTGCATGAAACCCAGGTTTTTCACTAGCAGCCTAGGTTTGGGCTAGAATACAAAGGGTTTACATACGGAGGGGCCTCAGAACGTTGAGGTTAATGTTGTTGATACAGTCATTCATTGACTTTTTCATTACAGGTGATACAGTACACTTCCAGTAACCTAAAAAATTGGTGTTACGATATGAAATGGCGGTAAAATTTGGATTCTGTGGGTTAGATAACCTATCTATAAATGCAAGGTCTCACGAGATTCTGACTCAGTGACCCCAACTTTGACTTGGGATCCACGAACGAATCCTTGGTTCACCAAGACGACACCACTCGTTAGCCCTACTGCCGTCAATATAAATTTCAAAAAAAAAAAATAAAAATATGCTATTGTGTTAAGTAAGTTCAGAAAAATTACACACTTCTTGTTCAGTAAAAATAAGTAATCTTCTATTAATTCTAAATGTCCTAGTAATCCTTATCTGAACTTTTAACAACTTGAAATTTATTTAAATTGGTAAAGAAGATGGAAATATTTGAAACAACAAAATAAAATGTAATAGCCAGAAGTTCAGAAAGGATTATTAATTAGAATTAATAGAAACCTACTCAACTCTACTGGAGAAGATTTAATGTGACTTTGAATCGAGTAAAAAATGAAAAAGTAAAATATTAGATTAAAAGTATGTTTATTTCGGGAGCTCAAGGATAGTAACAAAGATCTTTGCAGAAATAACGTGAAAATGATTACTTAGGATCACTCTACAGGGCTATTTGAGACCACTTGTGAAAATACGTACATATGCCCAACTAGGACTCTTTTTGTACAAATCTCCCAGGAGTTTCCTTTCCTCTAATTCTCGAGCAGTGATCTTGCCAGGGTTTTCTAGACTACATAACTGGCAACATGGCTAGACAAGGTATGCACACATCGAACCAAAAATATTATGATAAAACACTGCACGTACAACCCATAACTTGAAAAAAATTTGATGAAGCGAATATAAACTCGGACAACTCAAAATGTTCTCCAGCTAAAAAGCTAAGCCCCGCTGTTTGCCAGCGAGATAAGTCGCACGGAAAAGACGAAGAGAGAACAAAAAACACGTGTTTAGTCGGCCGTCGGCGTCAAAAAAAACCACCGCTGAGACGCGAAACAAAAGCTCCTCCAGCCCTATGACAATGCAGAAAAAACACGAAAAGAACGAAGATAAAAACACAAGACAAACGTGCTACTCAAAAGTTAGTGGGATTAGTGCTGATGGAGTATGTTATTGCAAAGTAAAGCTTTTGACGAAACAATTTTTGATCCATTCCTCACGGATATTCGAGCTGACATGCAGACGGAAGAGGCAGATGGTCCACGATGAGGAAGCGCGGTCAATTCGTTCACGTCAAACAGCAGAGCGAGAAATGCATGAAATCAGTGAGAGAGAAGGGAACCGCTATTGAAAGATGACGAACAAACCGATTCCATGCAAATTTGAATGAATAAACATGATATTTCCTTCCTAAAAAGTGGTGGCAATACTAATATTTGATGATTAAGCAAGAAATGAATTACTAAAAACCTAATTTTGAAAGGATCTACGCAAAATAGCGTCTTTTAATGCAAATAAATAAATATTGGCTTGCTAAGCGTGGATTAAACTCAGAACTAGACTACTATGTTTGTAAGTAAGGAGAATTCCAGAAAATTTTCAGAAAAATTTGGCCACTGTCAAGTAAGGAACAAAATAAAAAGGACAACGTAAGCAGGTGTGTGTGAGTAAACACAAACATGAATATAAATAAATGCATGCCTTGTAAATAAACAATTGAATATGCCACGGAAATGCCGACAGCGCAGAAAAAATGCGATGCTTCAGACAAGAATTCCAAAAAATGTTGACACTATGAGCATCATTGCGAATAAATAAATGAATAAATAAATAAACTGTTTGCTGAGTATGGGCTTCACTTATTGTTAGATGTAGTTGGAGCTTTTGTAACAATGAAGAATTTTAATAACAACATAAATAGCAATCTTCTGGGGAGATTCAGCAGCTTCAAAAGCGAAGAACAAAAATAAGAGGAGAAAGCAAGCAATAATAAAACACGGAATGGAGGAAGTATGGCCAAATAACATGAATAAAAGGAGAATCAAGAGGAAAAGAAGGATTCGTCTATGAGTCACGCAAGGGTAAGGAAAGATGTGTGATACTGACGATGATACTGTACGAGTTTTTTGTTTTCACTGAATTATTTCACGTAGAATAAATGGTTAAAAGCTCACAGTAGGATGTGTGAACCTGGACACTAAAAGTTCATTCAATTTTAACAAGAAGTATATAAGATATTCCTACACTCACATTGCACAACACCATATTATACCTTTGACCAACTACTAGAACCTAGACACTGATATTGGAACTACCATCTGTTTCAGGACCAATCGCTACTCCCGTCTGGAGACAGTGTCGATAACAGCTGATAGTCAGTCCGACTGAGTCAACAATTTCAAAAATTATCACCAATCACTGATAGCGCGCCCATCACGAGGACAACATGCATTGCCTAACAGCCGCCGATTGGAACCAATGGACCCGGAAAAAGCAGCCACTGCACGGACAATCACCGCCTAATAAGCCGCCATTTACAGTAGTAATTCGGCCGCCCACGATCTGACCAGTGTTTGCCCAGCGAGCAGCCGGCGCGCGCGGCCGAACGCTGCGGAAAAAAACCGTGGCGGCGTGACCGCGTGCGCAGCCCGATTGCGCAAGCACATTTGGGGTATTGTGTCCAGAAAAGCACCCACCACTACCAACAGCAACAGCAGCAGCAGCAGCTCGGGTGGTCTGCGAGGGAGGAGCGCACAAAAACTGTGACTGCATATGGTCATGCATGCATTATTCATAGTTGCAGCGGAAAACACTATAGTTGGAACAAAAACAAAGTTTGTTTTATTTGGCCACGGTGGAAAATGGCCTACGGATCGTCCAACTATCGCTGCCCACTCAGTTATTACCAATTTTGATAGCAAATACCGCCCGGATGAGGCCAGAAAAGAATATATATTCTATGTAAGGAAGGAGGACTGTAGACCTCATTAAATCCAGAATACTAGGCCGAACCTTTAAAAAAAACAAGTATCCTGTCCAAATTCTGCCCAAGCAATTACATCGCACCGAAAAAGTGGAAGGAACGAAAAGGAAATGAGGTATGTTCTTCTCCTTACTTTTCCATATTAGAGCTTGTGCGGAATATAAGGAAGTGGGCGTGGCTTAATTTTCAATGAATACCTCCCTTAAATATCTCCTTATTTTTCATAGGTTCCTCTCCGAAGAGTATCCACTACCTCTGTTCGAAATTTTACTAGCCGTTCTGAGGAATATATGTTCCGTTGCAAGAGATGTGTCCAATGTGGGGCGGGGGGGGGGGGAAGCCACGCCCACTTCTTTTATTCCGCTCAAGTTCTTTTTGTTAAGTTGAACATAGCGAATTTTACAGTAGTAGCACTGTAGTGACAAGAAGGGTAACTTCCAGGAAAAACAATATTATTTTACTATTGACGTATCTTTATCAAAAGTGAGTTAAAAGCTGGTAAATGGGCGTGGCTTAGCTTCCACAGGCGTCACCTAGCAGCTCAAAAATTCTAAAATCTGCACTCTCATTTCAA
This sequence comes from Ancylostoma ceylanicum, assembly GCA_000688135.1. Classification (NCBI taxonomy): domain Eukaryota; kingdom Metazoa; phylum Nematoda; class Chromadorea; order Rhabditida; family Ancylostomatidae; genus Ancylostoma; species Ancylostoma ceylanicum. The sequence continues at coordinate 94,379 of JARK01001513.1, forward strand.
AATTCTGTTTATTTCAAGATTTAGGTGGACATTCCGGGGGTCCAGGCCTTAACAAGGAAGGTTATTGAACTATGGAAGGTAAGCCACGCCCATTTCCATAGACAAAGGATAGTGCGGTTGGTTCCTTTCCCGGACGGGATTCCTCATCGCTTACTGGAGTGGGCGTGGCCTAATCGCCATGGCCAAGAATTCTTCTGTAGAAGTTCAAGTCCCGTGGCTCTAAATGCTTCATTGGGATTACCCAGGGTAAACGGGTTGACGCCTGTGATGAGGTTGGGTAAACTTGTGTGATGGTAACAGATTCACCCTGGGTAATCTCAATTATGTATGTGGCCACTGAAAGTGCTCTAGAAAATTCCAGAATTATTTAATTTTTTTGTTTTTTCAAATTATTTTCTGATGGAAGTGCAGATTTCAACATTTGCTGAGCTGCTGAATGAGGAACCCATCACATTCGCCCAAATCGATTTCCACACAGCAGTTGACTGAGCTCTTTACAGCTGTATAAACGTAACCTAAGCAAACACCTGGTGACACTGGCGTTGCGCAATGGTTCAACTGGTACACAGTTGCGTCAGTAAGTCACCTATCACCCATGTTTACAACGTCCAGGAGGATTGTATACTCCCGGGAAATCCATAGCTGCTGGGGAAAATTGTGGACATGCGCATAAATTTCCCCGTCATTTAAATGTGGAGTGAATCACATCGTCCGGATTGCATGACCGCTATGGCAGCATTTCGTGGCCGAAATCAATCACACAAGGGTATTTGTCATCCATGTACTTTCGTACCCAGCGTGGGAAAAGGTACGCTCAGGAGGAGGGGGCGAGCCATCAACTCTTGGATATTACGAAAATATATCGTGACACCTGTAAACGCTACGGCAAGCCTACTACGGAAATGTGGATTCAACCCTAATCCTGGGACCACATGCGTCGCTGAGATTACCTAGGGTAAGCGCGCCAACACCACATAAGTTTACCCATTGTTACCACAGGCGTCGAAGCACTTACCATAGGCAGCACCCGACTATACAGGGCATGGAGTCTTGGGAGTGCATACACCGTTGAGATCACCCAGGGTAAACGTGTTGACGCCGGTGTTACCGTTGTGTAATCTGTACGGTGTTGACAGGTTTACCCTGAGTAATCTCGATGATGCAGGGGGCCTTTAGTGGTTTTGCCATGGGCATAACAGGGGCGCATACATCATTGAGATTACCCATGGTAAACGTGTTAACGCACCGCAAGTTCACTCATCTCTAACATGGGCACCTTGACACGTTTACCCTGGGTAATATCAATGCATCCAGGCCCGTGGGTGGTCTTAATGACGCATCTAGACTCAGGCTCCGTTGAGACTTTCGAAAATCCCGCACAAGGGGTGAGGGCCGAAATTTTTTTTTCCGTGGGGAGAAAGAGGGCGAGACCTGCAAGGGATGGGCGGACCGTTGTTGTAAGCTGTGAATGAACTACTTCTAAATATAGAGAGATAAAAACAGTTTGGAATCATGTAGTAATTTCAATAAAGAAGTTGAAATGAGATTACCTAACACTGGCGCCTACCCTGGGTAATCTCAATGATGCATCCAGGGTAAACATGTAGGCTAATGCAACATTTATATCTCTCTTCAGAGCAATTTTGAAGGATTTGCCTATCCTTTTTCGATAGACGGGAAGGGGGGGGGACGAGCAGCTCTCTATACCTCTTTTTAGAGGGGGAGGAGATTGGAACCTTTCTGGAAATTCCCATGAGCCCCACAGCAGGTCAGTTTTCTAGGAAAAGAGGAAGACGCTATTCCGGAAACCTGCCCAATTCTTTGGAAAACACCTCAGTGAATAAAAATTCCATAAGTTCCCCATCAGATGTCCGTCCCCAATAGCAAATATCCACTTGACAATGGAAAAAAGAGCGAGTGATCGTCTAGATGTCCAGAAAGGAAAAAAACGCCATAAAAAAGGTAACCGAGCCCAAAAAAACGAGCCTACGCAACTCGAGTGGAGGATTAAATGCCACGTTCGGACCGCGCGGCGATAAACTTTGCAGCAAAGGTCGTTGTCGGTACACAAACGCCTTAAAAGTGCAGCATTGATTTTGTTGAAAAAATCCAAGCAGAACGATGAAGAAACGAGTAAAACATGCGGGGCGTAGTAGCTGAGCCTCTAGCTACGAAGGTGTGCAAGATTTGGCCATAAGTGGGAAAAATCGGAGAAGATTAACTTGAAATTAGTGGAAAATCCTGGATGACGTCACTGCTGCCTCTTGGATAAACCACCTGAAGTAATTTATGAAGAAATTATGGTCCTATATTTTCCACAACATTCGAAAATTAGCCGGACACTAAGAAAGGTTCCGACTGATATCCATTCCTAGAATCTTGAATTCCAGAAAAACCTCTGGACCTTTAAATAATATCTTAGAAATTCTCAACCGCAGGAAAACCCGCTAGACGTCCTAGCCGTCCCACAGGTCACAGGAATTCTACAGCAAACGCTCGGTGAAAAAGAGGGCAAACGAGTACAAGCGAATTAACCCATTTTTCGGAATGCGACATAGCAGCGATAGAGTTTCCTTGGACAGTTTTGTCCAGATGGCAGGCTATTTTCTAGCCTTGGTTTTCCAAATTCTGGATATAAGGTGTCCAGAACATGGAAATGTTCCATGTTCTGGACACTTTATATCCTGGATTGCATGATTGATTGATTGCATTGGTTACGCATTTGCCATGAAACGTCTATATCACAGTAAACAATGCCCAGGGCTGGGCTAGGATACATGGACGTGTAACCCAGCAAAGCCAGGTTAGCAAAACAACCTTCATGTTCTGCGTCTCCTAACTTTACGTAGTCTCTAAGTGACCAATGACGGCAACCATCGTTAGGCTGCGTAGTTGACGTTTCATAGACTGGATGCATCATTGAGATTACCTAGGGTAAGTGTGTCGACGCTCATGTTAACGTTTGGTAAACTTCTATGATCTCAACACGTTTACCCTTGGTAATCTCAGTGATGCTTGCGGAACCATAAGTCTCAGTACAGGGCCGGGATGCATAAATGAGGTTACCCAAAGCGCGCAAGTAACAACGAGCTATATTATTGCTCGGGTTGATCTCCAATAGAAAAGTTTACCTCTCTCCTATAGACGGGCATAGATTACCTCGTATTTTACTCGGAGTAAATTTCTTGACGAGTATCGAAAAGAAGGTAAACTATGGAGGCTATCGTGTTTACTACGGGTAAACTCAATGACGAATGCCACCCAGGGTAAACTCGCCAGCGCCCATGTTAACTATGGGTAAATTTAGGCCTGCTCACACGTTTACCTTGTGTTATCTCAGTGATGCACGCGGCTCAAGGGTGCCGAGAAGAAAACAGGGAAATATAACCCATATCCTATGTACCCGAAACAGGGCAACCAAGCTCTTTGAAGGATCTACGCGTTATCTATAGAAATCAGTACGTCTAGGGTAACCGTCCCGAATCGTCTTACAGGCCCAAAAAGCACCGAATAGTACCAAACAACTTCCATATTCATCTCCATCGTAATAGCACGTCCTATGCCCTAGGCATTATGAGAAAATTCCTTCATAAAAGCACAAGCCCAGGTTACGCATGCATCACTAGTTTACCCAGGGTAAAACTGGTGACATCACACAATTGTACCCATCAAACAGTTGCGTAAGCGAGTTTACCCTGGGTAATCTTAAGGATGCATACAGGCCCAGGTATAATAGGGTTCCCAGATGACCAACGATGACGAGCGCCAGGAACAAAAAGAAAACAACATGACAAAAGGAAACATTTTCAGCATTGTTTATTCAAGAAAAGAAAATTTCTAAAAGTGCACGACAACAAAAAAATTCCATGTGAAAGCAACATTGGGGAAGCGAAGCCAATGATTTTGAGAAAACCACAGGAAGATCGCGCTTCTTGCTGCACAAACCCCAGGAATTTCCATGTTATTCGGGGCTTTATACCTGGATCAGGCAAGAACTACGCGACTAAAAACGAGTCCTGAGGAATTCCAGCTCATCAATCGCCCCGGCGCCCCACTCGGCCCGAGCGCCAGGCCATTCGCATAATGAAGAGCGTCACGGCCTTGGCGAAACTTCCGCATAAAAAGCCCTATTAGACGATACACAGCCACCCACAGCCGACACAAGTCGCAAATTCCAGGGGTTCCTATCCAGAAATTGAGGGAAAAACGACAAGTATTAGGCTCTTAGTGGGAATACTTCGTTAATGAGAGGCGTACGGCTCACCGAGACCAGAAGTGGCCACTGCTGGACCGCAGCAGCGGATCGCATCGCAACGCAACGCAAACATTTGCGCCGGCTTTGAGGCACAGAAGCCGCTAAGTGTGGCGAAAAGCGGCCAGCTGATTTCCGTACGTTCGTCGTACAGCGCCAGACGAGACAATATTGCTGGAACAACGATGGCAAACAAGCTTTCTTGTGTAATAGACATTAGAGGAACAGCTATTGGGTACAGCTGTAGGGCTGGCATTCAGCTTCAGCTGGTGAGGACTCTTTGCTACCACAGTGTTTCATTTATTTGCTTATTTATTTATTTATTTATTTATTTATTTATGCGTTTATTTATTTACTTAGTTATTTATTACTTACTTAATACATTGTGATCTACAGTGCAGCTCTAAGAGCTAGTAACGATCCCTGTAATAGACCAAGGTAAAAGAAATTGTATTTATCTAGGAGCGGAATTCATTTATAAAGGAAAAAACTAAAATAAAGGAAAAATATAAAAAATTATTTTTTAAGGAAAAAAATCGTGAAATAAAAATAGCATAAGCATTTTCTCCAGTTATTATCGCAGAGAATTTTGTAGTTAAGTAAGACAGGTTTAAATGGAAAAATAGGAATATTTCCTACTTTCTGCGCCTAATAAACTACCCAAAGTTGCCGTTGAATTCCCAGGAAAATCGGAAAAAAAATTGAAAAGAATAAAACTGCAAGGTGAACTGTATTAGAATGAGAATGAATAAATAAATAAATAATTAAAGAGTGATCGAATGAATTAATAAAGTGGCGATATCCTATCACACTACATCGTTTTTTTAGAGATCATTTTTATCCACATCTTCAAGCTGGGATCAGAGTATTTCCTTAGGATTCTTTACTTAGCTAACCTGGCTTTACTTATAGTTATGTGGTCATAAGTCCTAGCTCTAGTCCCGGTATGCTAGATTACAGAAATATGACTGTTTGAATTGCACTTCAGGCTTCAGGCTAGAGTCAAATAAATAAATCTCAGGTTGGTTCGAAAGTCTTGCATCAACATTTATTTTTGATCCAGAACTTCTTGAACTTTAATTGAAACTCATTCTCAAAAGAATATGGTAGAACGTTCTACTATATCTCAATTATAAAAATTGGCAGACCTGGTTCCATTCATGAACAAAAATGTTATGATTGTTTGAAAAGAAAATTCTGAAATGGGTGTAAGACTTTCGGGCCACCCGGTAAGTAAATCTAGCGCTAAAGGAGCACCAAGCATTTTCTAGTCTATGCTCTACCTGCAGCATCTAAGCTATCCAGAGTTTTAGGCAAGGACTTGGAGATTCACTAGCCTTAATGCTTTTCTCAATTATGTATTCATATTTACTCATATTTTCTACAATTCAGGTTTCATTTCGTGCATGAATTTTGCACGAAAACTAAACACAAAAGTAAGTTTCAGCTTCTACTCATCAGTAAGGAGAATGGAAACTGCGATGGTTGCCAGTATGCTAGGCGCAAGGAATAATGCCCAGCAGGATAATGACTGTTCATCACTCACTACGACATGTGATAAATTGCCTCACCAACATGCTGACAATGACTCATTCTATACGGAAGGGAAGAAAAAAAACAAGGCCTGGCTACTATTCTATATATAGCAATTCATGATGAAAAGGAAGTAAAGACAGAGATAGTGGAAAACGTTTGGAGAAATAATAATTCTATAAAAGAAAAAAAAACGAAAAAAAAATTAACACTATGGTTTTATGTTGGCACAGTGATAATCTCAAGGCATTAAATGAATAAATAAATAAATAAAAAGAAAAAGAATGACAAGCTTCGTCATATAGAATGCCAGAAAGTTTACCATTCAGGTACTTAGGTTTCGTAGTTTACCGAACCAATTAATAATTTTCTAGCACTGTTTAGCCTGACGTTTTTATTCTTACTGGTTTTTTTTGTAGTACACAATAAGTAAATAGATAAATAAATAAATGAACCAAACAGAAACAGCCCCAATATCAGTTCTATAATTTAAAAAAAAACGAGGAAATAAATAATAAAGAAGCAAAAACCATTATAGCATTTCAATCCTTTTTTTTTCTTTCCTTCTACCGTTGTTTGAACACGAGTCTTTCTACTTTTTTAAAAATATTTTCCAAGTAATTTTTCAAGTAAATTATCAGGCGACCTGCTCCAAAGTAGCTAGACAGCCAAGCCTGTGTTGACAAAACGACGCCTATGTTCATGGTTTTTACATAAGTTACATCGATCCTCCTGGCTACTTCTAGTGTTACTAAGTAAATATAGAACGGTGCGCAAACAGAATATTCTAGAAGAAAAACGCAGCAATTTTGAAAAATAGCCTAAATATATGCAGAAATAAACCTAGGACAGGTAATTTGACAATTTAATTGTCGCTATTAGCGTTATGGATTTTTTGGAATTGTGTAAGATGAATTTAGATGGAAACGTCGGATAATTTTCTTCTTTTGTTGCAACAAATGGAAGTTGGGAAGTTAGGATTCCAATAAAAAAAATTCAGGAAATTTTCATGGTTTTTTTCACACTTGCGGTCGCACGCGTGATGAAGGTTACCCAGGATAAGCGTGTTAGCAGCCTGCAAACTTAGCGCGTCAACACGTTTACCCTGAGTAATCTCAATGATGCATATAGGCCTTGGACCCAAACATACGGAATAGCTCTGAATCAGAGTCAGGAAGCCAAAGCGGGAAAATGTCAAAAAAAAAAAGAAAAAAAACTGATAGAAACTCATGCCAATAACTTGGCAGTCCACGGCAAATCCTAGCCGCCCGTGCCTCTTCACGGCTTGGCTAGAGCTGCCTGTTGAAACGAGTTCCGATACAATAGCACTTTAAATTCGAACAAGCCACAGGAATGTTTTCCGGCAAATATTTGGCAAAAGAGTATTGAATGTCATCGATGCAAGGCGACCCTTCCAGGGGGTAGGTGGGGTAGGGACCTCCACCTTCTCTGGCCTACAAACCCTGTATATCCCACAGTCAACGAACGCGTCTCTTTACTGAATGGTATACCATCTCGTCGAAACAGTAAGAACTTACAAAATTGAAAAAAAAACAAAAAAAACAGCAGGAAATTTGCCTCATGTTCTCATCCCTTGAGGAAAAAAAATAATTCAACAGAAAACATAGCAATTGATTAGACATAATACATGTATAGCATTGACAGTAATTACTAAAGAAAAAATTCTTTTTTTTTCACTAGACTCTGAAAACCTGCTCATAGAAAAAATTTACTCATTAAATTTATCGCGAGATACTATAAAGTTCCCTCAACTAAAGGAAATTCAAGAAGATTTCTATAGAAATTCGGAAAATTTTATACGCTGCGTATTTGCGAAAAAAATAGTAAAAATTTCAACAGAATAATAAGAATAAAATTTCAAAAATAATAAAAGAAATGAAAAATAATAATAAAATAATAATAAAAATAAAGATATGAAAACAAAATAATAATAATAAAATAATAATATTAGGTTGAGGAATTATAAACGTCTGTTTGAGGACAAATAGAAATTTTTATCACGACAAATATTCAAGAGCCCAATATGAGAGATATTTTTTCCTTAATCAGTGACTCTTCTCCTTCCTCCACACGAGAAACCAAATCTCTAGTTTAAGAGTTCGGTTTGCTGTGGGTCAAAATGTTGACCCATCCAAATTCTGGCTCCTCCAGACTTCTTGAGGTTTTCCTCCTCCAAGGAACAATTGGTCCACGGATGCAAACAAAATTTTGGTAGTGTCAAACCTTGGCTATGAGGTGGTATTTGAACGAGACCAAAATCCAAATTAGTACATGGATGCAGTCGAAAAAACTGGTTGGCAGCATGGATTTCGGTTCAGTTACCCAAGTTTGGGGGTATTTTCAAGGAGTAGATTTTTGCACGGATGTGGCCGGAGGCAAAGCGAACTTCCTCTTGCGACATTACATTAAGTTTGGTGCAGTTCTACCGGTGATATCATTTGTCTAAGTTTGTATAACTGGCAGAAGAAATTTCCACATTTCAGATCTGTCAGCTTCTAAACTTATTTAAAATTCGGGAGTTGAGGGAGTTCAAGTCGTTCCTATATCATTAGATGCGGAATGGATTGCTCTTCAAAATGAATACACAATCACTTCCAAAGCTTCTAATGCAGACGAGAAATATGATCACGAAGACAGCAGACATTTACAATTCCTCGACCTAATAGAAATAAAGATATGAGAGTTCAAGGTGGTGATACTTTAGGTTGAAAAAAACTCGAAAATACTCCAGTGCATCAACCGCTGGGGTAAAGGGCTGCCTACAGACGTCCATGGAATTCTCTGGATATCTACCTTGCCACATGAACATATTTGCTAAGCTGTAATTTTTCTTGTTTCTACGCATTTTTTCCCGTTCATCATTATCCACCGAAGTTGTGTAGCATCGCAACTATTCAAAAAGCAGCCAGAAATAAAAAGATGATTATTATATGCAGAAATAAAGCAGAGGAGAAAAATTTCAAAAAAAAATGTTCGTTTCGTTCCAACCCATGGATGGACTACAGACAAAGAAAGATTAACAACCTCATTGAATATTGTGGAAATAGAAAAAACGGCACGGAAAATGAAAGAAAACCGAGGAAAATAATAGCTTAGAAGGAAACAAAAAGAAGAACACAGCTTTAGATTGAAATGTAATCCTGAAAAAGGACGCAAACTACAGGTTTGTAATGAGTACAACAAAAAATACTCAAAAATGTCTCTGAGAATGGAAAAGTTTTACCCATGATCTCACGATTTCCAAATGAGTAGCCACCCATTCTTTTCTGGAATGAAGGTATTTTTCCAGAAGTGTCTCCGTCCTCAAAAAAACCATGCATCAAGTTTTTTTTGACAGAGCTGGGCCACTTGCGGGCGGAGAAAAAAACGATGATGCTGGAAAAAGAAGCCGAACATTGCACAACAAAAGCGCAGCCGTGCGCCGAACATCACAGACGAATCGCCGGCTTTTTTCAGGAGTCTCGACCGGGACCGGGCGGGCCAGACCCGCCGTTCCGTGCTATAGGAGCAGAGCGCCGGGGCGGCGCCTCGGATCTGGTCTAATCCCCCCCCCCCCTACCCGTTCGAGTGTGCGAGCCATCTGCACTGCCGTTTCCAGCAATAAACGCCGATCATAAAATCACCCCCTCGCCACCGCGCTGCACGATTGCCCATCCCGGTCCGCGGCACTGCGGGTACAGACCGCATCTGCAAGGTTTAGTCTCTGGGGGAAGGGGGGGGAGGGGGAGTTTTCAGTGCGACTATGGGATTCATAAAGGTTTCCGGGGTAGTTCTGAGCCTACCACTCGGTTAGGATGGACAGATTTGTCCAGAAAAACGTAATACATTTTGATATCGATGAAATTACTTATTTTCCTTGAATGAGGTGAATCGTCCCATCAAGTTTTATCTATCTCCACCGGGAGGATTTGTCCAGCGGTGGTATTCATCATTGAGTTTACCCGAGTGATTGCGATTACGTTCTAACTTTACTCCACGTTTACCCCCAGGTTTACCACAGATTCTCATGATTCGTGGTAAACGTTTACCTCGACTTCCAATGATGAATGCACCCCAGTACAGCACGGCGAATAAATCACCTCCTTCCAGGTTACATTCAGGATTCTCAACATTGAACCTCCCTGGGTTGAGATTCATAAACCAGGCTAACAAACCATTTTTGAGGGTCTGCGTCTCTCAATATCGCGTTGTCCATAGGATACCCAACCATGCTAACCATAGTCATTTTCCGGGATCAATGTTCCATGGATCCTAGCCCTGGAGGAACTCAGAAGGCTGAAATTCCATAGGGACCGAGCCCATTGAAATTTCCCCAGGGTTCGTAGAGAGAGCACGGATAAGAAATGCATGAGCCAAACAAAGACGAAACGACTTCACCGAGGTGACTTTTCTGGAAAATTCCAGAAGCCGCGAGCCTCACCGCATCAATAATGGACAGTGCAAACATGTCCTCTTCCTGCGTGTGTGTGTGATTTCGTGCACCACCACGCAAACGAGGTACGCATTATGCATTGTCCAAACGGATTGATTACAAGCAACTGAGGGCGCTCTGCAAATATACATCCAAATGCACCGTGGCCATGTTAAACACAGCAGTACTGGGGCTTCCAGTTGGGTAGGAGCGGTATCACATTACCGGATCGAAGGATAGGAAGACGGGAAGTAGGTGAAAGTCTTGTCGAGCAGTGAGAGTTCGTCAAAATTTCCGGGACAGGCTGGTTTTCGAAATTTTTAGCTAATTCTTCTCAGTACTTGACCAGGTTTTTCGAAGTAAATTTAGTATTTTTAGTATTATTTAGCATTTTTCGCAGTAAAGTAGTAAATTTGAAGCGAACAGATGTAGATATTTTAATGGGTCAAGATTATTTCACAAGAAAAATTTATTCCCACTCTTCTTCAGTACTGCAGCAGGCCAAACCATTTTCTCTTTTCCCAGTACTGCAACAGGCCAAATCATTTTCTGGATTTCAGTACGGCAACAGGCCAAACCAGTTTCTGGACTTCAGTACTACAACAGGTCAAACCATTTTCCAGATTTCATTACTGCAACAGGTCAAACCATTTTCTGTATTTCAGTAGTGTAACAGGCCAAACTTTTTTCTGGATTTCAGTACTACAGCAGGCCAAACCTCTTTCTCTTTTCCAGTACTGCCACAGGCCAAACCATTTTCTGGATTTCAGTACTGCAACGGCCATTTTCTGTTTTCCAGTACTGCAACAGGCCAAACCATTTCCTGGATTTCACTACTGCAGCTAGCCAAACCATTTTCTGGATTTCAGTACTACAGTGGGCCAAACCATTTTCTGGATTTCAGTACTGCAGCAGGCCGAACCATTTTCTGGATTTCAGTACTGCAACAGGTCAAACTATTTTCTCTTTTCCAGTACTGCAGCAGGCCAAACAATTTTCTCTTCCCCAGTACTGCGGCAGACCAAGCCATTTTCTGGTTTCAGTACTGCAACAGACAAACCATTTTCTGGATTTCAGTACTTCAACAGATCGAACCATTTTCTGGATTTCAGTACTTCAACAGGTCAAACCATTTTCTGGATTCCAGTACAGATTTCAGTACATTTTCTGGATTTCAGTACTGCAGCAGGTCAAACCATTTTCTGGAATTTGGTACTGCAACAGGTCAAACCATTCCCTCATTTTCAGCACTGCAACAGGTCAAACCATTCTCTAGATTTCAGTACTGCAACAGGTCAAACCATAACCTGGGTTTCAGTACTGCAGCAGGTCAAACCCATCCAAGAAAACTTTATGGAACTGAAAAGACTGTAGTATAATATGCAGTATGAATAGTATCATAGTAGTAGTATAGCAGCATAACTAATAGATAGACTAAACAAATAAATAGAATTTGAAAAACTGAATTAGAAAGTGTGAGAAAATGAACCAAAGGCAAAAACTTATGGGGTAGCTTAATGGCAAAAGGCGACGCCACCACTCAAACGGTCAACGGTTCGTTCCCGCCGCGGGCCAACCAACTCCTCCACCCCTGCGGTTAGTAAATTTGTAGGATATTTACCAAATAGGATGAAGCCTCAACCCGAAGAATGCAAAGATCAATTCAAAGGGCACATATGCATTGCCTTCTACAATTCTGGATAGGATAGGATCCGAAATTCAGGATGGATTGACTAGCACCAATAACCCTCTTCCCTTTGTCAATTTTGAAAAGAGCAGCCGTTCCAAACTCGGATGGATGGTAGGGCGTGAGCGCCAGAAGAAAAATTCAGGAAGAACTGTGGAATTATAGATTATGCAACGTATGCTGATTCATAAATTCGATTCAGCTGCACTAGTCGCTGTTCCAGCCAATCATTTAACATGCAAAGAACGTCTCGGACAAGGAAAAATGGCAGAGCGGAAAAATTTTGCCACATAGCAAGTATAACCAAGGATAAAAAGTAACAAATGTAACCCATATTTACCAGTAGGCAAGACACAAACGTAGCCAGTCAACATATGGCGCTCTATGCGTTCCGAGAACATATGTCAGAATCCGGAGAATGTTGAATGACTCGGGCAAGACAATGCCCGAGTCGAAAGGCACGAAATAACGCTGTAATTAGCCTTCCGAGCGACACATCCGGTGCTTGTCGCTGGCGTGTCGCACTTTGCACGCAGCCGCGGAGAAAGTTGAGCTGTGAACTCATAGGAAAATCTGTGAGTCAGGTCACGTTGTTCCAGAAATAGTCAGCAATGTAAGGAGTATAATTACAGTCGTATACCGGATTGGATGCATTGATTAACTGAAAATTTCAATGCTCGAAAAAAGAAAGAGCAAGACTACTCCAGAAAAAAATATAGGAAGGACCGCAAAGCGTTCTCACCTTTGATTTACCGAATTTTCAAGTAGTTTCTTGGATTATTAATCCATTTACTCGAATAAATGTATTATTACCCGGCCATAAGTACAGGAGTGGTATTCACCGTTGAGCCTACCCTAGGATTACTGTTACCCTCAAACTTTACCCCACGTTTACCCCAAGTTCACCACAGGTCCCATACCAGGTGGTAAATCTTCACCTCGACTATACGTGATGAATACTGCCCTAAGAAACAGCACCAGCACATTGCCATAGACCAAAAATCACGGATCCACGTAATTCCGATGTATTCAGCTGTCTATAGCACGACTTATCCAGAAGTTTCTACATCTTTTACTGTTTCTGATCCATGAATAATAAATTTTGTCGCGCAGATGTGTGTAGAATAGTAATTTTCTCATATTTTACCCATGAAAGTCCCTCACTATGTAGACGCTAACAGCTGTTATAACGAGGGAACTAAAGGACCAGGATTTACGAGATAGGCTCCTTGTTTGGGCCAACATCCGAGCGCAGAGGATAAAAGGGCCACCCCACTTCTTTCCTCACAACAAGCACTTAATTCGAGGACTAATTCCGGAAGAATTCTGGGATAATCCCAGTTGTAGGCAGATCGTGGATTCGGATGCATAAAATTAATAGCAAATATAACATTAATGATTGAATTATTATACCAGTTTTAATTTTTACCCCCCCCCCCCC
>JARK01001513.1:107857-136039 GCA_000688135.1 Ancylostoma ceylanicum
CCCCCCCCCCCCCCGGAACTCCTAAAACATTTACTTTCTTGGCTTCTTCTTGGCCTTGAATTCCCTGGCAATTAAATATGAAAGAATTTATTTATATAATACTATAATATATAGACGAAAGAATCCATTTGCGGAGGACTCGCGGTATCTACGCCCTCAGTGAAGAGTATGTACGCACGCTAGCCGCGGGACCGTGAGCGCGTGCGTCTGAGCTGCGTCGCGACGCGATTAGCCCTATACCTCGTCATAGAGGCGCACACGTTCCAAGTGTACGTATAAGCTCATCTATTTGTATCAAAGAAGAAATAACCAGAGCTTTTTTTTTCTGAGAAAAATAAGTAGGTTAAATGAAACAGAAAAAATTTACACTCTTCCTTTTTCAGAAAATCTTTTTTGATTGGAGTTCGAAGACCACAGGCCGAAGCCATATGCGATTGCGAAATTTGTTTGAAAAATACGCCATAATAATGACTTCCCCTTTTTAGTATTTTTTGAAGAAAAAACTCGGTTGTTCAGACCAACATTAACTTTTCCACAACATTATTTTCGCCGGAGAATATTCTCCACGCCCCTCCACTGGTTACCGCTTCCAATTTATCAATTGCTATTCTCAAAAATTCAGTTTCGATCACTAGTTGCAATCTTTGAGGCATAGAAGCACTCATTGATTCCAGCGCGAACTAAAAATTATACAGTGAAAAGTATAAAACATACATAGAAAAATATAGAATTATAGAAAAAATATAAATTTAAAAAATATATTATAAAAATTATTATATATCCACAAGGTGCTGGAAATCAACAACTATAATAAAGAGAAATAAGTAGATGAACAAGTAAGCAAGTATGAAGTCCATGGGAAGAAATAGCCTATTATCTTGTATTGATGCAGTTTTAGGGTAAGAAAAATGTGTTGCATGGGAGTTACCAAAACCCTACGGGTAAGTATGTTAGGAAAAGAAACCAAAAAAAGTAGAAGAAGCAGTTTCCATTATTTCCAAGATCCTGAGCTGTCTTCAGGTTCATTTTCGACCCTACCCCAGAGAGGCCGGGTTCTTTGTTCTGCACTCTAACCTCATTTACTCAGGATTACCACAGGTAAGAGCGAAAAATTCTTGCAGTTTACCAGGTGCACCATTGAGATTACCCTGGGTAAACGTTTTTCACCCACCGCTAACATTCTTATTTTACTACATTGTTTAGTTTTTTTTTTTCATTTTACCACATTTTTTAAATTTTACCCACAGTTGACATGGGCGCCAACAAGTTTACTTCGGGTATTCTCAATTATGCATCCAAGCCCAAGGCTCAGAAATAGAATACGCCGATTTCTGGATCTTGCTGTTGTTTTTTTTTTTCAATCCTAGCGCTTACACCTACCACTTACAAAGTCCCTCAATTCGAAAGAAATGGAAACCCTTTACAAAAACCGAACGGAATCTGATCCAAGATGTTCTACATAAGCCCTAGGATCTAACCCTGGATGAGGTGCTTCTGATACTTCAGAACTCTTGAAAATTAGTGAATAAACACTGGAGAGCTCGCACATGGAAACAAGTGCTCGTATCAGAGCGAAACGTCGCTGTCCGCGCAGAATTCAATCGCCGGCCGTCAAACCGAAGACAGATGAACGTCGGAGTTCGAAAGGCCAGAGAACGCTGGAGCAAGGGATGCCGCCGCGCACGCTGTAAATGCTCGGAAAAATTTGAAGAATAGCCACTTTACCAGCAGGAACGAGTCCGCAGGCGCAAATCGTATCACTCCGGCCCGCGGACCTCCCATGTGCGCAAGCACTCGGCGGAAAAAACCACGCCGATGACCGCCGGATGGCATTTATTAGCGCTTTAAACTCGTCGTGTTACGCACGAACATCTGGTGTAACAACAACTGGGCGTCGAAATGAACACGGGGGGGGGAGGGGACTGATGCGGGTGGTGCAGCGGCATCGTGAGCGCGTCTTCACGTGCTCCGGCAAAAATTGCAGTCATTAAATATTCGCTGTGGATGCATCCGGGAACGATGGTCGATATTAGCATCAAGAGGGGCGTTTCTGGCTACAGGAGGGGGGGGGGAAGGAGGGAGTACTTGGAAGGCCTTCTCGCTACTATTCGCAGGGGCCGCATGCATCATTGAGGTTACCCAGGGTAAGCTAGTCCGCTCCACACGAATTTACCCATCGTTAGCACTGGCAACAACGCGTTCTCTTGTGCTGTCATGCATCATCAAAATCACCCAGGGTGAATGAGGTAACGTACCCCAAATTTACCCATCGTCAGCAGGGGCGTTGACGCTTTTTCCTGGGTTATCTCAATGACCCAACTACCCAAGCAGTAAGTTGCCTTAGGTAATCCCAATGATGCATGTGGGCCCAGATCGCGAATGGGTTCCTTCGCTGAGCATCCATGTATGACTCGACAAAAATCCACGCCTGATGATTCACCCCCCCCCCCTGTAAATCCGGGAGCCACACCCACGAAAGTCCCGGGGAAGTCCCCGAGTCCTTTTCTATTTCTTCTTTTTTTAGTTTTTTTTAGCTTTAGTCTTCTCCTTGGGGCAAAATTAAATAAATAATAAATAATCAATAATAAACAAATAAATAGATAAATAAAAGTTTCTCCTCGCCTCGCGCGCCCCCTCCCTCCGCGGAAGGCTTTTCATGGATTCCGCTCCGGGATTCAAAAACCTACGTAGTCGGCAGTCCACTTTTTTCGGGTACAAATCTATACAGACCTGACGACGCTGGAAAACCTCCTGGGCCTGGATGCATCATTGAGGTTACCCGGGGTAAACCTGTTGACGTCGTGTTAACGATGGGTAAACTTGTGCAGTGTTGACGCGTTTACCCTGAGTAATCGCAATGATGCATGCGGTCTCTGGGAAGGAGAACATAGAAGGACTACTGACGCCTTCGGCCGTGCACTTTGCACCTTTTTTTGCTCCCCCCCCCCCCTTTAGGGATGCGAGAAGCATGATTTATGGTTGTAAGCCGTCATGCATATTTTACCACGGGATGGGATTGTAGGCGTTGCCATTCCTTGGAGAAAATCTGGATTTTTTCTTCCAGGAAGGGTTCCCTTTGAACCCAAAAAGGGAACAAAATGAATATTTGGGCGGATAATTGAGTTGTGCAGATTAACTTGCAAGAAAAAACCTCTGTACCAGTATATTTTTAATTGTTTATTGTCATTATAATTTTTAAATAGTGATTATTAAATATTTGATATTATGATCAATATCTCTGTTAATTTTATTTTCCATACAAGTCCCAGAAATGGCGGAGACACCTCCAGCCCACTTCCTGCATCAGCCGGGTATGGAGCGTTATACATACTTAGAGAGGGTTACGCGGTCAGGCTCTGTGATTGGTCAATTTACGCAGACTGCCAATCACAGCGCTCATTTGTGCCCCCTTTTCCAGGTATAGCACTCCACACCCCGTCCGTCACTTATAAGGGGTAATCTGAGGACTTATTAAATTTCTGACCCTGAGTAACAACCGGTAATAACTACTACATAGAGTATTTTTCCAAAGTTTGAAGAGAAATTTTCTTTTTTTTTTTGAATAGTAGTAAGAAAATCTACATTTAGTGGCAGAAATCAGGCTTATGGCGCTTCCTCTCATTTATATTTACTATCCACGTTTTTAAAATCGAACCAATTTTTAAAACCACCAGGTTAGTCTATATATGGAAGAGAGAGAGATGTGATTCAGCCCTCCCACGGGCTGGAGAAACCCAAAAGTATTCTCCAACTCCGAATAGAGCAAAAAAAACAAAAAAGTGCAAAAGCAGCGCCTTGTTGACCGATTCACACGATGAACGTAACAGATTACAAGGACGTTTTGTCGGCGGCGGCAGCGGTGGCGGCGGCGATGGCGTTCGCACTCGACGCCTGGCATTCACACGGCCGAATCGGCCTAATAAGCCTTTTCTCGCGTCTGAATTATTCAAATGGCCGAGCAAGATGTTTACGAGTCGCGCTCCATTTATCACCTCACCGCCCATAATATTAGCGTCGCTCACAAATCGGAAGGATCCGTTGTCGGCAGCTGCCGACGATAGGAGGGGTTGATGCGGTCCAGGTGAGGTGAACTATGGAAATGCCTTCTCTGAAGATGGAGGGGAAAATCTGTTCTCCTGTGCCTGGGATGCTATTCATCATCGTGAGTGAGGGTAAAGCATGACAACGTAGTAAACGACCTCGTGGGTAGGCTCAGGGTAAACGTGAGAAGGTTATTCATCACACACTTTACCCCACATAGCATTTTACTTCCACGATTAGCAAACCATGGTTGTGTTCATCGCTGAGTTTACCCGAGATGATTACGGTTACCCTCAAACTTTACCCACTTCTTCCCCCAAGTTCACCACAAGTTCTCATACCCCGCGGTAAAGTTCACCTCGACTATAAGTGATGCATACCACTCCAAGGCCTTGATGCACAGTTGAGGCTACCCAGGGTAATCGTGTTGACGCTCGCGTTCACGATGGGTGAAAAATTGCGGTGTCAACGCATTTACCCTGGCTAATATCAATGATGCATTTGGCCTCGACTGTCACGTTCTGCGTCTCCTAACTTTGCGTAGTCTCTAAGTAACCAATCACAGTAGCCATCCCTAGTCTGCGTGGGTAACGTTTCATGGCCTGGATGCATCATTGAGATTACCCAGGGTAGTCGCGTTGACGTCCGTGTTAATGATAGGTAAATTTGTGCAGTGTTAACACGTTTACCCCGGGTAATCTCAATTATGCGTGCGACCTCTAGACGCACAGTTGAAATTACCCAGGGTAAATGTGTTGGCGCCAGTGTTAACGATGGGTAAACTAGCGAGGTGTTAACACTTTTACCCCCGCTATTTATACGGCAGACCACCAAGGACCGCATGCACTATTGAGATTACGCGTGTTAACACCACACATAACTACACACCATTAACATAGGCGTCAACACGTTTACCCTGGGTAATCCCAATGATGCATCCTGCCCAAGACTCAATGCACTGTATAGTCGGGTAGCCTAGAGAGTGCATGCTTGACCTTGTCTGTAATTACGGCTGTGCAGTGTCTGACGGCTGATCAGCTGATTCAATTAATTTTCACACCTTTTTCTGTGGGTTTTAATCTGTATTGATCGAACCAGCCGGGGGTATGGAGCGTTATACCTGGAGACGGCGGCGCGGTTAAGCTCCGCAATTGGTCAGTGGACGAGAACGGCCAATCTCAGAGCTCGGTCGCGCCGCCTTTTCCAGGTATAACGCTCTACACCCACCAGCCGGTCGACATCGCGCCGCAGCCGTGATTGCAGACAAAGTCAGAGAAGCATTCTCCAGGATATTCGACTATATGTACTCTAATAGACAAGCAGTTGCACCACAGAACAAGCTATTAATCTTGGAAGCGAAAGGAAAGCTTCACAGATAAAGATATGCACGAAAAACAAGGGAATTTTTGATTTAGCGTAGATTAGTGGCAATAGTGAAGGCATAGAAGCGAATTCTATCTACAGCTCACTGTTGACAGGGGCGCCCTTTTAACCACAAATTCGTTCATGTGTCATAACTTCACTTTTACTGACTTGTCAATGCGATAATTCGATTTTCTGCGTAATCCGTGCAACGATCCTTTACAGGAAGTGTTTTTAGAACTATCGACGCTCCATCAATTATTCCATTGACAGAGTGCAGTCACATCTCTAACCAAAGAGGAAGGGAGGGCTACCCATTCAAGGCAGAGTTAGAAACGAGAGGGGTTCCCGATAAGAAGAGGGCAGATCAGTAGCAGATCAGTCTCCAGAACAATCTCTCAAAATTAATAAAACATATTCATGAAACTATTTCGGCAAGGAAATTGTGCCAGAAAACCATGTTGACCGTAATGGCAGGGATACTGGACAAAAGTGGCCACCCACATAGAACCGCATAAAAGCTGTCACAATTATCGCAATTGCTGCCGCAAAAACTGGCATAGGCCCGCAATGCAGTAATGCAACTGACAATTAGCATAAATAGTAGTTGCGCAACATCGCCGACATCCACAGCCAGGATCCGGTTGTCAAACGAAGGACCAGCGGTTCGTGGTAACATTTTGGAGGGCTCCAGCCACTGTCTTCGAGGCGTCGCTCTCTGATTGATCCACGGAAGCTTGTAGATCAAAAGTGACCACAATTCTATCTCATCGTGGAAGCTCTAGGATGACATAAGAATTAGCAACTTTGAAAGAATCGACGCCAACCGCCAGACGAACTCGCCTTCCTACTGTGAAATTCCGTCCGGGGGAATTTGTTTACCCTTTTCTTTTCCCAGTGGAAGGAACGGAACAAAGCTTTCCAATCTTTGTTTTCTTTTTTTTTCATTTTTGCATCCTTTTATTGAATCAGTAGTCTTATTTATTACATAAGAATAACATGACGTGGTCCCTATGCAAAAACTGAGTTCAGCACTCCCTGTTTCACCTTCATATGTGCTAGAAACATACAATTCCATTGCGTTTTTCATTTAAGTCTGACTGATACTATTAACCTTACGGTGTGCATTTGGATTTGCATTCACATAACATTTTACGTGTGACTATTGGAAGTGAAAAGACTGTTTCGCCGTACTTAACACCAGCTGTCAGCAACAGCTCCTCACATCCCTTTGAAGGCAGCACTTACTTAAACTATCACTTTTGGAGAGAGTTGCACACAGTGAGGTCGGCCGCCGGGCAATCATAACAGTCAGCTGAACACAGTAAATAGCCGCTTACCTGCCAAGATACCGCCGTGGACGCATATGCCGACCTAGACAAAAGTGTTCCGTCGCGCCAGTTAACGCTGGTATTCGTCTGTGGTCTAGCGCAGTGGATGAAGTGTGGTGAATGGAACAAACATTTATCAGGGCTTCGTAGCGGGACCTATCAAAGCACCGCCCCTAAAAATCTCAGTATACCGCGAAGTCTACAACGCCGAAAACCCCTGCCTTGGCGCTGCCTTTAAGAACGATTCGGCTAGGTTCAATGAACGATAAAAAGCCTACAATTACTTTCATTGAGATAATGACTGCTCAGTAAATATGAGCAAAGTGTTAGCTGAACGCCAGAAAACGACTATCAAATGGAGATAACCACCGCAGATGCACGCTTTCAATGTAATTTTAACCCGCAAACTGAAGCTTCGCGTTCATCTAGTCAGTTTCGATTGAACCTTCTTTTAGATTGGTGTAAGCAGTTCGACAGGAAGCAATTAAACATAAAACAAACAAGATAAACACACAATGAGAGCTTCGACAAGCTTCCTTCTCCTAGTTAGACTCGCTGTGTTGACCATAACCAGCAGATAGAGAGTCTCACAAAAAAAATACATTGATCCTCTACATCTCTACCGTCTCTTTCTATCCACATAAAAATAGCCAGAGGAAACTAATAGAACTGTAACTCTCGCAAAATAATTGAACAGTTCTTTGGAAGATGAAGAAAGCACTATCTCCATGAGGAGATAGGTACAGGTACAACTAGTATTCTAAAATTTAATTATATTTTTTCGCGCAAAAATGATAACAATATTCGAAAAAGAGATAACAACTATGAGTACGGAAGTCCTTGAGCTGAACTGAACGCTAAAACGGTCGCGTTCAATTCTCACAACAGTAACATACTAAGCTAAACAGCTGGAAAACTATGGATTCCAAACTTATTTGAAGCAAAACACTATGCAGAATAACAGCGTCGTTCTATTGGTGTCACTATACTTTACAGCTATGTATAACAATAACATTCGAGGCAACAAAAAAAAATAAAGAGAATCGATAATAGCCTAGATAAGGTTGTGATTCCATCGCCACTTACCGGTCATATATTTGGGCGCTTGCAACAATGCAGTACATGGGTGCTGTCCTTGTACCTCACACATGCACTAAACCGTAGACTTAGCCGCTAACCAAACCCGTTAGAAGAGATTCCAGCTTCATCGATAAGCTTCTTACCTGTCGTTTGCACTTCGACCCGAAATCTGCTGGATTCAACTTGGCAATTTGCATTAGTTCCTCCCTCTTCGCTACTAGCTCAGTCTTTCCCAGCGTTGCCGCTATTCGCGACTCGATCTCCTCTCGATTCATGCCTTCCAGGTCGAAGAGTACTTCTCTGCCATCTTCTGCAATAGATCATCACATCAAATGCTGCGTTAGTACTTTTCCAGCTCCCAAAAATTGTGTTCTGCACAAAATTACTGAGAACATCATGGATCTCTTGAAAAAGCTCATATATTCTTATTCATATTCTTGAGCTTACTAGCTAAGCACAACACCTCCACCTATCCATGTAAACCGTCTTTCCTCAGACAAAGTGAATAGAAGAACCACGGCTTCAAGCATCGCAGCACATCTGCGGACACTTACCACCCGCGCGTAGCGTCAGGCCATTTTGCCTTTTGAAGTTTTGGAAAAGGAGTCAAACATGGTTCAGAAACTCATTTCAGCCACTTATTGATCGTCTTAGATCGAGCTCAGCTGTAAATCCTGGTAAAAATGCGGAAATTTTTTCTACACTGTCCTACCGGGGCCTGACGCGGGCTGGTGGTAAGTGCCCAATCAATCAACGTAGCTTGTTTTTTTTTTTTTTTTTTGGAATTCAGTCAACACAAAATAGTATATCAGAAAAAAAAACAGAAACGCCAAGACTCACTCAAATAAGCCCGTGCAAATGGAGTGATGACAACATCAATGTGCTTCACAAGTTGTACTCGAGGGTTCTTGTATTGAAGTTGAGCCCAGTGCCAGAATACAAAGTCTCGAGCGCCTTGTTGTTGCTCATTTGGTTGTCGATGAAAACCCATAGCAAACACCTGAAACACGGGAACCTCATGAGATATAGAAAGCAGAAATCCATAATGCAGTCAGACTTAACGCCCAAGCAAAAACAACAGTTGTATTTATGTAAGATAAGCAACTCGTCACCTGAACATCGTCCCTGAATTTGATTTTTCCCTGTAGCAGGTAGTAGAAGGTCCGCCGAAGCGGCATCGTACCATGCATGAACGGCATGACTAAGCAGTTCTTAAAATTGTAAATGATGAAAAAAAAACCTCGATAAACTATCCAGAGCGACATGAGGTAAATATCCGTAGCTCTTCGGACTAATGGAAAAATATTACATGTCACAGATGTTCTAAAACGATTTTATTCCTTTGAGCCACAGCAAACACACACCCCTACAAAAACAGTCGTCAACATAGAATGATTCTCTCCGGTAGTAGCAACAATTAACAATTTGATCACTCATATCAACAAGAAAGGTCAAAACATAATAGGAAGCACTCGGACTACCATTAAAACTCCACACTTTGGGTAATAGATATGGAATAATGAGCAAACGATAGCGCTTCACATGACAGAATCCATCCTCTTCGACCATAACTCGACATTGTTTGGTAGGCGGATAGGCGATTCCCCAATCAGCACTGACCTAAAATATAAAAAAATGCTTCTGATAAGAAGGTTCTTCTCTAAAAATAGGCCAAATTATCCGAAAAAATGGAGCTTTAATCGAAGCCTAAATAAGTCCTAAATAAAAGCACCTTAATAATTTCAAAATAACTTCTATTGGCTCCTTCTCTATGCCCTCGCTTGCTAGAAGCTACGAAACATTCAGAAACTTACTTAGTAATAACATCAGCCACACCGAAGTCAAACTGTGAACCAAGAGCGTCGAACTGCGACAAGAACTTGCTTGCCTCACGGATCACATCATCTTTGCTAAGTTTCCCAGCCAAAACCAAATCAACCTGGAAGAAAACACAGTCCAAGTTTTCCTAACCCTCAATAAGGCTATATTCACCTTAGAAAGCCATCTGTGTTGATTGGTGGCATGCATGGAATGGTTGGGCTTGAACGAGAAGAGACCTAGGCCTGAACCCAACAACTTCCACGCAGAAACACGGCACGTCAGCGTGGTTCCAGAGGCTATTACAGAGAACCTCTCTGGAAGAAAAGAGGTATCAACAACTCCAGAACCGCTACAAAATAACAGCTCGTGGAAGAACAGACCTCCAAATGATATATTGACAGTTGTAGAGGGATTCGAACAACTGTTTGATACTCCGCCCTTGAATGCCATATTCCTCTTCTCGCCAACACGTGAAAAGGCTTCAATCCATGGTCTATCCGTTTCAGTCGCAGCCATGGTAACATCTCCCAGCTCTAAGCAATAAAACACAAAGTGATAGAGCATATCGTATCTGATAAAAACAGATAACTTGTACGTTTAACGAGGCGAGCATTGTCTCCTGATGGAGTATTTTTGTAGAATCCAAGGTATAATTGGTACCAAAATGTAAAAAAAGAGCTATTCTCACCTAGTGAAAGAACGTGACAAAGCCAGAATGTGATAAATATGTTGAAAATAATAATATCAAACTAGTAAAAGACTTTTTCCTTTCAAAGACGATACAAGAGCATAAATTCAACCTACTTTCTATCTCAAAATCAGTAAACGCAGATGGTAAACAGGCCGTCAGAGACTGGCCAGTTTCTGTTGATCGCTTGTCCTCCTGAATATGGCATATTTATTAGAGCGAAAAAAGTTATAGGAGTAATTGAAATTTACTAAAACAAAAAAACTAAGCAGAAGGGATTCAAAATTGAATATTACAGAGCTATTTGATCCGACAATAAAGAAAAAAATCATAGAAGATGTAAGTAGTGGTAATGAAAAAAATACTTACATGAATTACCCATGCATGACCTGATTCTCCTTTGGATGGCTTATCAGCTGAAGAAACAGCTCCAGAAGTAGCCTGAATAAACCATGCTAAAATTGAAAATTCATTCCAAAGTGAATTGTATGCCAAAACCCGACTCTCTGGTAGTGTAACTAAGAATGAAACTGCGAAAAATTTTCAGATAAATCTGCTGCAGAACTAACCTTGCTCTTGGCTTCCGACTTCGCAGCTTTACGCGCTTCCTTCTTTGCGTCCTTATCTTTTTTGCTGCCAGACTTTGCAGAAGTATCCGGCGCCGGTGCTACCGACTCGTCAAGCCTGGTCTTCTTGGCAGCACTTGGGCCAGAGGCTTGAAATAAGAAAGTTTTTGAGGGAGAAAGTCCATACGACCAACAACAGCAGTCGATTTAGGATATAGCTTTTAAAGCAGAGGTAGCAAACTGATGTGCAAACCAACCACATTTTCCCATCTCTTGCAACAGGGCTTCCAGTGTTGATCCCAGGTCTTTGATGGACTTGATGAGGTTTTGCTGCTTCATTTCTATCGCTTTTACTGGGTCATTTTGCTCTTCAAGAAATCCATTACACGCGGCATCAGACCCCTAATTGAAATTATGTAATTCCTGTGTGTTCGAATTTCTTTGTATATATTTGCTTAATAGCCCAGATAATACAACAGCTGACATAAAGAATTATCAAATCCAAAGAAAATTCATCAAAACCATGACTAACCTTCTGGGAAGCTGACGCGTGATAGCTGGGAATAGAATACATGATGTCGATAGGTTTGACATCGAAATCATCTGGCACCAACGGAGGAATCTTGTACATTGATGACATTTTTACCCTATAAAGTAGTTCTGTGCTAACATAGTCCAATAAACACTCAGAAGAGGAAAACAACGCAACGGTAGGTACTGCTGAAACCAAGTCCATAAAACTTATTCAATCCAACGCGAAGGAGGTCACAATGCTCATTGATTTGTCACACTGCTTAACTTGTCGCCAACTGTAAAGTGTAAATAGCGGCACCTGCCCCCCTCCCCCGCAATATATCCACCTCATCAACCAATAGGTTATACATGTAAGAGTAAGGATTCTATCTGATTACATTAATCTACACGTCTAGAAGACATTCTAAGGTAGTCTTATTTACTATTTTAGGGTAGTCTGATTTGCGTTCTTTGAAACCAGTTTATTGGCTTTGAGATGTACCATTGGTCCATCCGGGGAATCATGAATTCGAATCAAATTTACATGGGATCTGTCAGGTGCATACCAAAAACATCTCCAACGCATATGACTAACCACTGACAACGCCGTTTTCTATGAAAACCGGCATTCTCTTTCAGTTTCGCACAGTCGCTTTACCGTAATCCTATAAAAAATTGCTCTACAAAACGTATATTATAGTCGTGTTTCTGCATCTCTAGTAACTCTCCCATGCAAAATTGATGCGAAAAAATTTTCGCTGAAAGTTTCGGGCCCACTAAAGTGGATTACTGCCGTTTTTTCTCTCATTACTGCAAAAACTGCACGATTACATGCACTTGCACTGCATGCTTGAGTAACACTCCTTAGACGCTTAATATTGAAGGTATCTGGTCCGTTAAAGTAGGATGGTGCCACCAGTTATTGCCCTGCCAAATTTTGCCTCACGTTTCCTATGGGGAAACCAAAAAGCCAAGCTCCAGAAGCTAACTGAATGAAGTTCTGTTAAAACCCTCTTCACACAGTAAACATAAATTCCACATGAAGAGCAAGAAGCGAAAAAGAACGAGACCGGAATGAATATTCTCCCAGCTCAACGCTAGAAATGCTTAGAGCCGTCAAGACGGGTGTAATGTGTGTGCTACACCGAATATCATTTCTTTCACGGCTGGTAAGAAGGAGTTCTGCTTGCTGCCAGCTCTCAATTGATTCACCACTGCACGCTTCTTGCTCATAGCTTCATTTCTCTTCATATAAGATCATAGGATTTTTATGTGTGTAAGGTTAGAGGGAAGCTGGGTTTGAGAAATCAAGGATGGGAATTCTAGTTTTTTTATTGAGTTGAAAAAAGCTGCAATTGATTGTTCGTCTGGTCGAACATTCCTTTGAATGGCGGGTTTTGGGCTGAATTCTTTGATAAAATATATTGTTTTTATTACCAGATGTTTTTGCGTAATTCTTGCGATGTGCGCATTGTTTTCCATGTCCTTCTAGGCGGCATAAGTAATGACGATTTTCCTTCATTTTTGGGGTTACAGAATTTTTTTCAGTTTTGAACAAATTACTCAATTTCATCCAGCATGCTTGGCACATTTTTGGCGATATTATTTCATTTTTAAAATCTCATTTGTAATTCTCCACGTTGTTCGCATCTGCCTTTTATCATGGTGTTTCTGCACTAGCGGTTTCCGCTTAATTCCAAAAAAAAAAATTATAAGGAGCGCTGGAGTGTACAGCGAGCGTCGATGGACGTTTGTCAGTCACCGGAAACACGCCGCGCGACAGCGCCGCCTGTTCCGGAATCGTCGCCGTTATAGTAAACGCAGGGTTTACCTGATTGTTAGGCTACATGAAAGGTTTATAAAGGTAGCGATCAACTGAAACCGGCGGGATTTCAGTGCGCAGTCCACACGTCAACTTTTTTAAGTTTCTTCTTCAGGAACCGCTCCTTTAGAATTGTCATATCAGGGCTATCTGTCCATGCCATCCATCCATGCAAGCGATGCATGTTGAATTACGGTGTTACATGGTAGTGATCGGTTGACAACGTGGAATCAATTGACTACCACGTTTGTATTCATTTTCTAGGGTTATCACTGGCGAAGTCCCGTCGCTTAAACCGATGCTTTCATGCCGCTGTATCGCATCGTCCGCGCGGCAACTTACCACCGCGTCACATTCGTCTAGGTAAGACTTTAATTGGTCTTTCTGTGGCATTAAGCAAAGTGGGCGGTTCCAGTGGATTATGCGGTCCAGCGGTGCGACTTCTTATGTTGCATTATGGAATCAATGAGAAGGATGTCAAGGCTACAGGCCCAAAGAATAACATTCTGAAGAGGTGAGCCATTTCACAGAGTTTATGACAGGCGGCTGCAGAAGAGGGATGGGAGGATGGAGAAGGAATGGGGTCCTAAATGGCAAGAAATGATTTCATCGAAATTCAATTATGAATTTGACAATTTATAATTGAATTTCGATATCATCAAATAGTTAAAAATACCTGAAAATACGAAGACAGGTGGCTCCCTCACTGCGTTGGCAGATGCCATAAGACGATGACGTGATCGCAGCGCGATGACCAGCGAATTTTCGAAGTCCCTTCACATATGCTTTGTTTTGAATCTCTGCTGCTCTGTGCGCTTCCTGAGTTTCCTTTTGTGCATAATGGCCTTCATCTTCATAGAACAACTGTAAAAACTCAATAAAAAATTTGAAACTTTGAAGAACATCAAGAAAGGGCGATATGAGTACAGTGCGTGGTAGCCAGATTTTGTTTTAATATGATATGTATTGCTGGAATTGTTTTAGTGACGTTTTTGGAGTGATAAAGGCTGGTGGTTTGAAACCTGTCGTAGTAACTGTTGCTCCCCCTCCGGAGCCAGCTGCACTAGCTGTTCAGAAGGTACTGTGTTTTTCAGCCTAGAACCATTAACTTTTTTGATTTTTAACTTCCATAATGTTGTTTTCTTTACTGTGATGCATTCTTGAGTATTTTCTACGTTACTGTTCACTTTTTACGTTTAGAGTGCTGCTGCTCCTGCTGCTGCTGCTGCTCCAATCGGGTCTGTTCGCCACGTTGAACCATTTGTTGACATTCCACTGTCGAACGTACGGGCAACAATAGCGAAGAGGTTAACGCAATCAAAGGTGCTTCTTAATACATTTGCCATAGCCCTGTCATATTTCCTGCTCTAAAATCTTGTTTATATGAAGAGTGCAAGAGAAGCATAGCCAGAAGTGATGTTGGACTATAATGACGTTTATAATCATTGAACGGTGTGATTCCGCTTCAACAAATAGGACTAAAACTTGATTCATCGCAGAGGTGACCCACACATATCCACGTTTTCAGCAATTGATACCGCACGAGTATCAGTCCGCAGTTGTTCGAGCAGATGCTGTTCTGGCCATTCAAGCAGAATTACGCTCGAAGGACATTGCTGTCTCACTGAACGACTTCATCATCAAGGCAGCAGCTCTTGCACTTCGTGTAAGTTCCTGTTTCCATTTTGAGCTTCTTGCTTCCTGTTGCAGAGGCTTATTTCCTCATCGAGTTCACTATTAAATAAGTTCTCATTATCCGGTCCTTTTCAGGCTGTTCCTGAAGTGAATGTGCAGTACTCAGCGGAATCTCAGCAAGTAAACTATCTTCCTATGGTTGATGTTTCTGTCGCTGTGGCAACGCCATCAGGATTGATCACTCCAATAATTACTTCAGCAGACATTCTTGGAGTTCAAGATATTTCGGCTAGAGTTAAGGTAAAGCATCGAGTGATCTCAACTAGAATTTCTACACTAGAGAGTCTTCTTTGCGGGAGGAGATGGAGTGACGTAGTAGAAGTTTTTATTTACGTTCACCTACATTTATATATGTGTATTAGTAGCCGCCTTCTGGGAATTTTCCTGAATTTATGTCTTTATTGCGTTCGAATTGCACATTTTATCGAAACTACATTTTTAGGAGCTGGCTAAGCGAGCGCGGGAGAACAAACTTCAGCCAAATGAATTCCAAGGGGGAACGTTCACGTGAGTACTTTGTGTTTTTGATGCATTTACTATTTGTTGTTTCGAAAATGTTGCTTTCTCGTTTAGCATCTCAAATTTGGGTATGTTTGGTAGTGTAGAGCAGTTCACGGCTATTATCAATCCGCCACAAGCCGCTATTCTTGCTGTTGGGGGAACACGCACGGAATTGGACGAGAATTTCAAGCCGTTGAACAAGTAAGTATCTACTTCTGCTAGGCATGTTGAAAATGCCATTCACTGAACATTCCTTATAGATTCACTGTCACATTATGCTTCGATGCGAGGGCTATCACCGAAACGTCAGCCCGTCGCTTCCTGGACCATTTCTCTGCATCACTCTCGGATCCCGACTTTATGGTTGCCGAGCCCATCGATCCTGCGCTTAACTTCGACTTTGCTAGACTGCTTTAATCTTTCTTTGGTTACCCTAAAGTTCTTTTTCTGTCTATTGTTAGTCTATCTATAGGAAATTCTTCATTTTGTAGTACTAGATTCTGTTCACCCTTGTCCCGAGCTTGTGGCGATGACATAGAGAGAAACTTTCTAATAATGTGTAAATAGTGTAGGCAAAACTTTAGATTATAGGATTTGTTAATGCAATGTGGTGGTGTTTGACCGAGTGAAACTCATAAATTCGTGATAAATTTTGTTGCTTGTTCTTGAGGAAAGTGGTGGAGGTCCTGAACATATACATGCGTTTAGGAAGTACTGTTGTGACAAGGTCCCAGGATAATTTACTGTATCAAGGCTTTGCTGAAAGCCGGTGTTCATGTGCTAGTATAGTGTAGATCTGGTAACATTGCCATTAAAGCTCACATGAGAAATCCTCGACGTTAACCAGTTATTACCAGTGATCTGCTGTAGGTTTTTCTGTGACGAAGAAATGAACGAGTTCCCGTTCATCTCGTGATGTGGAACCGCAGTCACGCGCTTGGTTTTTTTTCTGTCGCAATTAGCTTGGCACTGTTTCAACGATGTAGCCACAGCATAATATTTATACCTAGATGCCTATGACCCAAAAATGTCCCAAATTTGGATCTCCCACGTATTTGGTGTCATCGAGACATCCATAACATAGCTTTCCCTTTATTTTCCAGCAGGCAATGTTCACTGCAACGCTCACGCGCCAAGTCAGATCTGTAGTCCCCGTTGGACTACGTATCACTTCTGCACGTAGTAAGCACTTCTTGGCAAATGTACCGCTGAAGAAACGCGGGGCGGATAAAGTATCCGTGGAAGAGTTGAAAGGAAAGGTAAGTCAGCTGGGTGGACGAGTACATGTTTTTCTAACCCTCAATGGGTTTTGTAAATCATTTATAAAGTATTTAGATGTTGCTGCTTTATTTCTCCGCAGGATGGTGCCGATCGTGCAGAATGCTGACACCAAAGCTCAAGGTTTTTGTTCCTGTTATTTCCTTGGTGTGCGTCTCTAGCATACAACACTTGATTAGAATATAGAAATTGGCGGCTTCAGACGCCCGTTTCCATCCCCCATTCCTTTCGTCCCCTCCTATGCTGGATCTCTACCACGTTTCGTTTCCTAACAATGTAACATTTGCCTTTGGGACATGTTGCAGTCACCTTTTACCCCTAACGATAACTTGACCACATTTTTTGACGACAGAACTAGCCAGACTGGACCAGTACCCAAAGTTTCAATATCAGGGCCACGTTTACATTTATCGGGATTTATCCTGGGTTGGTATGAGGCTAATTCAGCTGTGGGTTATCTTACACAACAAACTAACTTTTACGCTAGTACGCCAGTCGCTGTACTTTATCCTGTCGACTTATTGCTCCTTTTCCCCACGTTTTAGTTAAGAGAACTTTCCCCCGATTGGGGACTGATATTTTCACCCTGGTTGAGCGAGGATATGGTTGCTGTATTCATTCTGCTCTAGGATATTAGCACTATCAAAATGGAAAGCATTTCTCACGAGTTAACGGTACTTTAGTGAAATTTTAGTGAGATTTAGAGCTCCTTTAGAAATTCTACGAGGAGCTGGGAGAAGCAGACCGAAAGAATTTGGAAGTTGTCTGGGTGTCCCGCGATAAGGAAGCTCCAGATCAGCTGGAATACTATGAGAAAGCAATGCCTGCCTGGAATTACATCCCATTTGGCGACCCAAACATCGCGTAAGTCATTCAGATTTCGGGATTCGGTTGCAGATGCATTCTTCAAAGACTGTATCTTTTCATTCATTTGCACTGATCTCGCATTCAGAGCTTTCGTGCAGAAGTACGGCGTGAAAACGATCCCGGCTTTGAAACTGGTTAACGAGAAGGGTGAAGTGCTTAGTGACAGAGTGCGGGCTGATGTTGAGGTTCGGGTTTCCTTCAAAATGCTACCCGTTCAACGAACTTAAGATACAAGTTTTAAGGGTTGTGTGAAGGATGATGCGACCAAATGCTACAAGAAATGGAAGGGAATGTACTGAGAACTGAGCTGTATCGATGTGAATCTCACCTATGGTTTAATTGTGTAGAATCTGAGTTGTTGCTAGTGTACATTAAAGTAACATGATTATAGATTTTCAGGTGTTTTATACCTCTGAAAGGATTATGTATAGGTATTTGTCTACACCACTCATTCCCTTGGTTTTCCGTAGAACAAAGTTCTTGACTATTCATCCATTCCAATCAATATATTATAAGGGAGTCAATCAATGTTTGAGGAATTTACACTCGTTATTGAAGAGTGCGTGGCTAATAGGAATGGTTCCATTCGACATGGTTAATCGTTTCAGGTCATTCGAGATTCTAAGCCTATGAATTTCAAATTCTTAGTCTGTTATTTGATCAGCGGCTTACAAGAGAAGGGAATCGATCGGAACCTGGATCTATAATTAATATTATCCACGGTAGATGTGTTAACACTTCCCAAAATTACCCATGGTTTACACTGGGGTCATCAAGTCTACCCTGGGTAATCTCAGTGAAGCATCTAAAGCCAGAGCTCTCATTAACCCTCTCGCTCCGCTCCATAACTAAACCACTCCTCATAATCGGTTTTCGTGTTAGCGATTTGCTGCTGCTGCGTGCTCGTGCTAGCGTACTTCTTGGATGGGTAATGTGGCCATCTACATACTTCAAAGTCAAGGTTGGACAATTTACATATCGAAGAAAGAAAAAAAGCACTTTTGGATGAACCACTTTCTCGCCAAACATCTAATTACACTAATAAAGACTAAACTCTTCTTACCAACATAAAGCAAAGTGTGAGAGAATAAATACTGTGGATCGATGGTTTCTAGTACAGAGGGTAACACCGCAAAGTCATCATAGGGTAAGTTTGGATGGGATTATGGACAGGAGAGGTTACTAGGAAAGCTGGTAAACAATGGCTCAGGCCAAAATAGACAGAGCTCCAAGACAGAGGTGACCAAAGACAACACTTAGAGAGATGTACATTGTATTGCGTGGATTCATACGTACTGGATGATCTGGCTAGTTGAGCTGCAACTCCCCACGGTAATTACCAGCTGGGACACTGGATGTGTCCACCTGAAAGAGATTACACAGAGTGAAGAAAGGGAAAAAATGTAAAAATATTCTTATGGCTCCTTCAGAAGTAACCATAATCGCTAACACTCAAAAAAATTAAACACGAGATAAACCCACGTCATCGAAGTAGGGGTGGTGCAGAGCTTTTCGCGATGAGATACGGCGAGCTGGATCGTAGACGAGCATGGACTTAAGAAAATGAAGATTAGGGTGAATAAATAATGGAGTACCAGTTGCAGTTCTTTTAGAAAACTCTCCAAACCCTGGGTAATCTCAGTGATGCATTCAGGCCCGAGTTATCATTGAGTAAACCAACCAATCTGATGATTAACGATTAAGATTTGATTTGATTGATTTTTTTTTAAATATTTGATTGATTTTCTAAATTTTTTTTTGATATTTGATTAAGGTTAACAAATAACACTTGACTAAATTGAGTCTCTGAATGGAGCAAAGGAAATGTTTAATGATATTTTCAAGTTCCAGCAAGTAAGGAGGGAATCATACACATTTTACGCAAGGAAAAATTAGTACACTTCCTGGCATCGTGATATACACAAAATGTGATAAACTAACGACCGCTCTCAAACCTTTTGGAGCTCTTTGCTTCAATTCTTATCAAACCAGCACACATCCCACCTAAAAACTTCAGCAGCGAAATGCAAAGAATATCGCCCTTACCTCAAGCAAATCAATTGCATCAGGCTTCATGAAATTAGCCATTTTCTCAGATAATGAGCTGCCCTTCCATTTTGGGAAAGTTGGCTTGTAGTCCGGCAACTGACTAACACCCGGCCACTCGGCTTCTGTTGGGGTTCCCAAGATTCTGAATCATAAAGACTATTTGGTTAAGCAACCTCAGTCAAAAATTCAAGGAAATTCAAAACCTGAAAAGGCGGAACAATTCGTCGATCTCGGAATCGCCTTGGAACAACGGTTTCTTGCTAGCCATTTCCGCAAAGATACAGCCGATCGACCACATGTCTACTCCCATTGAGTAGCGCTGAGTTCCCAAGAGAATCTCCGGGGCACGATACCATAGCGTAACAACCTTAAATGCAGTATTTTTCTCTGGTATTCTTTTGTTGAAATGTAATGGGAATGTCGCCAAACCTCATGTGTGTACACTCGGACCGGTATTCCAATAGCACGTGCCAACCCGAAATCGGCCAGTTTTATGGCACCCTTTCCGTCTACCAGGAGATTCTGAGGCTTCAGATCACGATGGATCACTCGGCGTTGGTGAGCGAAGCAGATAGCCTGGCATATCTATAAAAATGCATATAAGAGCTGAAAAATGGGCTTCACTGCTTAGCGTCAAAGCTGAAGACGAACCTGGAACATGTAGCTTTTACATTCAGCAAGAGGGAGCTGCTTATCAGACGGCAGCTGGTCCAAATATCGCTTCAGATCCATGGAAAGGAATTCGAAAATGAGGTAGAGCCGATTCTCCTGTAAAAATGAGACATTAGGGAAGATTCTAGACCTCGTTATAGACAGCCAATACTAAATGGTGGTTTAAGTTTTCTAGTAGTTTTGTCCCTATTACTGCGCATGAGCATGTGCTTTCGTCACGATTTTGTTTTCATAGCGGGAGTAAACATTTCGCTACAGTGTAATGAAAATAATTCACCGGAAAGACCTCGATTGACATATTCACCAACGAACTTTGGAGTTGAAATACCCTGTACAGCATACAAGCATGCTCCATGTTCGTTCCTAGCACCCAGAAACACAAAACCAAAAAAAATCCAGAGAATTTAATTACGGATTTTTGCAGAGCGCATAGTCAAGGTCATACAAACACGCAATAGAAAGCCTTCCTCGCAGGCCACCGGTCTTTCTGGAGCCATGAGGATTGGAATGGATGTTTATTTATTATATTTGTTTCAATAATTGTTCAAGACAGACGCTAGGAGGTATTAACGTAAGCGACTCTGAATAGAGCACTAGAATTCATATGACATTGAAAATTTCAGATGTTAACATAACGCACTCCGCTCTAATTCTTTAAATTCCTGTTGCTGCTATCTCAAGAAAAAAATCATGTAATGCTTCACCTGCATAATTACATCCTCAAGGGCCACGACATTCGGATGCTTGAGCTCTCTGAGTAGGGATATCTCGCGAATCGCCGTTGATGGAACACCCTGAACGAAATTTTACGATGTCTTTACCAACGGTAAGACCATATCAAGGACCTCATCCTCGCCCTCCAGTCGGATCTTCTTCATTGCGACGAGCTTATTGGTTTTCTTATGTTTTCCTTTGTACACGACTCCATAAGTGCCTGAAGAATTTCAAAAATATCTTGTAGTAGCTCGGAAATACCAGCAAAAGAGTGGAATCAAGCATTGTACGCTTACCTTCACCAATTTTATCCAATTTTACAAATTCGTCCAAGGAATAATGTTCACCCGGTGGAGGAGGCATGTTCAACTTAAACAAAAATGTGAGGAGCTCTGGCTGTATTAGTAACTAGACGCCATACCCGGCTTTGCTCGGGAGTTTTACTACCCCGAGCTATTCACGCTGATGTGGTTGATTAGAGTACGAATATATCTATTTGAAGTACTCATCATTTCGGTGATCGTCATGTTAAACAATCTCGTTGACCTTTTTCACCAGTTTGAAAGTTAAAAAGTCTTTAAAACCAATAACCCGATAATTCCGTGCAAAATAATTGTCATATTTGTGCTCAGCGCATTGGAGAACCCCACCTGACATGTTTGCACCTGTCCCCGAACGGAGGTGGAAAAAATCGATAAATCAATAAATCGATATCATAGCTTAAAATGGTTGTCATATTCGTGCTCAGTGCATTGGATAACCCCACCTGACATGTTTGCACCTGTCCCCGAACGAAAGTGGAAAAAATCGATAAAATCAATAAATCGATACCATCGCCCAAAATGGTTGTCATATTCATGTTCAGCACATTGAATAACCCCAGTAGACATGTTTTCGCCAGTTTCTGAGCAAAAATAGCGAAAAATCAATAAAATCGATATAATCGATTAGCTAATCGATAATTCCCAGCGTAAAGTAGCCTATAACCTCCGCCGGCCGATGATAGACCTACATGCAAAATTTGGTTCAGATCGGTTCACTCTCCGCGACTTCTATTAATTACATACATACATACATACACACACACAAACTTTCACTTTTATATATACAGATATTCGAACGTTCGATATTCGAATGTTTAGAAAAGGAGAGGCCAGAAGTCCTGGTGGAAAGAACAGAAGGGCTGTGGAGATTGTTCCTGAGAGACTCGAGTTTTAGTACATACTTTTGAGCTGCCTATTGAATCAATTTGTTCTATTTTCGTCCTATCAATACTCAGTTCTAACTCGACAGAGAGCAGTTATTGTAGCGTCCAGCAGAATAACCAGGAACTTGTACAGGTAAACCGTGTTATTCTAGTGAATGAATGCTATTAACGAGTTTACAATGCCTTCTTTAGACCTTAGCCAGCTCTACGGTTACTCAGCGTCGGGAATGAGCGGAAGCATTGTGTCAGACCGGGCTAGGATCCATGAACGCATAACCAAGCGAATGTAGGCTACCAAACCAGCTTTCACTTTCTGTGTTCGTAGCATTGCGTGGTTCACATTATAAAGAAACACAATAATCATCATTGGTTTGCTTGGTTGTTGTTTCATGAATCCCAGCCCGGAAGTGAGGAAGCCGGAAGTTGAGAGAAGCTTGAGAATCGAGAAGTTTGGATAGAGAAAAACAGCATGTATGAATCTGTACAACTCAGCTACTGCCAACTCTCTAGAAGCCAAGAAGTTAAATGCTTTCATCACAACTGGTTTAAGGGTCTCTTGACCCTCCAAAACTGGAATTCTATTAACCCTTGCTTAGCGCTATGGACTCAGTACGATGAATGACATTGTACAACTAATACCCTTTCCTCTTTGGTAAGGCAGTATCAGAAGCAGGCCAGATGAAAGAAAGTGAGTGGAATCGATATGAATTACTCCAAACAGAAACAAAGAGGCCAAATCAGAGCAAACCCAGAACCCAACCCCGAACAATTCAAATTTTATGCTTTGCCGCTCACCGACCCTGGCGTTCTGCATGAGACCCACTAGGGCGAAAACTTGGCAGTCCTTTGACTATTATGGAGAATACATGTTGTTTCTTTCCTTCCTAACTTTCTAACGGAATGTTCTACATGAAATACTAGTAATGAAG
Organism: Ancylostoma ceylanicum; assembly: GCA_000688135.1. Taxonomy (NCBI): domain Eukaryota; kingdom Metazoa; phylum Nematoda; class Chromadorea; order Rhabditida; family Ancylostomatidae; genus Ancylostoma; species Ancylostoma ceylanicum. The sequence continues at coordinate 130,994 of JARK01001513.1, forward strand.
TTGACTTTACTGCCCTTGCCGGTTTTCAGAGACAAATCCCACTTTATGTGCTTCTTAGCCGTTGAATTTAACCCATATCTTAGCATTATCTATCACTATTTGAATAATTAAACCATAATTCTCAAGTTTATAGCAAAATCTAGTGCATAATTGAGTGAAAGACACTATTTTCAAAGTCTGGCCATTCTTCCGCTAATAATTCGTTTTTGAATTTTGCGCGATAAAGTGCAGAGCGCGAAACGCGACTATTTGAATCACTCGCAGCGTCTCTCACATTTGCATTCGTTTCCATGCAATTTCCTCGCTGTTTCCGCGATAAAATGTGTGAATTGAGTTACGATTTCATTTCCAGCGTTGTTTTCGGCTCCATTTTGTTCGTTTTCTTCTCGATGATCGGACTAATCTTTCATTTTAGCGATTTTGTTGTCATTCATGGTTTTTCCATGGTTGAAGACTTTATAATGGACCACGAAACGGAAGCTTCTTCTTCTTTATGTGACGAGGCGTTTCGATCGCCGTCTGTGCAACCAAAGTTCTATGATACTCGTGCTTCTCCTCTTTCTACAAAGAGGGAAAAGGTATTTTTTCATAACATGGTTTTTATTTCATTCATTTTCATATGTTATGATGTTTTATGATGAAATTCTGCTATATATTATTAGTTTAATCATTGCTGTTGAATATTTCTGCCAATATTATGGTTTTCAGATGCGACGGAACTCTGGCAGAACCCCGTGTTCTGTTCCGAGAGCAGTGAAAACCGCTCCACCGCTGAGTCGAATTTATCCGAGAAGATTCGCCTTGCAAACACCACATCAAGTGTCTTTTCGGAATATACCTCCAGATAACAGTTTGTTTTGGTTTATCTCTGGATTTACCTTACGTTCATGCATTTTTTTAGTTTCTTTTTTTTAGTCGTCGCACACAGTCCTTTGTACAATCCACACATCAGTATGCCCTACTTTGAACAATGTTATACTATAGAAAGGAAACTAGGTCAAGGATCGTTTGGAGAGGTATTTTTTAAAATTGGCTTTGCTTTGTTTCGCTCGTTGCTTATTTACATCCGCTTCTGATTCATGTTTTTCTTTAAGTCCATTTTCGGCTCAATCCAAAACTTTGCAGGCCTACGCAGTTTTCTGCAAAGAAGACGGACGCCGATATGCGGTAAAACGTGCTCTAGATGCCTTTCGAAGCTCCGCTGATCGTAACTTGAAGTTGCGTGAAGTACAGAAGCACGAACTTCTGCCATCACATATCAATCTTGTTCAGTTCTGCAAGGCCTGGGAAGAGAAGTTGGATGCTTTTCACATTTCTTTCATTCAGACATGGAGAAAATTATTATTTTTAGCGGTCGCTTATATATTTTGACCGAATTGTGCGAGAGAAGTTTGCTGGACTATTGCTCGGAAATTCATACTGTCCCGGAGAAGGAAATATGGAATATTTTCATTGACATCCTCAGGGTGAGTGCCTTTAGCTCCTTATCAAGTGGTTAATTGTGAATTATTCATCGTATGGATTGTATTTATGTGCAAGTATCGCAAGCAAGCAGAAAATTTGGCCAGTATCCCATATCATCATGCTCTACGAAGTGTTATTCAGGCTGTTGATCACCTTCATAGCCATGATTTGCTCCACGTCGATATCAAGCCAGAGAACATTTTCCTCACTAGGGACAAAGTCTGCAAGCTGGGCGACTTTGGGCTCATATTTGATCTCAAGAATGTACGTGTTTTCTCTTTTGGGTTCATATACATTCGAAGTCAGCATAAGACCAGGGATTAGGTATAAGTAAAGCAAGCTGTGCGTCTTCGTTTTATTAAGGCACCGTTCTTTAGGATACTTCATATACTCCAGAAGAAGGTGACGCAAAATATTTGGCACCAGAGGTGTTGAACGCGTCACCAACGAAGGCAGCGGATGTGTTTAGCATAGGAATAACGATACTCGAAGTTACCACTGATCTGGACCTGCCATCCAGAGGCGATACTTGGCATCAAATCCGCAGCGGAGACATACCGGATAGATTTTTCATGGGTGAGAATTTACTCTCGTTACGCTGGATGCAGCTCGTAGCATCCTGCTCAGCCAGATTTCTTCAGGTGTGTCGAAAGACCTGACTCGTCTCATCAAATGGCTAATGTCACCGGATCCCTCGGCTCGACCCACTACTGCACAAGCCCTATCCGATACAGCTATCGCTAGTAGAGCATCTATGCGATCGTGTTATCTTGCCTATCATCAAGCCGTAAGAATCTTTTACATACCATTAGCTTTGGATTTTTATCGAGGTTATCTGTGGCTTTTCAGATGAACATGATCAGTGATCACACGAATACTGTTCTCGTGTGGCTATTGGCATTGATTCACCTGTTAGCTATCCCATTCTTGATGTTCTTCGATGCACTCAGAAAGAAGAAGAACGACGTGTGTACGACACCATACAAAGGAACCACGTTGTTTGCGGTATGATTTTTAGTGTGTCTGCATAACCTCAAACACATCGTTTTTCGGAAAATTGGATTGCCTTTGATCTTTGTTCTTTATCTTCAGAAGATTTCCAAATATGGCATTCGGAATCGTGTGAGGCACTAATATTTCGAAAATAATTGATATTGTGGCAGCTAAAACAAATGTAATGGAAATTGTAGATATCATAGAAATTTGTGGGTAGATTTTAATGATAAATCTAGCCGAAGTCAGTAAAGTTTTCTGCCTTAAGTAGCCTATCCATCTGCTACAATGTAAAATCGTACTATAAACGAGCGGCAACTGTTTTAGTGCATGAACTATGGACAAAATGTTTGCAGGATAGAAAAAGGCCTTGCTCCTAATGTTATGGATGATATTCATCCTCAAGATTTCATTGCTGTACTTTTAGACACGTACTCCTGAAGTAAATGGATCAATACGACATAAGAGAATATCAAGATGGGGCGAGGATGACAGCGACTCAGGTACGCACCATGGTCTTTGTCATTATTATTTTCTCATTTTTCGTTTCATTCGCTTTCAGAAGAACGCTACTCGAGGCACAACTTCACAACGCTAAGTAAACGATTCCTCGAGATGGAGGATCAGCACAGTGGCGGGGATCCTTTCCCAAGGCCAGTCAGCCTAGGAAAATGATTTTGTTTTGCTACTTTGCTACTACTAAATTTCGTTCTAGGTACCGCTTAAATTTTGATGACGATACACCTTCGTCGTCTAGCGAGAAGAATGATGTTGCAGGCGTCAAAGCTGGTACTATCAGTACACCGTAGGTTGTTGGTTGCCTATGTAAATTGAATTTTATGTATGTACATCATGATTCATTCTCTTTCAGAATTTCAAGCACCCCTCTATCGAAATCTCGCCGTAGTGAATCGCGCGCTTTCATGACAGAGCTTCCCAAGCGACATCCAGGCAGCGGCGATTGGTCACCACTGAGTAGAAGACGATTTGACGATTCTGACGATGATTCGCTCGAGGCGTCACACCTAACTCGAGGGTTGGTGCTAAGTAGTTTAAATTCAGTTGTATTGAATGCGATTACAACTATTGCAGAACAATGTCCTGTCCACCTTACCGCCAGCCGCTTCGATCTCGTTTTCGCAATCGTCCGATTCCCAGACTTGATTTTTCGCGTGTTGGCAACACACCAGAATCCTGTTCATCTCCAGCGACAAATACAGACTCGACAGCGTCGTCTTTTTCGTCTACTACGAAACGTACGAAGCAACAGCCTCATTCTAAGCATAGTCGAATGGTAAGCACATTTTACAGTCTTAATGGGTAAAATCCTAGGTCCTCTTGAAAGTTTTTAACTTGATGGAGATTTTTTTTGACGTTTTGCTTTTTATTTCCGCCGATGTTTTTTTTTCCAGTTCTCAGCTTCTTTCCTTTTTCTTCAGCATTCATACAAAGTGTATTGATCATTGCATGCAGTATGGTTTTGACGTTAATTGAACCAGATTTGTCATTTTTGCTTATTCAGACGAAATGATTACGAGTTGTGTGTTGCAGATGTCAGGAATGACCAGTTCGGCGGAAGAAAGTTCCTAAATTTTGCCAGGCTTGACTTAACACTACCATCTAAGAATCACGCTATCTTTTCTTGTTATCCTTACTAACACAATTGTAACAGATGCTGTTTGTAAGCGATTCTCATTCACTTGTGATTAATTTTCGTGTCTGTTACCGGTAATGAGTGCTTTGATCTGAACGGTGTACTCCATTTTCTTTTTCTATTCGTTGTTTTCGTTTCTTGGCCTATATTTAGCCCATTGGGAATATTAATCCGAAATGAAGAGTTTATCAATGTGTCATATGTCTGTGTAATATTAAAGTTCTGCATGCGTGGAGGGTCACATTTTCTTTTAAGGATTGTTTTTTCCTCGCTTATATGTTGTGGTTTTATTGTGGATCTTCCCGTATGATATATGCAGTCGGATTTGTTTCAGTGAGTTCTTCAAGCTCATGCTTGGGATGTTTTTCATTGCCTTTCGCTATGATTTCTGTTTTGTTTGAGATAGTATTTGTGCTAATAAAGTTGTGATTTTAGAAGTTTTTTGAAATTTTGTTTAGTGGTGCCAGGTTGATTACCAGAGACACGTATAGGAGAATTAGAGTTTTTAGACGCTATTCCTTCCTAGTTCATTTGAGAATTGTCCTTTAGTGACATGAAAGGCATTACAGAGAGGATGCCGAGTTGTGTCAGCTGGCGCATTGTCGGATTTGCTGTTCACCTTATCGTTTTTCATCCACATTCTGCATAGGTAATATGTTTTTGCATTTGTTTCATACCTGTGGTCCATTTATTTATTTATTTATTTATTTATTTGCTTAATACGCCCAGAAGGATAATCAATCAGGGATTTACCTTTCAAATTGAAAGCGGAAATTTCCACGGGTCGCATCGCACTTTCGAGCAGTTCTCACCGCCTTCCAGCAGGAAAACGCCCTGTAACTGCAAGGAACGTCAATCACGATTGCTACTCCCGCGGACTGGCGCGCCGCAACAATCTACGCGACGCGGGCGAGGCAACGCCCCCCCCCCCCCCC
>JARK01001513.1:136216-155986 GCA_000688135.1 Ancylostoma ceylanicum
CCCCAACATCCACAGCCCTCGCCCACGCCGCGAGGATGTTGCGACGCGCCAATCCGCGGGAGTAGCCATCGTGATTGGCATTTACTGTATGTCTCCGTTCCTTCGTCCGTCTGGGCGTAATACCAGAAATACTCCCAAATCTTGCAAATATTTATGTCAATTCCATGTTTACGCGTATATTTCTTACTAGAGACAGTAAATGCACACTATTAATGCGGAGACGTTAACAACAAAATGGCTTTTCGAACTGTTTCTGATAATCTTCTGCTTCTTTCTTTTTTTTCTCTTCATGCGCTTTTCTGTCTTTTTCTGGATCTGCCGGGACCAATGTGATTTTTTCGAGCTGAGCTGCATCCAATGATGAGCATGCGGCGGCGTCCTGGAAGTGACGTATGTAAGTCTTTCTTAAGCGATTCATTATCCTCCTCCTCCCTACCTTGTGCATCATATCCAATTCTTTGTTCCTTTGAATCGCATGTGTGTACATTCCAGCATAGTGCTAAACGTTGATAGTGTTGAGAGCCTTACTAGGTTCTGTGACAGATATCCTACCGCATCTCGTTGGTTCATGAATCCGCTCTGTTTCTCGTCTTGTTCTCCTTCACCACTTGTTTCAGTGATTGCCACGATGCCAGGAGTAGGTGGCTCTGGCTTAACGATAGATGATTAGTGGAAGATTTTGTTTTTGTCAAGAAATAATATGGGATCATGCCCCTGAAGTGCTAAAGATGCGCTTAAACCGAGCAGAATTCGAGAATTCGTTGGTGGTTCGTAGGATTGCAACATGGGTGATGCACATCTTGCGGGGTGTAGGTCGTGATGAGGCGCGAACGTGTGGGTTATACCTCTATGATTGGGTTATTTAAACGATGGGCCAATCATAGAATCATGGTCCGCCCCACTACTCCTCATAATGACCCGTACCGACATTTTGCTGATCGACTAGGAATGGGTTTTCCTCAAAGTGCTAAGGCTGCGGGTATACTCCTCGAGGTGTATAGCACCTGACATCGTCGTCGTCGTGGTGACTTCATTTTTAATAGGTATCGATTGCGGACGGTCAGTCGCCGATATCGGACCGCCCTTAATCAATACGTATCGAAAATGAAGTCGCCCATACGAGATGCTATACTCCTCGAGGAGTATACCGGCAGCCTAAAGAGCACACGAATACTGAGCTGGGAATTTTGTGGGTAGTCCGTGAGGGCGACAGCTGAGGTGGGTGGGTAGGGGGTGTATGCCATGAAGAACGATAGCTGGCAATAGTTGGCTGCAGTGAACCCGTGTGTCAATATCCCATGCAACTGTAGCCGCGCCCCTAGTTAGGTGACGGAGATTTACAGGTGTTACAGTTATATGAAGGTTAGTTATTTTCCTTCCCTGAAGTTGATTACAACCTAAGCAAATACAATCCAGCAGGATGAAAGCAGATAAAGCTCAATTTTCATTGAAATTTGACAGATAATCACTACGAGCCCTTACATTTTTACCCTAAATCCCGAAATTCCACATTCAGGCTAACCCTGAACCAAATAAGACCTTAATGCCTTTGAACAAGGTAGACTTCTATGCGTCTGATGCGAGATGGGCGTGGCAACCTTTGCATGGGATGCGCGATGCAGCTGCCAGCTGTCACGATCTATCGTTCTTCCTGACCGCCACCCGTGGGTAGGTGGCCTGATTTTCTGGATTTCAAACCACCCAACTCTGGGTCCACTAGCTATATGACGGTGTTTCATTTATTTATTTACTTATTTATTTTATTTGAATACACCTGGAGGTGCTCCAGGGAAAAATACGACAGCAGCAGTGAACAACGGCTAAGAATGTACAGTGCGCGTCGATGGCGGTGATCCATCCACGGCCTCGATAAGGACGCCGCGCGACCGCGCCGCACGCGCCGGAATCGTCTCAGACAATCGGACACCGTTCACGCCGATGGCACGCTGAAAGGGCGCCGCTCACTGGTTTGAAGCGCGCCGCTGGCGCGTATCAGCATTTTGACCCCTCAGGTAACAAGAGCGTGCGGCCCGCGTACCCAATATCAGCGTGCGATCGGACATCGGTCACGCCGATCGCACGCTTGACGTCTAATGCGCGCGGGTGGCACGCTATGAGTGTCTGAGGTCGTTGTCCGCCGTCGGAGTGCTATTTCTAGGCGCTTTTCTCCCCACTTTGGTGATCTCTTCACTTTTTTCATATTTCGTAACGAGAACTAGCATAATGGGTGCAAACGCCATCGATTCCAGCGCGCGCGGCGCGGTTGCGTGGCGTGCTTGTCAAGGCCGTGAATGGGCCACCGCCATCGACGCTCACTGTACCCTCTCCTCCCGATTAAATAGTCGTCTGTATGGTGACGATCCTCACTCATTTTAGCAGGATTAGGTTTCAGTCGTGGAAGAATTTAGTAACCAAAATGAGCTGCCCTTGAGGTTAATCCTTCTTTTTTTTTCTGAGAAGAATCTTTGAGGGAAACTTCTACTTTGAATTCAGCGAATTACTTCGCTTGTATTACCTGGAATAGGTGTCCCATGGTTCTTGCACGTGGCTGGTATGTTTCCAACACATTGGCGATGTTCAGGTAGGCTCGTCGATGTCGTGTAAGCGCTTCTGCATGCACGTAGTTCCACTAAAGTCTTTGAAGTAAATTTCTAGGTAAAAATACGATTTTTCACGGTATTTCCCCCTTAGCTACGAAAATTTAGGCCTACAATCAGCTGGCAAGGCCATTTAGCACTCACCTCGTGCGAAAACGCACACATGACTAGGATCATCGCCTGAGCAATAATTAGTGCTACGTGGTGTAAGAGCCAATGAACTACCAACTGAGACACTCCTAGTGAAGTGAGCATCAGGACCGAGCTGTTGAATCTTGCCCTAAACGCCATTTCATTGTGGAAACCTCTTGCAAAGCCACCCAGAGACTCACGCTCGAGGATCGGTGCATTTTGAGCCACTGCCTGATTCTCTAGAGGTGTTCTTAGGTTCGTCTTTGGCGTCGACGCTCATCCGGACATGGAAACATTAACCAGCTGTGGGCAGAGAAAGGAGTCACTTATCCGCAATTTCAGTAACTAGAAATGAAACTATACCTAGGATGGTGAAGCTTGAGCTGGACTAGCTGTAAATAAAAACAAATTTATTTCGATATCATTGATTCCTGCTCAAATTGGCACTCGTTCTTGGCGGTCGGCATCCATCCATTCTCTTTCCTAGATAGCGTACTTCTTTCTCCCGTAGCTCTACAATTAAGCTTCTGAGGAAACGCTTTTAAGTCACTAAGAAGGTGGATTTCGAAGAATCTTCAAATTGGGACTCGAATCAAGGAAGCTTCCAAATTCTTAGTATTTTTCTACGAAAAAAAAAACCTTTACTCCATCTGCCATCACATTTTCTTCTCAAAATTGTTCAAGTTTTGCCTTTCTGACAAGCTGTCCATCCCAAGGTTTGTCGACAAGGCCTCCGAAAACGACGGTTACGTCGAAACGTCAGGCGAAAAATAAACGTATCCACTAACAACCTGGTGTGGCACAGCAGTATATCAATTGTTATCACACGATGCCCAGGTTTAAAGAAGGAAAAACATGGAAATTACTCAAAAATCATTTTTATATGCAAGAAAACATATTAACAATGTCAGATCACCAATATAGGCAAGAAGAAAATTGACAATAGAAAACGACAATCAATCAATACGTATAGTATGGTCGGCAATCGCGCTTGTGACGAAAGATTTTCATTGTGAGGAAGTTCTCGTCCGCGATTCCCGCTCTTTTTTGAACGATGAGAGTGATTTCCGCTTGTATTTGCTAAAACAACGATACATCTTTCTAAATTCTACGTCCTAGACAGCAAGCCGATACGATAAGCACAAAGCAACTCTGAGCGGAGACGACACAGAAAAGCATAACAGAAAAATCCTAGAGCAGCAAGCAGTCCTATGCTATGAGTAACATCAAGTTATTGCCTTTTCCCCCGTTCTGGTGTGATATTTCGGTCGAACATCTCGGCGAGAGTGGCCACTGGCAGTTGCTTTTCCGCGTGGAGACCGTCGACCTGGTGGGAGATAGTGAAATGTAGAGAAAATGGAGTATAAACGAGTAAATTAGTAGTGAACTTTACTGCATAAAATTTTACAAAAAAAACTTTTAAAATGACTTTTTTTTTTACGATTACTTGAATCGAAGACTACAGCAGAAATTAAAGGTTTCACGGGATGATTTCTGATTTCCCCATTTGGTTCCCCTCTATTCTTATCATTGTCTACACCCTCAAATACCGCCCCTTCATCTGAGGCTATTGGTTTTGACGGTATTCCTGGGGCCGCATGCATCATTGAGGTTACCCAGGGTAAACGTGTTAACGCCACACAAGCTTACCTACTGCTGACTCGGGCGCTAACACATTTGCCCTAGGCAATCTTAATGGTGAAGCCAGTAGCCGGGGTGAACCTGTTAAGATCACACAAATTTACCCACCGTTGACACAGGCGCCAAAACGTTTGCCCTGGGCAACCCCAATGATGCATCCAGTTCCTGGAGCCGCATGCATCATTGAGATCACCCAGGGTGAACGCGTTGACACCACACAAACTTACCCATTGCTGACACGGGCGCCAACACGCTTACCCTGGGTAATCCCAATGGTTTTTTCAAGTCCTGGAGCGGCATGCATCATTGAGATTACTCCAGGTGAACGTGTTAACACCGCACAAGTTTATGTGACACGGACGCCAACACGTTTACCCTGGGTAATCGCAACAGTGCATCCAAGTTCTGGGGGCGCAAACATTATTGAGATCACCCAGGGTGAACGTGTTCACACCAGATTTACTCATTGCTGACACGGGGGCCAACACGTTTACCCTGAGTAATCCAAATGGTGCATCCAAGTCCTGGGGCCGTATGCATTATTGAGATTACCCAGGGTTAATAGGTTGACACTAGACAAATTTACCCAGGACAATTTTGCTGGCACGGACGCCAATACTTTTACCCTGGATAACCAGAGGTATTTAGGCTCAACCAGAGGTATTTAGGCTGCCAAGACCTCGTAGAGGTAGAAAAAAGGAGTTTTGTCCAATAGAAAGAAAGTACGGATTTCACCGGTGGAGTAAAACTTTTTTGAACTTATCAATAAAGGGAGTTAAGTATAATAAAACCAAAAAAAAACCATTAGTTCGGCACCACCATAACATCAAAATTACGCTAACCGGATCCCAATGCAGTGACTCCTCGGAAACTTCTTCTTCTTCAGCCAATGCATTTTCTTCTTCGCTCACGTCCTTTAGCAAAATTCTCATTAAAAACCTGACCGTTCTCAAAATTCTGCGCCCTAGCAAACCTTCCATTCGCTCATCGAGGGTGTGTCGGTCACTGCCGACTTGGTAGGCCTCGATTTCGCAAACGCCCTCCGCAAACGTTTCTTTGCTGATGACATCTTCGATGGCGACTTACGTTCTTCCTGGAGTAGAAACTTCCAGAAACAGAGAAGCAAACAATGGTGTTTAAACTCACTAAGTCTTCTGTTTGTATCGTTTTCTGTTCGATGATTGGACACGGCGTCTGTATACGGACGCTTTTCATCTCCAGTTCAGTGGCAGTCTCTGCGTCTATCTGATCGGCTTGATTCGTCTGTGAGATTTGATCCATGGTCGGCGATGACTCGGTTTGGCACAGGGCATCCTGGAAAATTGGCATGAGGTTAGTTTTTTGCACAAATTTCTAGGAAAAAAAATGACATACCAGCACCGGCGACATTGTCGTCAGCACCTCTTCGTCGACGGTTTCAACGGCAGTCGTCTGCGCCTCCATGTTGCATTTTTCCTCCACTTCGGTTTGCGTCTCCATTTCTTGGCTTAGTACTTTTTCTTCCTCTACTTGGCAACTGGTGTCTTCGAGGACTTTGTCCACGGTTTGTTCTATTTTGTCCGAGCTGCAATGTATAAGTCATGAGGAAGACATGTTACAGGGGGTAAATTGGCGTATCGTTGGGTTTTATGGGATGAGAGAATGACGATACTACGATCTTGCATAGACTCTGTACCGGACTACCTTATTTTATGAAAACTTTCAAAATTACCATGTGGTGAGAGCTTTGGCAGTGACAGATACTTTTCCGGGAGGATACAATGACCAAGAAGTGTCTAAAGTGGCGGAACAACGGCAAAGAAATAGAAAATCGTGTAAATAAAATGTGGAGGCGGAGAAAATAATAAATCAATATATGGAAATTTCAAAGATGATGAGAGAAATGAAGGTCAAGGAATATGATAATTAATGTGGTACCAAAATGAGGAGACTTTATAATTTTCATCTATCCTTAGAAGTTAAAGTGCCTCCAAAATGAAAAGATTCGCCTCAGAATGATCATTTAATTTTTATGGGTGACATCCTTCAATAAAAATTTTCTTACGTTTCCAAAGCATCTGTTTGACATTCGGCGTCATGAGCCATGATAATAGGAATTTCGGCTGATTCTTCTTGCATTATCTGAAATGTGTGGGTGATAACTTCAGTCTATCGTGAGTTTTGTTGAACGTAGACTAGAAAGGCTTTGTTTTAGAGAAAAAAGTCACTGGAGTGGAATTGTAGCTTCTTAAAAATATTGTGGAACAGGATATTAATCCCAAAGAAATGTAGTACCTGCTTTTGGACCATCAGCTCCAGCTCGGGTGATGGTACCTCGCCTTCCTCTTGCTCCTCCAACTGGAATAGTTTCGGCATACCTTGAAAAACCCAATTATCTCTACTTCATATGTTGAAAAATCGTATCCTGGGACTTATAACTTGCCGGTTTTCTCGTCCAAATCCGTGAGAATAGCTGGGACTTCCAATCCTTGAGCTTGCGCCTCTTGCTCGACTTTTTCCATCGCAACGCGCTTCTTTTCTTTGCTGAACTAGTACGGTCAGGCAGTTAGTAGACTAGGAATTCGATGGAAACCAAGCATAGTCGCGATCATCGCGATCCACTCATTTGTTTCTGTTGGAATAGAGAATAGCGTAAAGACCCTTCTTTTTTTTCGGAACTTTTGCATTCTTATTCATGTACAATTCGCGGCTATGAGACTTAGAAAAGAGCTGTAAAAACGGCATGAAGAGGCTTCAATGTGTTTTTTCTTGAGATGTTTAGCGTTTTATCTGGTAAGGGCTGTGTACTCATTATTTGCAGTTGGCTAACCTATTCAAATAGGAAATTCGGCTGTACTGCCTTTCACAGGTACACTGCTCCACACCTATGTATCTGCTCTCATTAGCTACTTGTAAATGCAAGGATTTGGCATTGAAGCGGGGGAGCTGGACGGTCTCAGGAGCTGACTATTGGCAGTATTCTTAGTGCCATCCAAAATCTGCCGTTTTTTCAAGGGTCACGCGGATAAAATCAACCATTGTTCTCCTGGGTCTGTCACCCGCCGTCTACTTTCTCTCGGCGGTTGCAGGTTTCCTCATATTTTGTGCTATATAAATTACAAGTTTGACAACTATGAATGGGGATCTGCCATGGGTTCTATGCTCAACGTAGTCTTTCGCGTCTGAAAGCGGTTGCGAACTCAAATCTCTTGTGTTGGTCTGTCATGGATCTCCTGATCCGTGATGACTCATTGTGGGGCATGGTGGGACCCCTGCCAAGCGAATGAAAGGATTATTCTTTTCGCTTCGGAGGAGGGGGTTCTCAGCCTTCCTACAGAAACATCTTAGACCAAAATGTAAGCGTAGATATATTGGAGGAAAATGGATTGCAAGAAGAAACTATTGTAAGAAATGGTGAGGAAATGCAAGTAGAAAGCGCATTTATGTGTATTCGTTGTAAGGCTCATGGAATTGATATGTTCAATAAATCTCTCATGACCAGTGTTCTTAACCGCCAAACAAGTGGACAGTGATGCACTCCAATCAGGTGGTAAGATCTGTGTACAAATAGCACGTACTGACATCTAGCAAATTCCAAAAAGCAGAAGTGAATGGATTAGGATGACCGGGGATATGCACAAGCGTATATATGGCTGGATTTTACCTCAAAAGTGGCATTAAATACTTTGCCGTTTTGTTGCCACTCCACATGCGCATCATTCCAACGGAGGCACCCATGTGGTCACCACCTGAACATCAACAAGCACTGGTTAGAAAACTGGCACAAAATAGGAAAGAGTTGATGAAAAATCCGGAGAGGGTTACCCACCGGCAGCCATCCTTTCTTGATACTCAATGATAACTTTCATCATGAGATTGATGTAGAAGTCTTCCAGCGCTACCTAAAAATCGCTAGGCCTCTGGAAATTTTCTGGCTGTGACGGCAACCACATTTTGGTGATCAAACTACTCAAAACAAAGTGATAGAACACTTCTTACCGTAAGTGATCTCAATATTTCTAGAAAATTTTGGAAAATTCTGGAAGAGTTAAATTTGAAAACATTCAACAAACCTGTACAACGTTAATGCTCATACTAACTAATGAAAGCCCAATGATCACAAAAACAAAGCAAAGCACCATCATACTGAAATTATAATTATATGAAATGAAAAATTAAAAAATGTATATGGGTAAAAATGACAAGAAAACCCACTCTCTCCTTGCAACGGAAATATCGCCCAAACCAATAGTTGACAAGCTGATATACATGAAATAGCAGCTCTCTCCATAGCTCCAATCTTCCCATAATCGGAAGAGAGCTGAGCAGAAGAAAATCCAACCTATTGTGATGCCGAGCGCAACCTGAACAGATATCCAGTATGGAATTGTTGGGATTTTTTAAAAATTTTTATCAGCACCTTAACACTCATTCTTGGCTGTTTCCTTTCCTCCTCTTCCTCGACCTCACCGATGGATGGTAGACTGCCGAGTTCAGAAGCCAGCGAGGAGACTTCTAAACCCGTCTCGCCTCGTTCTACCATGTCAACCTTAAAAAAGGGAAAAAGGATTTTGCTTGGATTTTTAGTTCAAAAAATAGTAGCTGCATTGTCATCGTATGGGTGTGGGACCTTATTTATTTATTTATCAGGTTGAGTCGAAAGTTCTCGGACAATATAGTAGTCATGACTCCTAAGGATCATAACTCAGCAATGAGCTAAGTAAATTGAACGCGCGAGCTACCTTTCGATAGAGTATAAAAGGCTCTTCAAATCGCATACCAACAAACATACCGATCTGGCTCTTTGATTGCCACTGTGCGGCGCAATTTCAAGCCGTCGTCACTCCACTTTCGCAGCTCCATTCTCTTTCTCCTTCTATTTGGTCAGGAACACGCGGATATCGGTAGACGTCTGGAGGAAGTTTATAAGGAGAACGCCCCGTTAAAGCTACGGGCTAGAAGTGGCACTCGAAGTTCGTGTCGGGCGAATATTCCATCGAAGATAAAGACAGTTCGGGCAGCCCGATGGAGTCAGATTTGGACTTGCTGTAGAGACAGGTAGGAACCGATCCGTATCAAAACATTCAAACTAGTAGTCGCCCTTGTGCTGAGTCAGATCATGGTTGTTCGCCGACTGAAGTCGATCGGCAAGGCGCGAAAAGTCAGTCGATGAGTACCACATGCTCTGATGCAGTATGGCATGGACCGCTGTGCTGATACGTCACTTTTTGTTCACACGCTGAAGCGCATCCACACGTGGCCTGAGTATCCATTTACCAAGGATGAGAAGTAGATTTCCTACTCTAACGTTTACCATTGTGCTTGCTGGATTGACAAAGGTGCGGGTGCAGGAGGCATCCCTAAACTCAACGTACACACCGAAAAGGTTATGCTCTGCATCTGGTGGAGCGTACACGGCGTCGAAAGATGGGAGCTGCTTGCCGAGGAGCACACAGTGACCGCAGACGTCTACTTTGAGCGATCGAGGAATTTGAAGGCAAATCTCGAAAGTGCGTGCCCGCAGCAGCACAAAGTCTATTTCTATAACGACAGCGTCCGACCGCACATTGCAAGAATTGCCAATGCCGAACTAATGAAATTTGGATGCACCATTTTACCAATCTCTCTGTATTCCTCGAACCTGGCTTACTCGGATTACCACCTTTTTCCCCATCTCCAACGTCATCTCTTTGGTCAAAAATTTCAAATCCGCGACAAAATCGAAAAGGTACTGCAGCGTTTCTTCAGGAAGCAGTTCCCAGCGTTCTGGAGCAGGGGCACCTACGATCTGCCTATACGTTGGCAGAAGACCAGCGATGTCTTTGGGGCATGCCTCAAATGATTCACACTTATCGTTTAAAAATTGCAAGAGAAATAAAAATATTGTCAATTTGTCCGAGAACTTTTGACTCAACCTAATATTTATTTTTTTGTTTCAATGCACGCTAACGTGCGCCATACAAGTTCAGCAGAAAGAGGAACCAAACAAAATTGAAACATTAGGAGAATGATCTACCAACCAAAAAAACTTATGCGGATAAAAGGCGGCTGTGGAGCTCTGCGATTGGCTTATTGGAGCGGTTGACCAATCATAGAGCTCATCCACGCTGCTCTAATCTGGTACAACGCTCCACACGCGTTTTGCGCTGGAGTTTCTGGGCATCCAGAAGCAGTGCCTGGCCTGATTCTTAGTTCATCTACAGATCTCCATCTTTGGTCTTACTGCCAACATTTTTCCTCTTTTTCCATAAAAATGTCGATAAAAATGCTAATGCAGAAGTCCTTCAAGAGTTGTTTACTTGTTTACTTTTACTCCTGCCCCAGTAAATATGATTAACTTTGAGATGCAGCTATCAATTCATAAAAAGTGGAAATTTCGAACGGAATATCAAAGCGGAAAAAACCAATGAGTCAAACAGAAATTTCCACGAAAAAAAAAATTGGAGTGGAAAACCCACCTCATCTGCTTTTTGCTCCCTCTTGCCGCAAATTCGTAGTACACCCAAGTACGTTCCAAAGTCTTCGATGTTCTGGAATTAATTTCTCTGGAAAAGTCGTATGAATCCTGCTCGAACGTACCTTCACGCATCCGTTAATATTGTTGTACAAGAATTTTCCAAGATCATTCAGCGTTATGAGCATCAGCGGAATGCCGATACATGAGTAAATGACGGTGAGAATTCGGCCTGCGGTCGTTACGCATGCGATGTCTCCGTAGCCTAAATGGTAAATTATACAGGAATTGTGTAGGGTATTTCTGGGACAACATCCATATTTGATGGAAATCGTACACAAGGTAGGAAAATCTCTTGAAAGTATGGATTTCCTAAGCAAATATGTCTAATAGGCCGCATTTCTCGGAAACCTATTGTAAGATCAGCTGTCCCCAATCGAAGTGAAATTCTATAGCAGTTAACGACAATTTTTCCATTTAGGCTTTTTTCCCAAAAAGGTGGACAAATCACGAGTCCATGGTGGAGAAATATGTAAGTGTGCAACCGTTGTACAAGAACCCGTGCCCTATCGGGGACTACTCCCTTCCTTTTCCGGAATTTTGAAATTTTTCATGACATCCTCTTCCTACAGAATTTATGAAATTCACTTCTGAATTAGTTCCAACATTTGCTTAGAAATTTTGAATGTATAAAAATACAGAACAGAAAGAACAATTAAAAGTAGGAAATTAATACGACTTACCTATCGTAGTAAATAAAGTGCCTGAGTAGTACATAGCCGACATCAGATTCCACTGGGACTCGTTGCTTACCTGGAAATACTTAGATATGTACTATTTACTGCAAGATATCTATCATACGCTTTGCATGCGAATACAGCTTCGTGCGGTTACGGTAGCCTGAGGTTATGGTAGCCGTAGGAGCAGGGAAGAGTTTTTTCCTATTTTTGCCGTTTTGCGCCATTTTGCCGGTTTTTAACGGACTGGCAATGGAGCACGGTAGCAGCAATTCAAAAGATGCATATCGACCAGGTGATCCATTGGTTTTTACGCAGCGGACAATAGCGAAATGCAGCAGAACAGGACACGTCGAACTATTTGACGTACGATGCAAATATGTATCTCTCGATATGTTTCTGTGGACCTGAAGGTACCCACTTCCCCCTCCTCCAAAAAATAGCTACGAAAGACCAATAAGATGGCAAGATAAAGTTGATCATGTGACCTTACCGAGAACCCAATCTGTTCTTGGAAATATTCGACGGCGTCGTCTATGAATTTCCGGCGAACATCTCTTCGCCTTGCTGCACGATCAGTGAGAATCTCGTCCATACGTCGCCGTAGAAGTTCTCGCTCTCGTCTGGAAACATTGCCTTCACGTTGTAATCACAAACTGGATTCCGGCCTGTCCGACATGGATAAATTTCGCGTTCGAGATTTAGTTGTCCAGAAATATTCACCAGAATTAATTAATTAAATAATTAAAGACAAAACAAAACAAACTGAACGCAACCACCAAAATTGGCGTGTTTCGAGCTCCATGAGATAGAACTAGTATTTGTGCTTTTTTCCAAAAATTTTCCTTAATAAGTTTTAGAGGCAAATTTTGGTCATTTTGGACTTTCTGGAATACATTTTCAGGACACATGTCTAGAAATAAAGTGGTGCCCATTGCAGCGCCAAAAATGGCCAAAAGAAAAGGAAAAAATAAACAATGTGAGAAGATATAGTGACGTAACTCACATGTATATCCGATACTGCTCATCCTTCGCGTTTTGATCTGTCGAAGATTCAAGAAAATAGAATATCACAGAACCGATCACCATATAGAACATAATAAAAACTAATGGGAATAAGTATTTAATATGGTAGCGTTTATACAATATCCGAAACCACTGCCTCCACGTTCTCTTCTGCGGTGGCTGAGTCGAAGCGGTTCGTCGTAATTCAGGCTGAAATACCAAGGTTAACAACACAGACGTGACGTAGCTACTATATTTATGCGTGTTTGTATATTTAAATTCAAATTTGTCTGTGTATTTTTCCGTTACATTAGTAATCCACCCTGTTTTATGAAAAGAAATGCTTGCGGTCCTCTGCGTGCACATTCAAAATTCCCGCCGTGAGACGCTGCGTATCGCTAGTGCATTAGGAGTCGACGCGCTGCATGGCCATCATTTCCATGACGTCGAGAGTTAATTTTTTTGCATATAGTGTAATGTCAATTTGATTAAAAAAACTCGCATTTAATACTGTGGTACCCGTTTGTACACTTGGCGCGAATGACGCTTGTGAGGATTTCCGTCCAGGAACTCGAAGTGAACTATCCGTGCCCTGAATGGGTCAGATTTGTGGGGAGGTTCACGTCGGAATCGCTAATTTGAAAAATAATGAAGAAGGAAGGGGAAAATAAAATAAAAATAAAAATAAGGAAACAGAGAAAAAGTGAAAAAATTGAAAAAAAAAACGAGGTCAAGGGGGCTTTATCAATCATCATGGTGCACCTACTTTAAGTAGCCTTCGTGCAAAAATTATTTTACAGTTTATTCCGAAGAGAAAATCCCCAGCTTCCTGAATTTATTTTCTTATGACGCTTAGTTTCTGGCAAATTAGATGTGGTCCAGAACATCTCAACCCATCCAGTACTAAACGTTTTGGTTATTTTTTACCATTTGACATTTTTTTTGCACCCAAACCTTCATTTCATAAGAACAATGCTCGGATGTTAGTCTCCGATTGATATTATTTCCATGGAAGGAAAATTTCTCTGGATAACATACGTAGTTTATCACGTTAATTGTGGAAGAAGGCAAATTATAACCACTCGGGGATGAAAACCCGGGACCATGAGCTCCAATCAATGCAGAAAAGTTGTGTCATAGACCCCACTTGCGATAACAAACCTATGTGGGTAATCGGTAGGGTTGTCGGGTTACCACTTATTGATTTTTCTGGATTTTTACTTTTACTTTTTACTTATTGATATAGACTTCGTTTTTTTGTTTGGATTTTGAAGATTTCAAATTCCCGGCTTTTTTGAAGTAAAAATTAAGCCTAACCACTGAGAATGCAAATGGAGAGGTAGTAGTATCACTTGGCCCGGTTTTGGTGATTCTTTCACTGCTTGAACACTACTGCTTTCTCCCAAAACTGAGTGACAAACCAGTCAGTTTGTGGAAATTTTGTGAATTTACCCCTCTTTTGAAGTTCTGAAATTATCCTTGGCCTCATAGCCCCCGCTTTTCGTCTGTGTGCATCGAGACGAGGCTGTCCTGTCTATGATTACACTACGAATTTTATCACATCCCTCCATTATTTCGTCAGCGCTGGGCGTGGCTACTCCCTCAGCGCCCAGAGAAACACTCATCCATCAATCGCTGAGCATCATTCACGTCATTGTTATCCAGAGAGAAAATCCCGTGTCCGGATTTACCTGAGACGATGGCCGAAGCAGACTCGGCGCATGCGAATGTGTATTGGACGGGCGCCGGCCGGCGCCTGTGGCGCGCAGTAACACCGGCATACCGGTCGTCGAACTCCGGCACTCTGGTCGGCGAGGTTAGGTTATCTGAAGAGGAGGTAGTCATAAAGTTGATGGATGAGCAAAAAAACTCTAGGATAAGAGAGCATGAAGAGCTATGGGAACAAATGACAAGTTACTAGCAATGACAGATGGCGGAGCGACAACTGGAAGGTGCAGCATTGTGCTTGTAACATGACAAGTACACAGAAGAGATTTATTGCTGCAGTGACAACACATCAGTTACCATGCCGCCTTATCGACTTAACATTAAGAAAAATCCATAAAAAATCACATCAACTTATTCACATCAAAAATCACATCAACTTATTGCAGTCAATTCAGATCCACTAAAAAACCCCGTGGTCTATGGTCAGGTCCAGACGCGAAATCCAGTGCGTTTCTGGACATCTAATACCCAGCCACGACCCTGGCCAATCAAGGCGAGCGCATGGATGGGCTCTTCCTAGCATTCCGCGTAGAGTGCGCGTCGATGACGGTTACCCATCCACGGCCTCGACAAGGACGCCGCGCAACCGGCGCCGCACGCGCCGGAATCATTGTCGTCAGCCGTCGGCGTGCTATTTCTGGGTGTTTTTCTTCCCAATTTGGTGATCTTTCCACTTGGTTCATGTTTCATAACGAGAAGTAACATAAAGGCAGCAAAGGACATCGATTCCATTGCGCGCGGCGCGGTTGCGCAGCGTGCTTCTCAAGGCCGTGAATGGGTCACCGACATCGACGCTCACTGTGAATATGTGGAAACTTTGAAAATGCAGTGCTCGTAAATTTTTAAAAATATTCCCCCCCCCCTCCCCCTTACAAGTGCAATGGACAACCACTAAACCTATCAGAGAAGAGCAGAGTTTGCTCTACAAGACCATTACCATATCTAGTTGTTCAGAAACATCTAGGGAGAATTATAGAGGTATGAAGCGTTACATCTAGAGGGAGCAGCGCGGTCAAGGCTCGTGATTGGTCATTTTACAAGAACGGCCAGTCGTAGAGCTTGCTAGCGCTCCCCTTTCCACGCTCCACACTAATAATAACTACCACGAATTGGTCCAAATAATTTAATTCACGTTTGAACAGATTCTCATCTAAAAGCAGAAAAACCCCACAATTGGCCAGATTTGACACCCATTATTCTCCAGCATCCCCACAAAAAATCAACCAAGTAATGTTTTCTCTCACAAAACAACAGGACGCGACACAACTCCTGCGATTTTTCGACTTTTCTTAGTGAAAAATTGAGTAAAAATCAAAATAAAAAAAAACTAAAATCGATAAGGACCAGAGATCAGAAGAAAGGAAAGAAAAAATGGCAGTACATAGAAACCCAGTGGAATACAGGGTGGCTGAAAAGTATTGGCGCCAAAAAAAAAACAATATTTTTTCTTCTGTGAGCCACAACTACCTTGAATCTGGCATTGCTTCTGATACACAAATACATGACTAATCAATTTCACGAAAAATTTCCTGAGTGGCCTTTCTTGACTTTGATACAGGCCTTCATCTTTGCTTTCACAAAACATACGGTGCGCCGCAGGTTGTCCTCATTGAATTCCAACCAGCTTGTCTGAGTTCGCGTGCAAGGGATCCTGAGTACATGGTATTTTTATCCTTCATATTCTCTTTCACAATTGCACAGATAGACAGATTCATTGGATTCAAATGTAGACAGCAGCAGCGTCACTAATTTCCGTTGGGGCAACCCGGGCACGCCGACTCTGAACACGCAATGGGTGTCTCGGCACTGCGGGGTCGAGCATGTTCCTGCTCAGAAGTCCTGTTGGGTAACTTTCAATTTCATTGGACGACTTCTTTTCGGAGAATGGCCCGTAGTAAACCCTCTTCAGCAGATATCCGCTGAAGAAATGGTCAGCTTAGCATCATTCTCATATGATAGGTATCAGACGATATCCAGATCGGTTCGATCGATATGATAAGCAAGCAAATCATTTGCTGGTCTTCGTTCTCTTTCTCTTTCTGGTATTCTTCCTGTTTGTTCTCGCTATTGAAGATACCAATGTCTCTTGAGTAAACGCCTGGACACGGGTCCAACGGAGTGATAAGGGTGCGCCGGCTTCCGATAGTGGCTGCAACGCCCAGAAATGGATCCAACTGTGAGGTAAGGGTGCGCCAGCGTCCAAAACTGGGGACACACCTGGATACGTGTCGTGTGATACGTGTGATAAGAGTGCGACGGGGTCCAATGGTGGTTGAAACGTCTAGAGATGGGGCCAGCGGTGGGGTAAGGTTGCGCCCGCGTCGAAAATTGGGGAAACGCTTGGACACGGGTCCAACGATGGGATAAGGGTGCGCCGGCGTCGAAAAGAGGGAAAACGCCTACAGACGGGTCCAACGATGGGATAAGGGTGCGCCGGCGTCGGAAAGAGGGAAAACGCCTACAGACGGGCGCAACGATGGGATAAGGGTCCACTGGCGTCGAAAAGGGGAGAAACTCCTGCAAACGGGCGCAACGATGGGATAAGGATGGGGCCGCAACGATGGGGCGGCGTCCTAAGTGGGGCGGGGGGACGGGGAGATGGGTCAACTGCTATGACAAGAACGCTCCGGCGTTGAAAATTGAGGAAACGGCTGGAGATGGGTCTAACGGTGGGTAAATGTGCGTCACCGTTTGAAAGTGGGTAACCACTTGCTAACCGCTCGATAGATATAGAAAAGATGCGCCCGTGCAAAGAAGCGAGAAAATGTTCTTAATCATTTATTTTTGTCCTATTTATCCTCTGGCGCCTAAATACAGTGAGAAAATACCAAATGCCGAGCCTCAGCAGTGACCATTATACCACCCATTTCATTCTGCCCACATCACGTCCCCTCCTGCGTGTTCTACCCTCATTTGTATCTGAGCACACCGCACAGTCCTCTTTTATACGTTCAAGCTGATTGTTATCATTGTATCACTCACAACAAACATAGAATGATAAACCTTCAAGCTGATTGTTATCATTGTATCACTCACAACAAACATAGAATGATAAACCATTCCCCGTGTTCATTCCAGGTTGAACCGGTTACATATACTCTGAACTTTCACATCACGGTGGGCCCATCGTTATCCCATGGTTGATATTCGGCATGTCAACCGTGGGCAAATGGAGGGGCCACCATGGGCCATTGGTAGGCCCACCGTGGGGCAGCCGTGGGACTTCCGTGGGAAAACCAGAGGATTTCCGTAAGGAAAACGATGGATTTCCGTGGCAAAACCAAGATTTTCCGGGATTATTTCCAGTAGATCTTACGAGTAAATCGGAATGGTTGCGGGGCAGGCCAAGGATTTCCGGGTCCATTCTCTGATGAAGCTCCGAGGGACCCGGAGTCCCCGACGCAAATAAGGCCCTGTGGACCCGCAATGGGCTGTCCGAGGTGACCCAGGTCTCTGGTGCACGTTGGCACTACTTCCCAGGATTTGATGCCGTGTCCATGTCCAGTCAGGTTCTTCCATTCACTCTTGGAGAACATTGTTCACAAAGGGTGCCCCAACCCAGTGCTCCGTACTCCAGCCGTGTTTATATTTCATATTAACACGAGAGAAACCCAACGCAGACAAAAACGAATTTCGTATCCATCTTCCACCATATCATCTTGTATGGCTACAGCAGGACGAATGCGGTCATTGGTAATAAGTAACATCATGCTATGGTGATTTGTACATACACTAGTCTGGCAGTCCAGCGAACACCGGTCTTCCACACTTCCACTGATGCTCGCTTCGATCGCATACTTCACAATGAATGCAAAAAGAATCCTGAAAACCTTTCGCGAGATACCTATATCTCTCGCAAACAGTTTCAACGCTCTCCTGAAATTTGCTCAAATCCGCAAGGGGTGGTCTTCTCTCATTTCCGCAGAGTAATATTCTTTGGTAGGCCCTAGGAGCTAACGAGGGAAGGATACCAGATGTCCGTGGAGTCTTAGAATGGGATACTCCTTGTGGTGTGAAGCTGACCATGCTGATCAACGTTATGTTCTTTGTCGGCGCTCAATGCCGCTGCAGAAACAGTTACGACGTTGTATGTGCAGTATATAAATGCAGTTTCTACTTTCATCTACCAAAACCGTAACAAAATGAAGTTGCCGTGCAAAATGGATGCAGAATTTGTTATCAGCAGTCCAAACAACCCTGTGTGCAAAACCTCATGTGAAAATAAATCCATCTACAACAGTTTTGCCGAAGTCGGATCATTCATGAAAGTTTCATTGATCACGTAGGTCAGGTGAGCTGTGGTGTAGTGGTAAGTGTCTCGCACTTCAAGGAAACATTCCAAGGTTCAATCACTGCAGCAGTTCAGACTTTTGCATTTCTATTCCACGTGCTGTTTTGCTTTGAGAATCTATTCTATGCTATTTTATAACGTTTTTCACTTATAATTCCATGATCTGAAAATGCGGGAGCTTTTTGAAGGATTCTCATTACCTCATCTTCACTAGCAGTGCAACTGCTAATGGTAAGTGTATGATGCTTACGTGGCCCAAATTTTCAAGAATTTTTTTACGCCGAAACTCTTTATTGCAGGGGTTATCTGAGGTGCTGAACACGAATATCGTACCCATTTTGAACCACAACCTCATTTTCTAGGGTAGAAGCACTGTGGCGAGCCGAAATAAGTCGTCCATTTCGGCATCTAAATGGTCGTGCCACTCAAAGTTATGTTGACATTCGTGGTCAGCGCCTAAAATTACCCTTCTCTGCAAAATTTGGAAGGATTCTCCGGTGCCTAAACTTGCTTACGCCCACATATGTATATCTCCCTTGATACGACAGGTACGAGTACTTCCATCTTTGACAAACCGGTGTAAACGGGTAATTCTTCGGTGAAATTTTGCATATGGGGTTACTTGGACTATTGATCACAGATTCTATATCCATTCTCCATGGCAACGTTGTTTCCGTGTGGTCACGGTAGATGGTTATAGAAAGTCTATGTACGTATACACTGCACATGCAAGGTCATAACTTTTCCTGCAATGGCACTGAGCACAAATGGAGAACATTTTACAGATCAGCATTGCCAACTTCACATTGCTAGGCATATCTCATTTCGAAATGCCACGGGCATCTGGTATCCTTCCCTTGTAAGAATATTCGAATGTAACCGATCCAATGCAGGTGGTCACTTAGAATGATCTATGTTTAGCTGGCTGTTGTGGTAATTCAAGTGATAAGGGTCTACCGGTGTATGTGAACTGAAAGGAGGTGGTTTATTCAGACACGAATGGAAAGGACAGAGAGTGAAATAAGGAGCAAGTACGTGTAGGGGAGAAGGGAAGCATGTAGTAGCGAAGGCCGCAATGGATTCTTGCGTAGGATTAGACCCGTCTTTTGCAGTTCTTCATTTTTCCAAGCGGTCTCACACCTCTGATTCCCGGCACACCGTTTCACACCATGGAACCCCCTTAGAGCTTTTCCCCACTTTGGGCGC
>JARK01001513.1:165346-176862 GCA_000688135.1 Ancylostoma ceylanicum
AAAAAAAAACCAAAAAGGGGAACGGGCGGCCCCCCCCCCCCCCCCTATGAAAACATATGTAGAACTCAATTTCAGACGCTATTCCGCGTACTAGAGACACTACCACTACGACTTTTTTACGAGAGACAACGAGAAGGTGTAAAATTATGAAAGGTGCAGACATGACGAATTCGTGACACAACTCGTTAACAACACATTTTATGCCTTGTATACCAAAAAAGGAGGATTTCCGTGTAGCGAAGCCGAATAGCCGATCAGAGATGAACAAGGAGGGAAATTTTATTACTTTTCTCTTAAAAAACAAAATATCAGTTCTCCTGTTCGAGCCATACTCTAGTGCTGGTTTTTATAACACTATAATTCCTTGAAAAAAATCCAAGAAATCGATGCCTAACAGAATTGTGGTTACTGCCTCGACAGCTTTCACGAAGAAGCCGTTAACTGCACAACCTCTATGCCGCTCAACCACTGTAAATCACATCAATTTTGAGAAGAAACATCACAAGAGAAGATCATAGGAACTGGATCTCAACAATAGGGCTGCATCTCGGTCAGAAGTGACCCGCTAGCTGTGGCGGACGCAGTCCCCTCCCCCTCCTCTCTGAGAATGGGTCTCCGAATTTTCCAAATTACTTCACAAAACAAATGAAAAACTTGTATCAGTTTATTTTTAGTTGTTTACTGCAGAGACTTTGGTAATGTTACCTCAGTTGTCTGATTTAGAAGATTACTCATGGAAAAGCTATGCGAGTGGAATAGCAAGGTCTAAATCATAATTAACGAAACTCCAGCAGCACTATAAACCAAGAAAGCTGCACATTAATTAGCAACATTAGCCAAGGCCCCTGAGTAGGTTCGTAAGCGAAGGAAAGAGTCAAAAATCATCAACACTAACGACAAATTCAGTAGTGAAAAAACAGTATACAGGGCAATTTATACTAGCCAGACGCACGTATCCATCTGTAAAAGATTTTCCATGAAGAACGATCAACGCCGCATGTAAATCCTCAATGAAAAGGAAGTTGCCGCCGCGAGGTCGTAAACGCGTGCGACTGAGCTGCGTCAATGATGCGACTAGCCCTTCCCTTCATCATATCGACGCAAGCGCGTAAAACGCACTCATCTACATAGTATAAACTACCCTTATATGGTAACCTCGTTGCCAGTAGCTAGAGACTAATCAAGGGAAACTTGTGAGATAGCTGGATGTATGTAGCTGGAATAAAATTCACCATGTATCAATAAAATTCACAAACTATCCATATGAATCCCCAACTGCATTCATGCCAATAGGACCCAAAGGATGCCCCGAGTCAAAACTTGGCCAGATATAATACAAGACAAGGAAGAATTTGTGGAATAGAAGAGTAAAATCGAGAACAAATTTAGGCCATGTAAAACGGTTCGCGAAGGAAAGCACGTGCCTAGAAGAATACTAGCAGCAAGAGGGTGAAAAAGAATAGGAAACGGGCGAATTTCCAGCTAATATTGGCGAAAAACAAGAAGATCTATGAGAAAATAAGTAGCAGATTATCTTCGCCGAGAAAATCGCCATCCGGTTTCTTTGCTGATACGTGCAAGTGCTCGTATAATGGATTCAAATGGATGTGATAGAATCCACCAACAGGTGGCATCAATTGAAATTCAAAAATAAATCCTGTGCTGAGACCTGTTTTGTGGTGACCATAACAAAGGAGGAACGAGCAACATCAGTTAGAAGGATATGCTTCAAAGGTTAAACAGGAGATGAATTCAGGTGAAATGTAGCAACAAGTGCATCATTTTAGCTCGATGTGTCAGAAGAAAGTAAGAAGGGAATGCAAACAGCAGGAGAGATATGAGATAACAAACGCTTTGTTCAAAAACCGAAACCAAAATGATTGATGAGGTATACGCGTACCTTGTAACAAGTGTTGAATGCCTGGAATGACTGAACTCCAGCACTGCGGCCGAGCCGAATGGCTAGACGAGATGGAGCATTCACTCCAAAGCCTCGGCTCCTGTCCCACTCACCGATGAGCTGCAAAAAAAAAAACTTTCGTAAAAAAATGAGGATGGACTCGACGCATGGAAACCTACAGTGTTCGCCACCATAAGAGCAAGGTTATCCTCATGTGTCCATGACACTCCCTCGACGACCATCGCCCCATAGATTGAATCCATGCCTTCGACTGGTAGATGGATCTGAAGCGAGATTCGAGTAGGTAACTTCAAAAAATGAAAATGAGAAGGAAAGTGAATACCTCGCATGGCTTGAATGTTGCTGGCTGGAAGTTTGCCGACGCGTCGCCGTGCTTGAGCCCTCCAAAATATTTCTCGGCTAGGCGCACAATCTAAGCATACAAACAGCAATAAAAGATGATATATGAACAAATATTTCAGCAGGTACTTCATCATGACGGACACCGCCAGCAGCGCTCAGCACCATTCTTCCAGAACGATAATGGGTCTGGATGTAATCCACGAGGTCTTTGCGTTGAATGCTACTGAAAAAAAAAACAACTATATTATTTTTCTAAACCATGAGTCAACAAAAGGGTAAGCAAAACTAAAAAAAGCTTCGGAAATAATCTGCTAAAATTTGATTCAGCAGAGATAATTCACAACGACTCTGAGGTTTTACGTACTTGATATTCTCCACAGGTCCCAAAATAGTCATCGAGAGTGGATTACCCTCGAAAGCACCAGTGTGTAAATGATCGAAAACCACTTCCTGAACAATGTTAGAGTAAAAACTGTGGCAACCACAGAAATCAATCCACAAACCTGGAAGTTCTGCTCCACCTCCTGCATTTCACGCAAAATCACGCTTCTCTCTGCTTCTATATCTCGAGAATTCAAGTTACTGTTGAGGAGTATATCCGATAGTATATCGACGGCTGAAATGTTTCCTTCTGAATCTATGGATGAAATAACCTCCTCCTTCGGAATAACTAACACTGTTCCAAGTCAGTCGAGAAGCATTTGGCGTAATAGACGGTTTGCTCCCGAGAAGTATATGCATTGAGATGAGCACCGATATCCTCCACTTCCAGCTCCAAAGCGTTTCTTGAACGACGTGATGTGCCCTAGAACGAAGAAATTTTGGGAACAGAATACACTAGAATGATGAACAAAGGCTTTTCGAAGCTTAATTCTCACCTTAAAAGCCATATGCTCCAGAAAATGGGCAGTTCCATTATTTTTTGGGTTTTCATAGCGAGATCCAGCGTCGATCCAAACTCCAATCTAGAGAAATATAACTCAGCATGATTTTTTCAACAAATATCAAAACATGTAACGAAAATTACATGAAGAAATAACTTTTCATGAACGTTTGGAGTAAAAACAATCCATAGAAAGCGCCTTATCGCACAACATAGTTCTTACATAGCTGTGAATTTCACAGTACACATGCTGAAAACGTCGATCTTCGATGGAAGTGCGTTTTCTTTGCGGGGCACAACGCGCGACCGCGTGGAATCGCTGCCGCAACAGCAAATGGGGAACCTCTCGAAAGTTTTTTTTTTCATTATTTTCACCATTTAAAACTGTTTTTAAGGTGTAAATATGATGAAACTCGAGCAACAGTCTTTCTTTGACGCCTCCAGACTATTTACATACAGTGGGCGTCAATGGCGGTGACCCGTCTGCGGCCTCGAACAGAACGCGGCGCGACCGCACCGCTCGAGCGAGAACCCTCTCCGGGACACCAAATTATGGGATTTTCTTGATAGTCAGTTAGTTTTCTTGTTAGTTATCATCGAATATGATGAACAACTTTCGAGAAAACCCAGATAAGCCACTGCGGCGACGATTTTAGCGTGAGCGGTGCGGTCGGCGCCGCGTGCTTTCCGAGGCCGCAGACGGGTCACCGCTATTGACGCCCACTGTACTCCTCATAAAAAAAGAGAGTAGGAGAGACCCTCTGACACCGAAAAACGTGAGAGGATACAAAGTATTCGAACTGACAGAGGAGAAAGGCAAGTAGCGTACACGTTCACCCAACTCTACAGGAAAAATACACCCAAATAAGTGGCCCCCATCTCCTTCTGAAGTTACGTGGAGATTTCACAGGAAGAAAGCTTAAAAGGCAGGAGGTCGGATTTTGAGAACCCCTCAAGCGTAACTTGGAGTTGAGGTCAATCTTGTTGACCAAATATCACATGACCTTTTTTTCTATAAGTGTTGAACAATTGAAAAAAAACATGAAGGACCCGATATAGGGGATTTAAGTTAAAAAACCAAACAAGAAAAGAATAAAACACCCACGGTGGCTGTCGGGATCTTGGTGTCTTCGGTGGCTACTCGAAACCCACTTGGCAGAGTAGTAACGACTGTTTCAGGGAAGAAGACTTCACGAGCTGTTGCCAGAGCTGACCTCCATCTTCGAGCAGGCTGTAATAAAGTAACAGATAAGTTGCGCTAACCGCAAAGTAAAAATGCTGAATACTACATCCGTAATGAATAAAAAATACTTGGTCAAAGAACCCCTGTGATAGGTTTGTAACAAATGAAAGTTGCACCTACTTTTAAGATTTGTCCGCCAACTATTCGTTGCATTGTTGAAAAGAAACTCGGTGAAGGGAGAGTTTCGTTTCAAATATTCAAAACTGATGAAACCGAAACGATGAAATAGCATGCTCCAGTCAATTAAAGGCCAGGTTGTAGTGATTTTAGCATTGGAGCGCGTTAAATCTACATTTTTCAAATCGAACCTGCACTAATATCTAGCAGATCTCTTGGTTTCTTTGGTGTTTTTCATGCCTTTTTTGGTCTTAGAAGAGGTCAGTCTATTTGATACATCTGCTAAGGAAGTTAGGTCACTCTATCACTAGAACTGCGAGCAATGCAAGGCGTTTTACTTAGTTCTTCATGCACTTTTCTCCATTACAACTTAGAGCGCTGTTTTTCCACCAGTTTCTTCTATTTTCGTGCGAAATTATTGGTTTTATGCAGTATTACCCTTTCATTTTATGCCAGATTCCGTGGGTTGTAAGCCATTCAATCGATATTGGTCGAGTGACTAAGACGACCGGCTGTCCTTCGTCTGTCGGCAACATTTTTCAACCTTCGCCAGCCGAATGGCGTCGTTTGGACTCGAGCTGTTACTGCGAGTAAGGTAAATATACCTATTTCTTAAACTTTTGAACAAATCAGTATGCTTGGTGGCAATGTAGTATAAGTAAGGAAAAGTAAATCTACAGCATTGTAGCCTTTTGGGATGGGGATGTTTCTTCAAGTTTTTGGTTTCCTCAGCTGCGGTATTGTCACTGCTGCTAATATTTCCATTAGGCTTTCTATTTTTTCCAAAATTTGCGCATGCATATTCTCACATTTGCGGTCTCACGGCTTCTATGGAACCCGGAAAGTAACTATTAAAAAAAAGTGACCACAATGGTCGGTGTGGGCTTTGGAGCATAAATACACTTCCTTTTCTCATGTACGGCTTAGAACATAGCAAATCAGCAGCTCTCGTCCCATGTTCGTTCAGGAATGTCGCGCCATCAGAAGCTGCCAGTGGCGTTCGTGCAGTCATCTACAGATTTCAGGAATCGGATAATAGCTACATAGAGGTTAGATATTGTGTTTCTGGTAGAAGTGGCCGCATTTTCACTCCTATTAGAGGGATCCAGCGTCGATTTAGATTCTAATCTATTCCTCTCCTATTATTTGCTTTGATGAAGGTCATGTTCAACCGTGGATTGATCCTTCTGCCGCTTTTTCCGGTTTTTTTTTTCATTAGAAATTTGATTTTCTAGAATAGCTCTTGGTTCGGCAGATTCATCTCTAATCCTTGAGCGAATTCACCTCCATTTTTTCCCTTTCCAGCAGTTTTTACCCTACTCTTTTCCACTCTTCGTTACCGGTTGACGGTCACAGTATGTCGTAAGATTGCAGGCTTATCTAACGCTATTTCATTGGATTCGTTAAAACCTCCTTTGCAAGCCAGGAAGGCAACTTTACATCCCGATGATACATCCAGCGGTTGCGTCTAGAAACCTTCCTGTTCCAGATTGCACAGACCGAAACGGCTTTTGAACAGACCAACGTCACCTTCCAACACCGATGTCCTTTGACCTATCGATTCGACAGATTGGAGCGGCTCAAGATTTCTGTGTGAGTATTCTTTTCTTTATTCACCACTTTCTATTGAAATTTGACTTCTTCTCTTCAGATACTGCGTAAAGGATGATAGTGGCATATTCAGCCATCGAATTGGCGAGATTTTCACGGATGTCGCCTCTATCATTGCTAAAGGAGGAACTCTTTCATTTCCATTGTCGCCGTCGGCTGCTATTGATCTCTATATTACCGTCCCTGGCTTCTATTCACACTACGTTAAGCTAAAATTCTGTGGAAATCATCTACAAGTCAGCGAACATCTACCCCTGGCGGCTTATATGATTCTTGTGCTGAGGATTGAGAATCGCACCATTTTGCTTTATAAGAGCGAGGTTATTAAAGAGAAGAATCCGAAATGGAAGGAGTTCTCGGTGCCTTTGTACGTCATACAGTTCTTTCAACAAGGAGCCCTGCAGATACATTGCTATAATCAGAATGTTAACGCAGCGGACACACTCATTGGTAAGTTATTTGCTTCTTTAAGAAGTATTTATTTAGGATTTACCCGTTACCGTTTCGCGGTGCCGAATTAACCTTATCCGAGTTAAATCGCTGTTTTATAGGTTTTTGTAGTACTTCAATGGCACAGCTGGAGAGAGGTGTTGGTGCTTTGAATTCCTATATGGTGAGAATTTTCCTTCTGTTTGTTTGTGTTCCCGTGTATTTTCATCTCTTTCGGATTTACAGCTAATGAATTTCGAAGGAAAACGCGTCCACGAAAGAATGAGTGTCGATCTGGAGCTGATGGAATTGACTCAAGGGGAGACGTTTTTCAATACAGTTAAGGAAGGGTTAGTTTCCTAGATTTTTAATATCTACATAGATGATTCTAATACTTTAAAAGAATCTTTAAAATGCAGCCAGTCTCCTTCTTTGAATTGCTTATATGAGTCCTATTAAGGTTTAACCATGAAGGTCTCATGTTCTCAGGTCATTTTATTCTCTTGCAGTTGTATCCTGTTTTTTTTTCCGCAGATCAAAGATTTTCTGTGTCTTGTGCTCTATTCCACAGATTCCAAGCTTTCTTCTGTTCTCGTATGGCACAATGTGTCTGTTCATAGTTGTTCAACTTCTAGCAGTACTTCTCTACTTCTCCGAAATTCCTTCCAGCACCCACCTTCACCTCACCACTGCGATAGACCTGACGGCCTCAAATGGTAATCCAAATCAACCAGGTTCTCTGCATTTCATCCATCCACACACGCAGAGTCCATACGTGAACGTCATGCTCCGACTTACGCCTTTGTTTCTTAGTTACATGGCTAACACAAGGATGGGTAAGCGACCAGTTTCAGTGAATGATTTGAGTGTGAATGTGACTGAGCTTTTAGGTGCACTTGGTTTTGGCGCACGAACAGAGCCTCGTTTTGAGTTGTCGCAGTGTTTTGCACTGGTGAGCACTTTAGTTGAATATTTGCATGGGCAGTTGTGGCCAAGTCTTGTTTCTGATGCTATTTATGTTGTGTGGAATTGTAGTTCACCAGTTTCGAGTAGATTAGTCACGAGACTAGGACTAGTTTTACCATAGTGCAAGGCAACAATAGGTCTTAGTCATGTTTCCTAAATACAGACGTATCTCCTATTGAGGATACAGAACTTGTCATTGATGATATTCAAACAGATCTGGAAATATTCAAGAGCTAGATTCCGGAATGCCTTTAAGAACAACGAAAGAGTGCAGCTCTTGTAGGGTAATTGCATGAAGGTAACCGAACCGAGCAAATTAAGGCTTACACCGTTGAAGTGATTATTCTCTATGTACTCTCACTACACAGTCTAACACCGAGCTTCTCGAAACAAATTTAACCCATTTTTGACTATGTGGCTCAGCGGTGAGCCACACCTTTTTTCGCATGGTTTACTCTATGAGACCTGAAGTCTAGAGGATCTCGACATTTTACTTAGATGATAACATAGTTGTTTTTCTAGGACGATATGATTATAAATAACCTATACTGGAATTTTCTAAAATTTTTGGGGCGGGTTGAAGAGCCAGAATTGGAGAAAATGTGCAAAGACGCGAAAAAGTGTGCGGCCGTCAATGGGTTACCAAAATAGACACGCAAATTTTGAGCTTAACATTATGATACGTAGCCCTTCTGGTTGTTTAATTTTCATATTTTTGGGGCGGATTGAAGAGCCAGAACTGGAGAAATTGTCCGAGTTTAATTTTCATCGGCTAGGTCCTATTTCTTCAACCTTTTCTATGTTAATGATATGGCTCGGATATGCCTTTCCTGCCGGAAACTGCCGATATTGCGCGATTATAGCAGCCTTCTGGGTTGGGATTCATGGACGGATAACCAAGCACGCTAGTGATGGTCAGCGGTATTAGACCATGAAGTCATCGTTAGTTATCGCTCAGAAGTCGTAGTACTATGCGATGCAGGACAAGAAAGTTGGTTTGCTGGCGTGGTATAACTTATTGTTGGCTATGCGTTCACGAATCCTGGCCCTGGGGAGTTTGAAGTCATTCTATTTTTATTGAAATTTGTTGTGTTCTCAGAATGGTCCACGAGGTGATGCACAAGTGGATGGAATCAACGGCCTCCTGGATGCTTACCGTGCCGCCAGATTGATGGTTCAACCGTTTGCGCCTACTGATTTTTCTGAAGTGATCTATCACGTCTCAAAGTGAGCTCTGTTTCTTGGAAAACAGTGTCACTAGAGCTGTTATATTACCTAGTCGATGATATTCATCACCGGTTTCCCTATTCCGCAGATTTTTTTTGATAATATTACCGTTTTAAGGTTTGCCAAAGCGGAGAGTAAAAGACGGCTGGGCTTATACTTCGTGCTGCTAATTCTAACGGATGGTGGCTTGACGAATCCACGACGGACTGTAGATGCTATTGTTGACTGTTCACCGCATCCGATGAGCATAATTGCTGTAGGAATTGGAAAGGTTCGCTATACATTCTGCCTAACTTAATTTGTACAATCCTTTTATTTTTTTTCTGGTCTTTTATCTACATTGTTTGTTTTATCCTCCCTAGCTCTTCAGGACCGAGACTTCTCAAGTGTAAAAGCCTTGGAGTCACCAGTTTTGAAGCATTCAGATGGTCGTCCACTAGTTAGGCAGGTCTGTATTTTTGCATTGTATTCATTTGAGTGAGTAAGATGCTTTAAAACAACAAACAACTGTGCATGATAACTTTGGCCGAAACATCACTAGCAGGCTCCACACCGTTTGGTATATTTGTTGAAAATATATCTTTAAGAACTTCCAATTCCTCACAGTGGATAGTCTCGACAGCGATGAAGCGATAGCACTGATTCCACTACAAGTTGCACAGTGGAGAACTTCTGTATCAGGATAGGGATGCGTTAGTTACATGCATGTTTAGTAGCTTGATTTATTTACTCTTGGTCGTGTTAAATGAGCATTTTTGACTTTTTTTATTTCATCCACTAGGACTTCTCTAAATCTCGCAGAAATTGATACGGGTATTGTTCGAGTACGTTTTATTTTGGCATATTTCATAGAGCGTTTGATTGTGGTTGGAAATCTATCATTTTATAGAGATTGTATCAGTTTTATTTCGTTGAGATATTTGGAGTTCTTTTATACTTTGTTATATAGTAGCAAGGACACCCTCAAATTTCACTTTTGCAATCGCAGGACTTTTCCTTGACAATCAGAACAGAAATTCTTGAATGTTCCCGTTGTCGCGATCCGAGCCACCTCGCCTATCACTGCTTGCATCGCGTAATATTGAATGTGTATAAAAGCAAGGCACAAGCTTGATAAGGGCGCTTTTTTTGGACAGCACAAAAACAGTGCTCGTCCTCTGCCCTTGTTAATAAGGGTAAATAAACCTTACCAGCAAATCTGAACCACCGTTCACAGGCCACAACCCTTACTACTCATCGTCGGGTACACGGAAGCGTAACCTTCCCAACTTGTTCAGGTTGAACTAGTTCCTCAAGTGAATGTATGTATTTTGTTTGGGAATGCTACCTTGAATGAAAGAAAAATAGGTAAAAAGCAAGTTCTGCAGCAAAATCCTACGGAAGATGGTAAAATTTGGGGTTGTCCTCCCAGCAGTACCTGCAGCAGCATTTAATTTTCTAGTTTGTGATGTTGTTGATAGCATAAATCCCCGTGTTTCAACGAATTAACTTGGTTTTCTTCTAGATGAACTTTCACATTGTATAGGCTTGGTATTTTTCAATATAGTTGTATAAATTTTCCAAGAAAAAAAAGAAAACTGTGACATTCATTCATGTAGTTCATATGAATCTTCCTTGAAAAATAGGAGATAACACTGTGGATCAGGTATAACGCTGATATCATTTACGCTTTTTAAGAAGAAAGGAAAATTAGGTTAGTTCTTTCTTTACAAATTGTTGGTTTAATACGGCCTTCCCTCACTACTGATGAATTCCCGGGAAGACCATATTCTTAGTCTTGTTTCCGTATAGTGTTAGGGAACAAAACGGAAACAGGATGATTTTTTTTCTTTTATTATCGAGTAATGAGGTCACTATACCCTTAGTAATCTTTTTTCCTCTATTTTATTTATTCACTCATTCCATACACCGAGATATACCAAAAATTTTAGAAAATAAAAAAGAACGCTTGGAAATGTTAAACAGAAGAAGCAGGAGCTGGACTTGACTTAGTTCAAGAATGGTGAAATTTTGAGGAATATTTCCTTGGAGGAGAACATTTCGTTGTATTCCCATTTTTTCATCAAAATTTCTTAATGACACATTTATTAATATTAAAAAGTATATCACAACAGTTATCAAAAGAAAAAGGATAGTGGCGTGCTGGACGTAGATCATTCCATATGAACAGGTGTTTTGACGATTTCCTGCCCACTGGGTGGTATGACCTTTCCAGCCATTGAGCCGACCAGGGACGTCTCGCTTATTCCACTGAATGCAGAATCTATGCGATTTGCAGATGTGAAGTTTAGGGTATGGTGATCTTACCTTATGAGAGCACTCCCTACCGTATGTGGTAGAGCATGACGCAAATCTGATCGGGCGGCTAGTGGTTTTTCTGGACGTGTAAGGATCGCCGCAAGGTTACGTTGGTACATGTCGATAAGCGAATTGGCCTGGAATGAAGAGATCTACGTTTCCCCAAGGGTTGAGCTAGGGAATTTGCCCATGTGTAAATGTAAATAAATAAACAAGGTAAATAAATAAATAAATAGATATGCATCACTCTTGTGTCTTTGCCGACCACTCACCCCTACCCCTCCGGCTACCGGCGCTTTCCCCGAGGACTATCACACCCATCATCGCCGTCACCCAGGCGGCTTTATTTTTGATACGTATTGATTATGGGCGGTCCGATATTGGCGACTGCTTGCCCACAATTGATCTATATGCTATAACCTCCCGGGAAAAGTGCCAAAGACTCACTGTACTCATTTGGGCCAGAGTTGAGGTGGGGG
>JARK01001513.1:186882-205871 GCA_000688135.1 Ancylostoma ceylanicum
TTTCTATACCT
This sequence comes from Ancylostoma ceylanicum, assembly GCA_000688135.1. Lineage (NCBI taxonomy): Eukaryota > Metazoa > Nematoda > Chromadorea > Rhabditida > Ancylostomatidae > Ancylostoma > Ancylostoma ceylanicum. Next base: position 186,894 of record JARK01001513.1, read on the forward strand.
TCGCTGCTAAAAGGATCTCCCTGCGATTCCGCGCCTCCTACTACCACCTTCCTCATCTTCTAATTGGTTGATCCGCTCGAAGAATTTTATACTTGGAGAGTAGTTAATCTCTGTACCTTCCGAAATCCCCTACATTCACGTACCTCTCTATGTAGCATAATAAAATAGCTGAGATCAGTAATGAAGTTATAGAAAGCGGATAATGTAAAGAAAGTACTGCTGAACAAGAACATGGTCCTTGGCCTTCGCTGCATATGTCTGTTTCTAATGATACTGGCGAGCATAATGGAAACATAAGCGAGGGTCAAACAGTAGATGGGAAAGTAGACGTAGACGTCGAGAAGGTAGTGATCATCGATAAGAATGATCATATGGAAATCTCCAGAAAAATTCGCGTAGATAGCCATGAGTGATGCGACGGCTTTGCTGTTGAGTTTTTTCGGTCGAATAAACAAATTGCGCTTGTTGTTAACAAGTAATTAGTATTAACACACGCCTCGTAATGGTCCGCCCCTGACCGAGGTGATTCGGTGCTTCATGGGAGGTCGGAACTGGCCTTCTGGTTGGGTGCTTCACTGCTCTCACGGTCTGAGCTGAAACAGAACAGGCATTCGTAGAGGCCGCGGTGAATGGGCGATGTAAGAAATGTGGATGATCCAGGTGATAGGAGTGGCGAGATCGAGGATTACTATGCTGACGATGTTCGTAAATTAGTGGAGCTCGTGTCACGCTGTTATGTACCAGACTTCCAAGGATTCCAACCCAACGACACGATCATCCATCAACCATTTGTCACCAAGCCTCAAACTTGGGTAATTAAACCGTGAACGTGAGGCAAGCAGAAACACAAAAGTCTTCGAACGAAACATTCATGAAAAAGTCATAAAAAATCATCAAAGAAAGGAAAAAATTGAAAGAAAATCGATACAAGTGGAAAACACAGAACTCCTCCTCAATGGAGGTTTAAAAAGGCCTGCAGGGCGGGAGCGCAGCACTGTTTTTTATAGATAAAGAGGTAAGCTGATGAAGAGGTAAGCCCGTCCTGCTCACATGCTGCTGCCGCGACGAAGGATCGCGTCTTTCCGCGATAATTTGCGACCTGGAATGGACGCAAAAATAGATTAGAAAATACATTTGATGAGAGATTTTGGATGAACTGCCAAAACTGTCTTTGGATCGAAGCAGAGCTCCGCGTTTGTTGTGCTGGTGGTTTAGTTCTTTTTTTGCGTTGTTTTATTTTATGTTGTGGAGGGTTTTCAGAAATCTGCTGCTGAAAAGAGCAGCTAGACGTCACAGCCCCGGGGCAGATGCGTGAGCTAACACACATCATTAGTCGTAAATAAGTTGTTTAAAGTGAATAAGGCACCTAGCAGCTCATCAATGTATGTGAACTAAATCGGCATACTCGCTGTTACAAAACTGCTACAAGTATGAAATATTTATTTTATTTATTATTAGGCCTATTAATATCACTGTATCCAGCCATCCATAATTATCATGAATGCAGGAGGCAGATTACGCGCCACCACCGAAGAGGCAGAGCCTCTGATCTACAAGCCGACGAAGTACCGCCTTCCACGGATCGTCAGTTGTGTTTGGACCTCTCCAGTGGCGATGGCCCAGGATTCCCTCGTTACCTTGATCTAACTCGGTACCCTCACCACTGCTTCACTGCACAGAAATGCAAGAAAATATGATCGCTAATGATCCCTTACAAGTGCACGAAATTAATAAGTGATTTCGAGAGAAGACATAGTATATGGTTGGAAAGCTTGTCTCAAACGATGTTACAGATTATACTTGAATTTTGCTGGATGGTTATTACAAGCTCAAAATTTCACGTCGATGATTCCCTACTGCACTGATATACGTCTCGCTCAGTCTCAGTGGTGCAGTCGGATGGCCGAGTGAATAGTGATGCAGACTCAAAGGCAAAGGCTCGAGGATTCGCATCCTGTCTGCTGGTTTCGTTTTACAAACTTCCAAACCGTTGAAGGAATTCGGAGCTTTTCAGGAGAGGAATGAGCAACGACTACGTGCGTTTCATCGGAAATATAATAATAGGTAAATGCTCTATACTGAGTATTAACGCGATGTCGCTGTAAAAACCAAACATTTTGATATGCGATATAATCTAATCGGTCATTTTCTCATTATTCATCCGCTTTAAATGCTGACTGCTCAAGCGTGGTCGCACTTTTGCTGGTCAAATTTGGACAGAGTGATAGCACCAATGCATCTCGCCACGAGCACAAGATGGCGGATACCTTTGAGAGGGTAATATACAGTACCGGCCAAAATTATATAGCCTTTTCAACTTTCCTCCATAACTTTTGCTAACGTAAATCTTGACTCAACGTGAAGCTTTGAGGTTCAAATTTTTATGGTGGTTGCAGAGACTCAAAATTCGTTGAAGTTAAAAATTTGAACTTCAAAGCTTCACGTTAAGCTGAACCTTGCGTTAACAGAGGTTTTGGAGAAAAATTGAAAAGGCTATATAATTTTGGCCGGTACTGTACGATGCCGCTTACTGTGGCTTGACGATAGAAGACGGGGGAGTTCTTGAAGCAGACAGTTGCGAGAAAATGGGCGCTTACTGGAACATAGACTGAGAGAACATTGAAAATCGTGTAAAATCAATGACTATTAGCTTTCTGAACATCTCCGAATCCCGTCAAAAGTTGGAAAACAGAACCTGTAGACGGGATGCAAACCGCCGAACCTCTGCGTATGAGTCTGCGCAAAATAGGGGAGATCTTCGACCCATCTACAAGTAGGCAGATAAACACCGTTGTTTTGGCGATAATTCTGCTACTGTGGCCAATTATGGGCGATGGATCAATTTCCTCACAAAACATCGAGTCATAAGACGCATCAATTCTCCTATTACTCGTTTATATGTCTGAGGGCATGGAATATAAAGAAAACCCGAAAGAAGCACTGCACATACGTACATATGTAGATGAGAATAGGTGAAGCACTTACTGTAAGCCATTTGTAAGCAATAACTCGATGTAATTGTTCGTGAACCATAGGAGGAAGTAAATGCGGCAGTATTTCATTTTCCGCTGCATTTCTCACACATTCCCAATGAAGGTTCACATTCCCTGTGTCAATCGTGTAGTTCGTTTCATCAAGAGGAGTAGATTACCAGGACCAGGATGCATCATTGGAAGGATCGGTAACTTCACACCCAAGAGCACGACTATGCATGGGTAGCAGCTGGGTAGAGACAACGCCACGTATAGGTAAACATGTAGATCGGTGCCAAGACAAGGGTGAATTTGGGCTCGTTGAACGTTGACCATGAGTAATCTCCATGATGCGTACGGTCCCAAAAGTAAATAATCACAAATAGATTGAAAAAATGTAGTGTTCGCCTGCGTCAGATGCGTCAATTTCACGGATAAATGACAGTTTTCCGGTTTGTCATCAATTTCCTGATCATGTGGGAGATTATACGGAAACCTTGCACGTGATTAATCATTAACCGCGTACGCATGATTAGTGACGTACGTATCCAATCATAGTAGTCGGAGTAGTGGTTTTAGATACGTTCACTCTCGTGTAGTATCTCTGAAAATTCCAGAAGAAATATTCTGGAAACAAAATTCTGGATGCATTCCATTAATCCTGAGGTCTCGGAGTTGCATGTTATTTTCAAAATCGTGTAGAAGTACTTCCATCCAAGTTTTTCAATTGTGAATATCCATAAGGTTGGTTTGTGAGTGGATCGTGCGAGCTGTCAAGGCATGCAGGAGTAGCGCAGTGGATAGAGCGGTTGATCGCCGTTCTGGTGATCAAGGGTTCGGATTCCGCCCGGTTCCTCCCCCTTGCAAATACTATACTAGAAAATTTTCTAGTATTCTACGGCTGCGTGTGTAGTTCTCCGGGTAATTGGCAGATTTCCGCCTCATAACATGTTGCCCAATCACGTGAGATTATCATGGAAGCCTAGCATAGAACTATACCTGGATATGAACTATGAGCGTGATGGACGGACTAAATGAGTTTATACATGATAACTCCTCTGTTTTTTCTCACTAACAAAAGTTCACATCCTCATAGTTCTTGACTAAGACATCATGGATCAAATTATTCATGATTCTGGTCAAACAGGCTCTATTGAAGGCGGCACGATCCTTCAATTTTCCTAGATACCAGCTGCTTTTCCAAGCTAGAAAACTGTGTGCAAAATATTTTCCGAGTTATCTTGCATCTCCTTTTGAGTGTTTCCACCTGAAGACAAAGCAAGCCATCGCATGCTTGAAAAGCTTCATTGAAGGTGTCATTCATGTCTAGCAGCTCATTAATGTCACTGTAGATAGTAAGCCTTTTGTTCATGTCCATTGCCTGGATACAATGTTGTCTGTATGTTAATGTCAGAATGTATCTTTGTTATGTAATGGATTGCACCAAAAATTCAGCTTTTTATTTTTTTTTCAGGAAATTTCTCGGAGTGGACTCACGAATGGTTCCTTTATTAAGTTCAATGCGCCGTTTTTCAACAATATTTTCAATTATTCATTATATTTCTTATTTTTAATAATATTTTTTCAATATAGACACTAGAAGATTATAATATAAGTCTCTCTAAAAATAGTTCTAATCATTGACGTCAGAGTAGTTCTAGTCATGGATTTTTTAATCCGCTTAAGCCGGAAATACGTCAGCTTCACCACTTGCAGCTAATAGACTTCGCGTTGCAAGCAGTTGATGTCCTGGTAGCTTTGTGCTATTCCTGAAAGCTCCTTATTTTTTTTTAAAGAAAAAGTCCTATTTATTTCTGGAACTATGCCATCCGATATTTTTCCTTCTTGTACTTTTTTTCTTTCACAAGTCACCGATTACTAAATAAATTTACTTTTAGTGGCTTCTGTTACGTAATCCTGAAACTCCCATAGTTTTTTGAACACCTGCGTAGATCTCAACCGACAACAATTCCAGGAAAGCAATTTTCACTTCGGCACTTCGCCCATTTGAGCTAAGCTATGGTGCTCTTTTGATTATCCGGATTTTCTCAAAATATCCTGGTGAATGGGAGCGAAAGGGTGGCGATAAGTATTATGCCCCTCAGATGACAGCACTCAACACTCAGTGAACTTAGTGGTTTCGTGAGCCCACCTTTATAATCTCCTAAAAATATCCATGGCAATAATATGCCTCCATATGTGACGGAGGTAATTACCCAGGAAACTTCTGTATCTGGGGAGAGCTGGAACCGTACTCAGACAAATTTTCGAAAGAACCGCAGCAGAAAAAATTCTGCAGCAGTTCTTTCGAAACTTTTTATCTCGGCGTCTCTCGCTTCTTAACCACATGATCGAGATCTTTTTCTGCTGCGGTCCTTCCGACGGTTTGTCTGAGAATGCTTTGGCCAGGTGCTGTTACTGGTATTTAGGAAATAAATGATCAATTAGTGAATAATTTACAAAATAAATGACTAAGCAGTGGATATTAACTAATAATGAATCATGAATTGAATACGGGTCACTATTGGGTCGAGCATTGAGCATTTTGGATTAAAACAAATATCGACCTTGCTGGCAAAGATTTACAGGATAAAAAGTGTGTGAAAAAAATTATATAATACGAAAGATATCTGGAATGTGGTAAAATCGTTGTGAAAATTTTTATCCACGCCACATTTTTTTGCTGGTCATAGATCCTTAACTTTTTCCCGATATGTAAGTACTTTCCAATGTTTCTATAACCATTAAATCGTGATTAATCTGTTTTTTAAGGCCATAAAATCCCCCAGCACCGCCATCCGATCTTTACCTTGCTAATCACGCTATGACATCCTTGTTAACGATACAAAGTACCACAGGTCGTACTTTGGTGGGAGGCGAATCATTTATTCTCATCCAGAGCGTACGGCGACAAAATTGCCCTAATCGCCCACGCGAGAGTGGCTAAGATAGGGAAGGTGCTGCTGTTACGGCAGCTGTCAACATGGCATGGATTTCTCGAGCGATTAGCGTTGTTCAGCAAATTGCAGCCACGTTGTTGCTTTTGGAAAGAATGCATAGAGGATATGCCAAAAATAGAGATGGAAAGAGAAAAAAACAAAAAAAAAACTGTTGTGCTTCCTGGCAGAAATTTATAGGGCCCAAGGTAGGGAAAGAAGAAATGGGCGTTGTGATTTTGGCTAGTAGCTCTAATTTTAGTTCAAATCCGGAAAAAGTTAGGAAAACACCAAGAATGTATTAATGTATCCATCAGGGTTTGCGGTAATCCCTATGGAAAGGCAAGTCCTAGGAAAAACACCAGTTCTAGGAAAAAAGAAGTTGAGAATAAAAAAAAGGCTTGCTAAAGACCAAAGGCTGCAGGCAGCATAGAGATTACGCAGGGTGAACGTGCTAACACACCAGAGACCGCATGCATCATCGATATTACCTAGGGTAGTGGTGCTATTACCACACAAGTTTACCCGTTGTTAATCCGAGCATAAAAGAGTTTACTCTGGGTAATCTCAATGGTGCGCTCAGGACCAGAATTTACCCATCGTTGATACGCGCGTCAATACTTTTACCTCGGGTAATATAATAATGCATTCTGACCAGAGGCCGCATGCATCATTAAGATTACCCAAGATAAGCGTGTTAACACTACACTAGACCATACTAGTTTGGCCGTCGTTACCACGGACGTCAGCGCGATTACCCAGGGTTATCCCAGCGGTGCACCCAGGTCTAGGATTTACCCATCGTCAATATGAGCCTCATTAACCTTACCCCCGGGACCGCATGCATCATCAAGAATACCATGCCACACAAATCTATCTATTGTTACCAGGGGCGTTTACGCGTTTACCCTGGGTAATCCCAATGCACCACATGGGCCCGGGTAGGCCCAGTAATGCCTTCAGTTGCAGAGGGTGCATGCATCATTGAGATTACCCAAGGTAAACGTGTTAAAACCACAATAATCTACTCGCTGTTGCATCAACATGTTCACCCTGGGTAATCTCTTAACCCGTCGTTGACATACGTCGTGCGTCATTGCCTTTACCCAGGTATTATCAAAAATGCATTCAACCTCAGAAGCAGCATGCATCGTTGAGATTGCCTAAGGTAGGCATGCTAAAGCCACACTAATTTACGCGTTGTTAGCACAGGCGTCAATACATTTACCCAGGGTAATCTCAATGGTGCAATCAGACGTAGCGACGGCGTTCATCGAAGGTAAACATGTTAACACCACATAAACTAACCTGTGGGTAACACGGGCATCTGAATGTTTACCCTGGGTAATCTAGATGGTTCAACCAGGCCCAAAATTTTCTCCTGACTTTGCCCAAGGAGAAATCCATGTCAGAGCCGAGCATTTCATTGTATTTGAGATTACACACACAAGTTTCACACTTCGCGTGACACCTCCGCGTGGGCGGGGCGTAGCGTTGTTAGCCCGGGTGGGCGTGGCCAACGTGGCTCAGTATCGACGTGTTGTACTCTGTTGAGAGGCTTTTTCGATGGCGATGTAATATGACTACCAGCTATGTGCAAATTGTGCTCGTCAGCCTAGTGGCGGGCATCTCGTCCGCGTTGATCTGCTACGACTCGTCCGCGATGCGGCCGCACGAGACCGCCGAGTGCGGCAGTGACATGGTGAGTGACGTGGTGTTTCTGGATGTGCTCGTTTTGGGTTTAGGTTTATACCAGGCGCATAGTCAAGCGACTAAAGCAGTTCTATGTTCATAGTAAGGTGTCAGACATTGTGAGTAAGTTAAAAAGAGTTTTTTTCTCACTACAAAGCTGTAAACAGCGCTTTTTTCGAATATTTTAATGAGCATTGTCACTCAGGCAAAAAATCCCTTCAGATTTATGATCCATACTGCCAGACAGAGATTTCTTTTCCCCACAGCTCGAAGTATAAACACAGTTCAAGACGCAGCTAAAAAAAGCCGCCCGCCACTATGGCATGAACTAAATAGTTTACCAGGTATTCATAAGAACCAAATAACTTCTCTGGGAAACCCTAGGGGGCCTATTTACACGCTGTTGTTATCGTGTGGCCTGAGAGCATTCCCACGTGACTCGGGAAATCTCGTCCTTTTCCCATGTTGATCCGTGGAATTTTTCATGAGCCGGAGATCAGCTGTACTTCTCTGGGAATCGGGAAAATAATTTGCTGAAATCATGCTCATTTTTAGTAGAAAACCATTGAAAACCTAAAGTAATAACTCAATTTCCGCCCCCGTACTATGAGTACATGCCATGTTCGAGAACGCTTTTTTTTTAGAAAAATCTAATTGAATTCGACTAACTTCATTATAACCCGTATTAATATTTGAGTACTTACAGTACTTCTATCTATGTGTCTTTATCCTAACTTCATTCGCCCTTAAAATCATTATTAAGTAGCCATTGATCATAAAATACAGTGAACTCAAAGCGGATGAAGGGCAGAACCGCGGCGCAGCGTTCTTGAGCAGGGACGCAGAGGCTTTGCATGCTGGCTCTGGTCGTCTGCTGCGGCATGACGCTCGAGTTCTCTGCTGCTGGCAGAAGCAGACAACCAGAGTCAGCATGCAGAGCCTCTGTGTCTCTGCGCAAGAACGCCGCGCCGCGGTCCCACCCCTTGTCTATGGCCGTTTGGAGTTTACTGTACATAGTTGGCTAAAAACCTGGAAAAGTTGGCTACTGGTATCCCCCTCCGCCTCAACCTCCTTATGCTCGTTTTCACTGACTCACTTGGTCCATCAACGATAACATCCTTTGAGTTTCTACTAGGAGAAATCTATTAGGTTAGCGTCGTTTTTAACACAATGAGAGGGAGGGGCGGCCAAAAATCCACGAATCCGCGAATGAGTAAACACTCTTCGGAGTTTCGGAGAAAGGTAACACTCGTACATAATTGTGTATTTATTTTTCAAAGGATAAATCTATTGTTTTTCCACACATAGCTATTTAGGATCTAATAATGCATTTGATGTACTATAATAGAATTCGAAAATTTAGTTTTGGAAATGTTGAAATTTCAAATTTTGGGAAAACAAAGGGAGAAGAACAGCTCCCAACAAAGAAAAAAGCCGAAGGTCTGTTGTTTTTCTCGGCATTTGAATATCATGGATAGGATCCTGAACTGATGATTAAATTAATTGGGTTACTCGGCTTTTATTCCGTCCCAAGTATAATATCCACGATTTTCCCCTGATTTCCTATCAATACACGAACGTAAGATGAGACTTTTCCCGTTTTTGATTCCTGATGTACCTTATTCATGTTCACTATAAATTCCACTACTACGTACAGATTCCCGATATTCGCTCGATTTTTTGTTCTTCTGTTCTCATTTTCGCTCGTTCCTCTAAGGTCATCACGCTTGACAAAACACAAATCCTCTTCATTCGTTATTGACATATTCGGTTGCTGAAGTTTGGTTTACTTACCCAACTTTGGGGTACGCGAAGTTGAACGAATAAAGTGGACCTGTACAAAATACGATGCATCCTTTCATGAGCATACCGACCCATTCACTGGCGTGTGGTGGAGAGTCGTAGGCGGTGCTCGATCCGAGACAGAGGGTCGAAGTCAGCCCTGGTCCCCCAGCCGGTTGGTGGGAACCCCGCGAATGTTGGAATCCACGAACACAAGAAATGAAAAGGACGGATTCCCAACAGGTGCGTTGTGGAAGGGAAAAGCCTCGTGGTAGTAACAACCTGGAGGACACAAAAACTTTCCACGTGACCGAAAAAAAAGACTATTGAGCCTGACGTCATTACCCATAGCCTATTTATCCAGAAAAGAGCGCTGAGTAACAAAGCAACGCAGGAACTACCCTCACCGGCCATGGTGGGAAAAATTTCCCGATATCCAGCCCCCTGTGACGCACCAAAGGTTCGAATGTTTTGTTCTCGTTGTGCGGTATGAAATTCATCTCGAAACAAGATCAGCAGCCTCAACGCTTTTTCTGGATAAATAAACTACGTGTAATGACTTCAGCAGCCTCAACTTCCTTTTTTTTCTAGGTAAAAAAGTCACGTGAGAAGTTTGTATGTCCTCATATTGTTACTACCACGCGACATTTCCCTTTCAGAACGCACCTGTCAGGAACTTGCCCTTTTCACTTCTTGTGTTTACGAATTCCAACATTTCAAAAGACTTTTGTTCCACACACTGCCCTTGACAAAAAGGGACAGGAATTCTGAGACGAGAAAAGGGAAGCAGCGGCTCTCGGAAGTGTCCATCCAAACATGTTACTCATTCAGCAATTTCACTCATATTTCCTTTGCCGCCTAGCGGTAAACTACTAATTATGTCCATATAATCAGGGGTTTTACGCATAATGTGGCAATAATTAGTGAATTGATCAGCAGCTAGCACATCCTTGCACGAAGCAACATCCATTTCAGTGGGAGTTAGCACAGCAGGCCGATCACTGACGAGACGGAGATCGGGTAAAGTAAGAAGGATTCCTGCAGATAAACTCTGTTTTCCCTCGGAATTACGCGAATCCCATGGATTTACCAAGGATTTCGCGGATTTCCACGAGTTGTTGGTTGGTCCGCCGTCGGCCATTAACAGATTAATACATGGAAGTGCCTTGAAGATATCGAATTTCCGCTAGTACGGGTCAAATAGCATTAAATTTTCCGGGTGACTATCGAATTAGCACCAGAAGAGCAAACTAACGTGGTCCGTCAACAATGACGTGTCGTAGCTTTGCATCAAGCAAAATTTCGGGAGTATAGCGTCATTTTTATCGCGGAGAAGCAAAATCCAGACCCTGTGTCCTCATAGAAAGTGCATGGAATTTTCCATGAACAGCTGTTGCTCTGAAATTCGACACTCCTGAAAAACTTTAGTCGCTCGGATTTAGAGGACATTTCTTGAATATGATGACCATGCACTCATTGTAACACTGAAGGTTAGCCTTGGGATTGAGCCAAAGTCTTTTAAAAAATTATTCAGGCGGTTTTTAAATACATAGTAAACAGACATAGTAAGCAGTAACAGCCAGAAACCAACAGCAAAACAAATTGGATATCAAATTTACTCCCTGAAAGTTGCAATAATTAAAAAAGCAGTCGTTATTTAATAATTCTACCTAAATCCTAGTTGAGATCATAGTAAGAGGATTCCTGAGGATCTATATTATTATATAGTAAATTGCTGTACATTGCCAGGTTTTGCTTCACAGATATTATTTTATATAAAGCGTTTTGCCCATGAGCTCTTGCATAAAAAATCCATAGATGATGTCACTAATCCCTCCTCATGGATGTCATCACCGCTACAATTCCCATGCGTTCTTTATTTATTCACTATTCGCGCACAATGTGGCCTGATGCAATGGGGAGGGTGGATCTACATACTCTCTCGCATATTGACAAATGTATCTTTAAATTTATATACGTACATAAGTCTAAAGACAAAATAAAGAGTAGAAAAAATTACAAGTAAATAGTTGAACTACTAGGTTTGGTTTGCGACTCGTGCACTACCTTTATTTGCTTATTTACTTACTACCCACCTTCCTGATGGCTTTTATTACTTGTTTATTTATCCATTTGTTTATTTACCCACATTACAAAGAAGTTGCACGATGTATACTTGGAACAAGATTCACATGAAAGAAAACGTGTAAAACGTATACGTAAGCAAACATCGTATACGACCTTCCTGCTCATGGAAAACTTGCAAGCGGTAGGTCGTAGTCCCAGTTGTAACGTCTATATGATTCATTTTTTTTATTTGAGCCCTGTCAAGGATGACCGGAAAAAGAAAAAAAGACTACGTTAGGAACCACGGATCAAAATCTAATTTCTACCTTTTCTATCCCTATGATGATTACTTAAGTCATAGTCATCAGTCAGTCATAGGGATGATATGACACCATCCATTTTTTCAGCAGTTGCTCCCAGTCACGAAATTTTTTTGCAAAGTTTCTTGTCCAAACACGGCCTTTTCCCCCACTCTTTCTTGAACAAATCTGATGCCACTGCACTTATCAAATGTGTCACGTCATTTGTACTATACTCAAGCCATTAGGGCAAGCTTTACTTGTATTAAGTGCGCTTTCTGCCAACAATTAGCAAAGAAGAGCACTTGATGCACTACATTACTCACATCATAGCTCTAGAGTCTTCTTTGTTAATCATCCGAAGGCGTGAACTTCTGAGGCTTGCATGTGATGAGTCACACGCGGATTTAAATGGAAAAGATAGGGATTCTGACGGATCCTAATTAGACTATCAGAGGTTCCTGCTATTGGTTTCCATAATCCTTCGCTGAATCCTTAGGATGGAAATCGAAAAAGGGAGCAAGGAAGGTGTAGATGAAATTCGGAATAATAGCATGATACGCTTTTTCCATGTTGCCTCTCTTGATAGCCGTGATCCCGTGGACAAATTTTTCCAAGAAGACAAAAAGAAATGAAATGAGGCTATTTGTGTCCTTGAAGTGAGCATAATACACTACAATACCCCGTCCACGCGACAGCAGCAGGTGGACTCATAACTGCTTTCTGGTTTCTGCTCAGTTCACCTCAAGAACAATGGAAACGCAGGTGGTACAGGTGGTACTGCTGTAATATGGATTTCATAGTCGACAAGCAGTCTAGACCATCATAAGTGTGAATGATTATTTGGGATTTAAAGTGCTTTAACTATGTACTATTAGTAAATCTAGGGAGGTGTACGGATTTATTGGCCGGAGATGGACTAAGGAAGCAGGAGAGGAAAAATCACGTTTTCCTTGTGATTTGAGCAACCCAACGGCCTGGATTTCGAAAAAAAAGTCAAGGAAAAAATGACTACTGGAGAGAAAAAAAGCAAAGACAACTATCCAAAAAGACACGATGATGTCTCCAGTTGCGGTTTCTTTCAGAAGTTCGTGCTTTTGTGCACCTTCTAGTGCATTTAATAAATAAATATATAAATAAGTAAGTAAATAAATAAATAAATAAATAAATAAATAAATAAATAAATAAATAAAACTTGGGTTAAAAAAGGTTTTAACCATTTCGCAAACTGTTTTTGAATAACCTGGCAACCAGAGTGTTGGCCGAAAAAAATAAAAATCGAATAAATTTAATTAATCTGAATAACAATTCAAGGATCCGTCAAAAAATCGAATATTTCAAAATACGAAACTTTACAGCGATTTTTTCGTTCATTTAAAGGTGTAGGGCTCCCCCTTTCTCGAAAGTTTCGATTCATCGACTCATTCGACATCGAACATTCGAATATCGAATGTATCTAATACATCATTTGATCAACATGCTACAGACAACCCATTGGGCTGCAAATTTGCAAGGTACAATTCCATGATCCATTTGATCTCTGACGCTTTTTCCCTGGAGTAAGAAAAAATTGTCAGACATTGCCAGACGCAAAACTTTAATATAGGCATTTTTTAGGCTGAAATAGTGACCTGAGAGGCGGGAAGGGAAATAATTAATTGCTTTTGCTCGTCGCGTTTTTGTAGAGCAGATGGACATAGTGTCGTCCTTAGGATATCCCAGACATCAACAGTAATAGTTCAACTTGTACTAGATGCATGCGTTCGACGCGTGCGCATCTATACGGTGAACGGGAGGCCCAGTCGCTGCCATGACGCAGTTCAAACGCAAGACGTGCGCACACGTTGCGGCTATTCAAGGCGTACATGCTTTGCAGACTGCGCGGTATTTTCATTTAGGATGCAAATGCTGCGTCCGCAAGTGGATCCGTGCTTCTGACGCGCAAGTAACGCACCTATCCAGTATAAATTGTCGTAATCTCTACGTTTGCCGCGATAGGCGCGAAGCGATCAGAAGTGAGATCCAAGCTGATGTATGTAGAGCCGATGGCGCAATCGATACGCATCTTTTCTGCTATCGTTGCCAGTTGCCGGTCTATTTCTATTTTGAACAGCAAATTTAGTGTAGGACTTCATCGAGGTGCAACAAATTAACTACCACACTGTTCCGGAGCCATCCAGGGAGGCCGCGCTATCTGGCGGGCCCGGTGGCGCAGCTCATGGGTAAGCCACGCGATCATCAAAGGATTAAAGGGGCTGAGGACAGGGAGGGGTCTTCAAAAAATGGGTTGTTTACGGAGTTATCATCGCTATATTCTTGTTGCAAAAATCACAAAAAACACCACCTAGTAGTCAAAATATGACAGTTGTCCGTCTTCCCTCCCCCCCCCCCCCCNAGCCACGCGATCATCAAAGGATTAAAGGGGCTGAGGACAGGGAGGGGTCTTCAAAAAATGGGTTGTTTACGGAGTTATCATCGCTATATTCTTGTTGCAAAAATCACAAAAAACACCACCTAGTAGTCAAAATATGACAGTTGTCCCTCTTCCCTCCCCCCCCCCCGATATGTCAACGTCGCGTATATTCATTTATTTATTTTATTACTTATTTATTCATGCATATATCTATAAGGACAGTCCTTCCCAGAAAAAGAAGGATGCGGTGACCACAGAGTCGTTGCGGGACCTGGACGACGGATGCGGAGGGAGCGTGCCCCATGGGGACTTGCAAGTGAGAGGGTCGAGTAGGTCCCGCCACGATTCTGCAGCCACGACACTGTCCCTCTACCTTTTCGACGAGCACTGTATAAACAATTGGGGAGAATGAATCCTGGAGAAGCTACACTGACGTCTCCAAGCGAAACCAAAGGGACTATGTGCTGTTATTTTTTCCTGATGGTCCCCTTAAGTGCAGGTTGTCCTGGAATTCAATTAAATCCCACAATAAGTGCACTTTTCAAGAAAGAACTCAAGTATGTGAACAACTGGAAAGCAGTTTAAATGTCGACTTCGTGCCTAGGGTATGGGAACAGCTGTCAGCTGTCAGATAAGTAATTTCCAGAGCATATTTTATTCATTTTTTTTTGTTTATTTAAAAAAATATTTTCATGAATTTTCAATAAGCAAATAGAAATGCATAGTAAATGCGAAAGACATGTTTCGTCAACGTGACGAAACACGAGACCTTGGGGACGTATCGGTTTTCTGGGAACAGCCCTGGGATATATTGCTCCTATTCATTTCTGGAAGATACCTGGCTCCCTGTTTAGTCATAAAGCTTATTTATTTATTTATTTATTTATTTATTTATTTATTTGTTTATTCATTTATTTACCTATTCATTTATTTACTTACTTACTAATGTACTTGAAGCTGCACCATAAATGTCTTGAAAAGCAGGGATAATTCCATCTCTCGCACCGACCCTGATTTAGTAATAGCTGAGTATTTGTTTAAAAATCCGCAACTTGGACATCCCCGGCGCTAAACGCAGTACATTGCAGAATTGTCATTATGACGCGTTGTAAAGAAGCGCATTACCATTGTTGCACTAATTTTTTTAGATTACTATAAGCACCCAAAGAGCAGCTTCAGTGAGCGTCGATAGCGGTGGCCCTTCCACGGCCTCGAAAAACACGCGACGCGACCGCGCCGCTAGCGACAGAATCGCCGCCGCAGTGGAGAATCTGGGTTTCCTTGATAGTCGTTAATCGCCTTTGATATTAACTAATAATAAAACTAACTAACTATCAAGAAAACCCCATAGCTTGTTGTCCCGGAGAGGACTGCAGCTGGAGCGGCGCGGTCGTGCTGCGTGCTTTTCGAGGCTGCGGAAGGGCCACCGGCGCCGATGCTTACTGTACACCTGGTTTGTTTTCATTTAAATGCACTAAATTAGCCCCTCTTGAACCACAAATTTGCTACGTAAACCTTGCTAATCATCACTCTACATATTGTTTGAGAAAATACAGAACTCAACAATTACCTACTACCTCTGAGATAGGGTAAATTAGATAAATTTGGGCCTATAGCACTGTCAAGAGCTGTTTCAGATGTGCTACAGCGAATACTACGCGGTAAACCGTAGCGGCACCGTGCGACAGTACTTCGACCGATTCTGTGTGCACCGAAAACACTGCGGCGATCGTGGCATCGACCAAACGTGCCAGACACTGGAGCAGCTGGACAAGGGCATTCAGGTAATCTTACTGGTAATTACACGGATTGATGGGAAAAAATCTGAAAAAAAAAACTCGATTCCAGAAAACGTTCTTCAAGTACCACCACGCAAAACCGTCGCGAAAAACACTGGTGCAGAGTCGATTTTGTTGCTGCGAGACGGATCGCTGCAATAATTTCGACAGCCAGATGGCGTACGACACGTTCGGGATCACTTCCACCTCTCAGCAACTGCCTTCACTCCTCACCCATGTGATAATTGCATATCTTCTGTGTGTTTTATTGTGAATTTCAGGACTTTGATAAATTATTGACCAATATATTTGGCAAAAACAGAAGTTCAACCAAAAACAGAGGGTGAGTCTTGGCGCAATGGTACGTTTCTCGCTCTTCAGGATCAACTGATGAAGTCGCCATGTTGATCCTGAAGAGTGAGAAACTCACCATTGCGTAACGACTTACATGGCACATTGACCTTGTTCGCCCTAAATGAGCGTTCCTGACATGGAAAAACGGCTATAACTCCTCATAGAGGCAAATTTAGGAGTGGATAAAAACAGATTTGAGATCAGCGTTGCGAGCTGCATTAGGCAATATACACCCCGCTACGAAAGGCCATACTGACCTAGTATCCTTTCCTTGTGAGAAGACTTCTTCGGAATGAGAACCTATTATTTATTTATTTGTACGTGGGAAAACCACGCTGAATGACAATCACAATAACGAAAAATATGAATACAATGCAAATAAAAACTATTGAATCCGCATTAAACATATCTGTAGAAGAACGGATACAATTCAAGAAAGTTTGGGGATGGCAAACTAATCAGCTACTTCTTTCAGAAACTTGTCTACAAGTCTTTTGCATTGCGATAGGGAACTCGGCAGTTTATATTTCTTGCAAAATTTCAGAAAAACCGACCTTGCACCTTGTGTGAAAAAAGACGACCGCAATGAGCTTTTTGCTATAGAGTACATAATCTTAAATGGACCACCTCTAGTGTAAGGGGAGGATATTGTGTAGAACATATCTATGGGGAGATGCATTTTACCGGAGATGATTTTGTGAACCATAAGAAGGACATATTTTCTTCTTCATGTAGCAAGAGAAGGGATTTTAAATATACAATTATGTGCAGGAGCCGAAGGAATGTTGGCGTAGTCATATCCATGCAGCCTTATCCAAAGTTTCCTAGTAAAACTGTTTTGAACAGCTTCAAGTCTAATAATTGAGCGTTTGCATTTAGGGCTGAAAACTGTGGCACCATACTCAAGGATGGGTCGCACATAAGATTTGTAAGCAAGTAAAAAATGGGCAGGTGACTTTGTACATAAGGATTTGAAAATGTTATGTACAGTTTTCTCCGGCCTTGTTGCGATGATATTGCAATGGTCATCAAATGCTAGTTTTGTATCAAAAGTGAAACCTAAATCACAAATGGTGTCAGTATCGTCTAATTGACTTTCACCGAGGTAATAAACGTTCCTTACTCTTTGTCGACCGAGATGGAAAAGTTTTGTTTTACCTATTAGGCTTGCTCGGCCTTGATGATGTGGTTTAAGTGTGTTTCTTTTCCATTCTCATTCCTCCGTCGTTTATTCTTCTTAGAATTGTTTTGTTTTCTGGCTGCGCTTTGTTCATACTGTTTGCCATAATTTCATGTTGAAAACTGACCATGCACGCCTACGTGAATAAATTAAATAAATAAATAAATGAAATAAAGTAAACATATTAGGAAACACAATACCAGCAATTATTTATATACTCACTTCGCAGCAAATTGTCGTAACCCCAATATTTCGGTGTCTACTTTTGACAGCCTACCACTAAGTAGACAGAACTGTATTAATAACTAATTATAAGGAGCCGTCTTGGACAAAACTGTGATAACATCTACAGTTACGGTAACGTTTCCAATATAGATAATCCACTGACATTTCATCCAAGTCATCCCTATTTCTCTCTTAAAATTAATAGACAACGAAGGTTCACTTTTCTTATAAGGTTTATGCACGAAACGTCCGAGAAAATTCGGTGAGCAGCGTCGGTCTGCCCGATGAAAGTGTCTGAGCAGTTCCACACCGAGAACTCGCCACAACCCTATGGGGATGACTTTCCGAAAGTTTAATCCGAAACAATAATACACTGATCGTTATCAATGAAATATAAAGAAGAATCGGGGGAGTTCTGCATCACTCGTCCTACTCATTCGACGTCGACACGTTCATGACTACGCCTTAACTGTACGTGCGGCATTCCTCAACCCTCAAAATCCCTCGAGTCCAATGTAGTGACGTGCATTCAGAACGAACTCCCCTAATATGGATCAACAAGAACCAACTCAGAATAAACGTCTGCGAGAGATGTTCAGACTTTTTCAACGAACCAGAAAACAGAAGGAGAAAGCGGTTGGTGTGACTAAGAGGGAGTATTTTGGTCATAACTTTCTTCCTGTTCAGAAGGAGCGAGCAGCAGAAGAGGAACAGAAGCCATCGCACCGAAGTCGGCACGCCTCATCGCCCACACCGAGCAAGCGTCCCGTGGCACAATCACCGCATTCACCAACGGCAGGCCAGCGGCCAAGCAAAGAGAAACAAAAGAGCCCCTACCTGCCGAAGAAACAAGGTGGGAAAAGAGCAGGCTCAGGAGTTTCCCTTGGCGCAGATATCCTAAATAAGGTCCTATCTATTGAAATTTTCAGCAAGCGCTGAGGAGACGACGGTGAGTTTCTCCTGAAAGATTGCCTTCCAGAACGGACTGTACAACTCTTGAGAGTTCACCGTTTACAGTAAGTTTTCTACAGCATTTGCCTTCCAGACAGTAGTAGATGACGAAGATGTTGCGGATGAATCACCATCGGCGAAGAAGCGGCGTCGAATACGAAAGAAGTACGGTAAGTACAAAAAATGAGCCTGAACTTGAAAGTAAAATACAGACCTTACGTTTCCAGGTATACACACGAAGGACGAGGAAGTAAGCCGGTCTTCATTTCCTCCAAACAGATCGCTAACGAGAGGGGGGGGGGGGGGGGGAGACAGGGGGAAAATTAACG
>JARK01001513.1:206037-238582 GCA_000688135.1 Ancylostoma ceylanicum
GGGGGGGGGGGGGAGGGGGAGACAGGGTGAAAATTAACGCGCTGATAGGACAGCTTATAGTAGGTGCGTGCGTCTGACGCGCGACTGATGCACACACCTACCTACTTGAGCAATCATAAAAATCTAAAAAAAACATAAGCACAGCGACAAAATCCTGAATCAAGTAAATGTGATTCCAGTTCTTCCAACGTGCATCCAAGGATGACGTCGAGGAATTCGAGAACGTGGCTGTCGCTATTCGACCAGCAGCGACCAAGATGAGGAAGGCTAAATTAAGGTACAAAGGCCGGCAATCGCGGTGGCCCTTCCGCGGCCTCGAAAAGCACGCGACGCGACACCGCCGCTCACGATGGAATCGCCGCCGCAGTGGCGAATCTGGGCTTTCTTGATTGTTGTTCATTTCATTTGATGTTGACTTACAAGAAAACTGACTAATTACAGAGAAAACCACATAGTTCGTTGTCCCAGAGAGGATTGCTGTTCGAGCGGCGCGGTCGCGTCGCGTGCTTTCCGAAGCCGCGGAAAGACCACACCCATTCACGTCCACTACTGTAAATGACCTCGTAAACATTTTTAAAGTAAATCAAATTCAGGTGGAAGACAGCGGAATCTCCAGCTAAGGAAAAACCAGAAAAAGAGCAGGAGTAGGTTTTTCGAAACCTATTCGGGTTTATAACTCGTCCCAAAAGTGGTGGTCCTTATTCAGCTCAAGCGCTACAACCGAAGCAGGAGCCAATACGAGTTGGGATGAGCCGACAGCTGCTGAAAAGGCCGAGCTGCACGAGTTGGATCCGACACAGAGTCACGAAGAGGAAAGGACGTTAAATGTAAGTAGGCCCTTGTTTGGATATCCTGTTGATATTTATTTTTTTTTCGGATGGGAATGGGTTGTTTTCAGCCAAAGTATGCCGAAAAGTTCGCCAAATTGAAGGAGAAGCCACAGGTCCCGCACGGATTTCTTTGACTTTATGGAATTCTAGAGGCTGTAATCGGGATATATTTAACCTGTACTAGTTCCAGGAGAAGATAGAGGAGCTGCTGAAGGAGATCTATGCCCTCCTGATGCGAGTGGAAGAGCTGGAACAAGCTCAGAGTAAATTCCTGGCACAGATTAGATTGCTCAGAGCTAGGGTAGCCGTGAGGGATAAGGTTCGTACCCTGGAGGAATTTTGGAAAAAAATATCCTGCTATCATTTTTGCCGGATTTTTCCAGAAAATAAGCGATCTGAGCAGGAAAGTCGAACCATCGACATCGGCAAGCGCTAGCGCAGGAAGTGTCGCCTCCACATCTGCAGCATCAGAAGTGGAGAAAACAGTGTGTGATGAGGAGAAACCGGTACATTCATCTCGATTCCCTCTTGTGCAAGAAGTCCCCATTCAAGGAAATTTTCCCTTCCAGTCTCCCAAACTCGAAGCTGTTGCCCTTCGGGGTCTGGACATCATGAAACGAAATCAGTTACTCGAACAAACGGTGAATGAGAAGGAAGCAGAAGTACTCGTGAAATTCTTCGAATCCGAGGAGTCTAAACCTGATAAAACGGTAAAATGTCAAGAATGAAAAGTTCAATCCTGTAAGCAGGCAGTCTTACCGTAATCTCGAAACAGAATGGGTTCAAGCCGCCCTTTCTGAACTGAAAATCGGTGCTGATAGGTGGTTTGACTTTCCATAGGCCCTGATGCTGGCTTTCTTCAAACTATTCTTCACGCTAAACACATTTTATTTCACGCCAAAGATTACGGTAACTTCTTCGGCTAACAGGACTGAATTTATCATTCTGTGCATAAAAGAAGCTATCTAGGTGGTGATGCTCATCGACAAGGCGTTCAACTACGGCCTTGAGGTACTGCTGATGAGGCCGGATTTATTTGAGGACTATGTGGACAATGAGCTGAGGCTTTTCCTGCTCGATGCACCTAGGGTAAGTTTCATTCCACTATTTTTTGCCTAATAAGTATAGTGAAAGGGGCTGGTGCCGCAGTGCGGCACTCTTGTGCAGAGACGCAGAGGAAAATGGATACGTCGTTGATTTCCGCTGCTTCTACGCGCACTTCTACTAACAGTTCAGACAGTGGAAAATAAGGACGTATTGATTTTTCTCATGAACAACTAACAAGAAAACCCAGATTCGCCACTGCATCGACGATTCCTTTGGAAGCGGCGCGGTCGCGGCGCGTGCTTTACGAGGCCGCGAAAGGCCACCGCCATCGACGTCCACTGTACATGGTGCGATTCCTTCCATTTTGATGTTTGGCTACTGGCCTCAATCAAACCAGCTAATCGATCGGCCGATACCACTGCGGTCGCAATTGCGGACAATGTTCCCCCATAGGCATTCCGTGAGCTACAATGAAGTTCAAACGGCGGTAGAGAAGGGGCAGGATCGCGGCGCGGCACTCTGGTTGTCTGCTGCAATCCCATGCAATGAACTGTTAGTGAAAGTGCGGGAAGAGGCAGCGGGTTTTCAACGGCATGTTGATTTTGTCTCTGCCCAAAACAACCGCGCTGCGATACCCGCCCCTTTCACCCGGCAGTTTGGAGTTCACTGTAGTAGATTATAACTGGGGATAGTTTTCGTTTACATTGACTGCATGTTCACTGTCTCGAGCACGAGAAGATTTCATGTGTTTCCAATTTCAGGCCAAACGAATCCTGCTGGACTGCATCCTCCTCCATCCAGAGTACGTTCCAGTAAGCTGGGGTGGCAACATACTGGCAAAGCGCCAACAAGAACGTCAACGGAAAGCAGAAGATGTGAAGAAGCAGCAGGAGAAGCCGGCGGAGAAGTCGCCAGAAAAGCCAGCAGATAAGCTTCAGGAAAAGTCGCCGGAGAAGGCCAAACCACCGGAGGAGAGCGCTGTGGTGCGTACCACTCGGTCACTAATCGGATTTCTGTTCGATCCGAAAAAGTGGACGGGACCAGCTAAGGAAGAGCTGCCGAAGAGCGTCTACGCTGAAGCACAGGAGCCGCGGAGTGTTTATGTCCGGAAGGCTCTATCTCCTTCCCCGGCTTCTTCATCAGAAGAGAAAAAGGCCTCGAAGGAGAAGGGAGCCAGCGTTGAGCTGAAGACGGAGCCCAAGTCAGAAGCAGAGAAGAGAGGTGATAAGGTTGAGTCGAAGTCAGAGTATGAGAAGAAGGCACAAAAGGTGGAATCGAAATCGGAATACGAGAAAAAAGGGGAAAAGGTGGAGCCCAAGTCGGAGGCGGAGAAGAGAAGCGATGAGAAGGTTGGGGAAAAGGATGCGCAGGAGGTCAAACGAGCTTTCGCTGAGAAACGATGGAAGTATCGCTCTGCTATGAAGGTGAGCATTTTTTCTAATTCTTATCACTTGGAGAATCACCATATAAGCGAAATTGAAGTCTTCTCAAGTCTTTCCATATCCTGGTAATAGCTGGGTAATACTTTACCCGTCCATAGAATTTGCCATAAGGTCATCGTGATCTCTATCTTAATATGAATAAAGGTAAGCATCTTCAAAAGAATAATTTATAGCCGATGTCTGCACCAATTTATGATATTCAGAAAAAACCCTAGGGTCACCAATTCTCCAGAACTAACCCATCTCTATTCCAGAAGACACCAGCGAATACGGCCTGGGTACAGGGCAGCCCTGAACGTCGTCAACTTCAACTTAATCGAGCCAAATTGCGATTAAAACGTCCGAAAAAGAAGAACTGAACGGAAAACGAGAACAACATTCCATTTCTACGCTGAATTTACATCGTTAACATATTTGAATTTCTTTGCTATAGTGAATTTTTGGTGTAGATTGACGAGAGAGAGTTAAGGAGATTTTAAGGAGACAAAAATTTTTGTCCACTCGTTAATGATTAACCTGAATAAAAGAGTAAAAAATGAGAATTTCGTACACTCATAACAGAATAAAAGTAACGGTGGAGTTGTTTAAGGGTGATATTAGCATCGGTACAAGAATTATATTGAATAGCAGAGCGGATAAAACCAACGGCAATCAATATATTTCCCATTTCTTTTCCCTTCCACGGTTAAATATAGTGGATACGTCTCCAGGCCTAGAATTTACTCGTCGTTAATACGGGCGTCATTACCTTTATCTCCAGGACCGCACGTTCCATCATGATTATCTAGGGTAATAATGTTAAGACCACACAAATTTACCCGTTGTTAACACTGGGGTTAGCGCGTTTACCCCGGGTAATCTCAATGTGCATATAGGCCTAGAATTTACACGTCATTAGTACGAACGTCGTTACCTTTATTTCCGGACCCGCATGCATCATCGTGGTTACTAGGGTAATAGTGTATTTACCATGAAATTACCTATTGTTAGCTAGGGCTTAACGCGTTTACCCTGGGTAATCTTAATGATGAATCGAGGCCTGGGTAAGCTCAATGATGCATTCAATCTCACATGAGCGCGTGCATAATTGAAATTACCGACACTACTTTACCTGTGGTTAACACGGGCATCAACATATTTGCCCTGAGTTCGGATGCATAATTGAGATTACCCATGGTAAACGTGGTAACGTACTCAACTATAGGCTAAATCCATCAACACGTTTAACCACACGTGACGTCTACATGTACTCAACCTGCCACCCGTGGGTAGAAATTACCCGTTCTTCTACCCGTTGCATGCGAGCATCGGGGTAACACGAATCCGACTACAAGAAAAACCTGTAATCCACAGAATTGAGGAACACATTACGCCCAGTATTCTTTTAGTTTAGAGGCCACATACATCATTGAGATTACCTAACACCCCATGTTTACCCATCGGTAATACGAGGCTCACATTTTTACCCTGGGTAATCCCAACAACGCATCCAGACCCAGGTTTTTCTCTGTAATTAAGAACTTCTCGAAATAGGTTAACAAGTTTAAACTATGAGAACTTACTGACAGAGAAAATGCTGGATTGTAGTAATCCTAAAAAATTGAAATCGCACAAATTTTGAGAACAGGTAATAATGATGAATGAGGTACGGACGCAACTCAATCAATGGACGGTAGTATTAGGTAGGGGGTCTTTCGAGTGTCCAGGTATGTATTGCCAGAAGGGTCGTGACGAGGGCAAGATATTGATGGCCTTGTTAGGATTGATCTTTGTCAATGGTCGCCTCAATCTGTCATTTTACCGTGACCAGGGAAACAATTTGGTTACGGACATAGAATTTGTCCAAATAATTCACTTGTAACACAGCGGGGTTTTATCAGACGATTCAGAAAAAGAAGGCATTTTTTAAGCAAGAAATGCTAACCACTAAACTGTCCGGGTATGGCCGATAGATCAGTTGGTCGTCAGTCTGATGACCCGTAAATTCAAATCTTGGGATGAGCGGGTTATTCGTAGTCGGTATCCCGTTTAGTCGTTATCCGTAGATTTTGGCCTATCTGTTATCCGAGCTTTTATCACCAGAGCTTTCTTGATACTGACTGGAATTCACTATTTAATACTTCCTCAGCAATTATCATCAAAAGTTCCAGGAGCCGCATGCATTATTGACATTACCCAGGGTAAACATGTTAGCGCAACGCAAAGGCTTACCTATCATTAGCATGGGCGTCAATACTTTTACACTGGTTAATCTCATTAATGAATCCAGTGGCCGCACATATCATCGAGAATACCAAGTGTAAACGTGCTAACACCACGAAAAGTTACCGGTTGTCAGCAAGGGTATTAGCAGGTTTGCCCTGGGTAATCCCAATTATGCATCCACGCCCAGGACGGCGCCCTATATTGTTGTTTATAAAAATATGGTACGCAATTGGGAAAAAATATAGGGGAATCACAGCTTCCCGAGAATCACTTCCCTCTTGAAAGTTTTACCCTAGGTAATCTCAATGATGCATGCCGATACGTGCAGAGAAAAACCCATACATATTGTATGTATGTAGATTACCCATGGTAAAAGTGCCAAAGCTTATGGTACAGTCTGGTAGCATACACAGGGCCCATGATGTGACATTGGCTGTAATTACGTCCGTTTGATTTCTAAGCGTACTTCACTAGGTTTTGATGTGAATTTGGTGTCATTCCTTCTATTTTGGCGTGCTGCATCTGTCCTTCAAAAGGGATTCTGTGGCTCACTCCCATCGCTGGAAACAAGTGTGGTCGTAGAGTTGCGGACAATGTCAGATCATGGGCCCTGTGTGCGCTACCAGACCATAACTATGGGCACATAAATTTGGTGGTGGTAACACGCTTACCCTGGGTAATCTCATTTAGGCATGTCGCCAGGGGGAAGTGTTTTTGATGTCAAAAGGATTCTTTATACGTGGATGACTACTTTTCTGGGTAGCCCTGATGAGTAGGTATGCATTTCGAGACCTAAAAAACGTTTCCACTAGCGAATAGTCTCTTTGAAGCCAGTGATTTTTCCAGGGGACATGGAATGGCCAGATGTTCCTTGGAAAAATCCTGGATTTACCCTTGTGGACCCAAGACTCAATCCCCTTCGAAGTGCTCATCGTTTGGTGGAACAAAAAGTTTTTTGGTACCCACAAAGAGTCAAGAACCTGGATATCTCGGTAAAATCCTGGAAAAATCCCAGCTTTCAGCCCTTGAGGCCCCTCTGATATTCCTTAAATCAGCTGTATTCGTTTTATAGGGCACAAGCCGCCCGTCGTGGACGCGCTTTGCGGTGACGGGTGCAAAACGCGCGTCGATGAGCTGCGCGCGCGGCGACGACGACGACGTCGAACTGTCCAGCCGTCGGATAATTGCGTTAGGTCAACTTATTATAATGCCACATCTTCAAGGACGCGCTCACACCACTCTACTGCACAGTACTTGCGCGAATTTACCGCCGTGAACTCGTCCAATTTCACTTCACCTCGTTTGTTCTCATTATGAAACTCGTAGTTGACCGCGTGTCATCCGGCTTTTTCCAGGATATCTGGCAATTTTTGGGATTTCCAGATGATTTTCGCTGTTACTGCCCTTTTCACTGCATATTTCCGAGCGGATGCATCTGCAACTTTTGGTGGTGAGCAATTTTTACCCTTTAAATGAATAATTTATTCTCACCTATTAAATAGACTATTTATAATGTACAAGACATGGTGATGCTCACTGGGAAAAAACGTGGATAAAGCTCTCTCAAGTGGAAATACTACGATTAGTGCTAAAGTCCTTAGGACTGATCGGAGGAATCCTCGTAGAATTCTTTATCATCGTCCTCCGTCTGCTTTGAGATGTCCGCTGCTTCTTAAAAATAATATCTAGATATTTTACAGCCCAAGTTAGGAACAATAAGCAAAGGATTGGGAAAAAGCACTGTGAGATGGGAAAATTTGCCCAAGGCAAGAAATGGTCAGTATGGAGGCCGGGGAAATTTAACGAAAATTTCATGGACACCATACCAGGTTTGGAAAAGCGGGAACAAAAGAATGTCGGTGCACTATTTTCCAAAAAAAAAAACAGTTTTAAAACACGTTCTGGCTTTTTTGTTTGAAATTCGGTTTATTTCCTATTATAACCCTACGACTATACAAGTTTACACTAAATTACAAGCCTATCTATCACCACTACTATCTTATCTTAAAAGCGGGAACAAAAGAAAGTTAGTGCACTATTTTCCAAAAAAAAAACGGTTTTAAAACACGTTCTGGCTTTTTTGTTTGAAATTCGGTTTATTTCCTATTATAACCCTACGACTATACAAATTTACACTAAATTACAAGCTTATCTATCACCACTACTATCTTATCGATGTTTAAGTCACCCTGTTATAAGTAACATATGTAGTTTAAGAAGCTTATTTGAAGTTGGAAGCGTAGGGTAGCAGCCTTTTGTGCACTATGTCGCCACAGCGCGCTCTTCTTTGATTGGAGCGCGTTATTTTCTATAAGCGGTAAGCTAAGCTAGGTTGACAAAACTTGACCG
Organism: Ancylostoma ceylanicum; assembly: GCA_000688135.1. Classification (NCBI taxonomy): domain Eukaryota; kingdom Metazoa; phylum Nematoda; class Chromadorea; order Rhabditida; family Ancylostomatidae; genus Ancylostoma; species Ancylostoma ceylanicum. The sequence continues at coordinate 213,911 of JARK01001513.1, forward strand.
GACCTTGCCCTTAACTGCGGTGAGGTTAGTAGACCAGCTGTTCTCCTAGTTATCAGCTTGCCGGCTTGTCTTTAGCACATTCGCACCCGCGTGATGAACCGGTGACTCACCCACGTGATACACCGGTGACTCACCAAACTGCGTGATGCACCGGTGACTCATTGACCTCGAGAGGTTCTTTTAATAGTAAGGTTGAACTTGAGAACTTGAGATGAGTTCCATAGGAGCAGTTATGTTAGTTATCTTCATGAGAATGGTAAAGAAGAATGCACGCGGTGGCGAATTTGCTAACCATGTGTTAGTCTGGACAAGGTTTCCGCCTTTTCAACCCCTCAAGCATCATCTGCTCATGGCTGATTTACCTTTGACCGTCTTTTCATAGGTGCTGCTCTCCGAACATCTGTGAAAATGCTTGTTATGCACAATTGACGAAGCCGTGCCACATGCATCATGCATGCATGCAGCATGCAGCATGCATGCATCATGCAACCTACTCACCAGTGCATTTGTTGATGAGAAATTGAGCAGTGGGATGGTGAACGATGAGTTTCAAATCGAATCCGACGTCGAACAGCATACAGCCCTTGCTGTTGGCCAACCAATTCAACGCACCGCATGGACGCCGACCGTTGAGCACCGCCCGCAGACATTCTGCTTTGCAGTGAGCTGGAAGAGAGGTGGTTAGGTGGGCGATTACCCGGGAAGTGACGCCACTTACCCAAAGAGTTGACGCTTTCCATGACTTTGGAGTCGAAACTGAGCAGCATCGAGTTGGTGAGCTCTTCGAAGCATCGAACAAAGGAGCCGGGTTGAATGGTCGCCGTGTTGTTCGCAACTGGAAAAATACACAAAATATGTCGAATATAACGGTGATGACGTAAGAATTAAACCCAACATTTTTTAATTTAATGTTAAGTATAACAAGGTAATGCATAAAATATTCAAAAATGTATAAAGTAGGCAAAAATATGTGGTGGTCTGGCTTGATAAGGGCCCTCCTTGTTCAATTCCTATTCTTAAATACAGTGAGCGTCGATGACAGTGACTCATCCGCGGCATGACAAGCACGCCGCGCAACCGCGCCGCGCGCGCCGGAATGGATGTCGTTTGCTGCTATTATGCTACTCCTCGTTATGAAAAATGGAAAAAGTGAAAAGATCACCAAATTGGGAAGAAAACCGTCTGGAAATAGCACTCCGACGGCTGACGACCACGTTTCCGGCGCGTGCGGCGCGGTTGCGCGGCGTCCTTGTCCAGACCGTGAATAGGTCACCGCCATTGACGTGCATTAAATCTATTTTTGCCTGCTTTTTTGAATTAATAGTTTGTTTTCCAGTTCTGTACCGAGAACAGCATACTTCATGGCATCCAAAGATCTTTCCCACCCCGCTCTCCCTCTTTCCCTCTCACTCTCTCAGCCAGCCTGCCTATGTGTCCGTCTGTCTGTCTGTCTGTCTGTCTGTCTGTCTGTCTGTTTGTCTGTCCGTTTGTCCACCGGCCTGCCTGCCTGCCTTTCTGTCTGTCTGTCTGTCTGTCTGTCTGTCTGTCTGTCTGTGTCTGTCTGTCTGTCTGTCCACCGGTTACACGGGTTTGAGCCCCCACCCCGTTGATAGTAAAGCGACATAGATGTCCACAAACCTTTGACCTGGTGGTTTCGTTCTGGATTACACTCATTCTCGTAGTAATCCGATGTTGAAGGCTTTAGTTCAGCTTCGTTCAGATGCAGATTTCCTCCATTCAGGGTGCAAATCTTGAAAAGAGACGCTTCCTTGGATAGAAATCCAGAAATCTTGTACGTTCAACCTCCTAACATTTTCCTTTTCTCTGAGTTTCAGCCTATCTCTTCTAAAAAAGGCGAAAGACCTACCCTCTTGAATTCGTTGTAATTCGCACTGGCACAGTAGAACGTGTCACTATGCAGGCAGGTGAGCAGGCATGCCTTCTGATCCACTCCAGTAATGGTCCTTTCCTCGAATCCGAGCAACATTTTCTGCTTATATCGAGTGAAACACGGCTTTTCGACGGGTTTTTCTGGAAGATACAGCATTCAGATATTTTTTGAGCCCTCAAAACTTCACAACTTCCTGGGTAACGGACCTGGAGGTTTCGTACGGATTTGCGTTCCAACAAACGCTCCGTGAGTAACCACGTCTCTGACTCGGTTGCGTTGGGCCACCTGTAATTAGTTATATCTCAGAGGCCGAATTGAGATTACCCAGGGTAAAAATGTTTGCTTTTCAATCATTGGTGTTTGCACCACCGTACTCACATGTTGAGGCTCGTAAACAAACGGGTAAATTTGGAGGTGTTAACAGATTTACCCTGGGTAATCTCAAGATGCATGCGGCACAAGTTCTAATATTTATCCAAGGGCTAAGATACTTCCTAGAGCATGGTTTTCTTATTTTTTTTTTCAAAATTCGAAAACTTACTGAGGTTAAATGGTTGGTATAAACATACCTGAGGAACCAGGAGCTGGCGATTCCTTGCTGGTTGTCTTATTACCGGGTGAGGAGGACGTGAACGGTTCACTAAAAATTAATACCAGGGCATTTATATGTACACAAATAAGCCTCCCAAAACAACATAATATACGTAACTTTGCAGAAATTTCCTGAAACATTTGAACCCTTGTAATCCTGTATTGCTTCTTTCCGGCTAATCTATGGAAAACGTTCGCGCTAATCGCGGGTTTCACTTAATTCTGCCGGTTTCTTGGTAAATCCGGCTAAAGCACGCGTAAATGCGAAAGTCTTACGAGGACCGGTGAATCCGAATTTTCGCGCAAATTCTCTGGTTGCCCCATGAATTTCAAGGAAATTTCTTCCGGTTTCCTGGCAAATTCCTCACTTTTTTCCCAGAATTTTGACGGAAACCCTGGGCGGAAAAGTAAGTGAGCGGAATTTCAAAATTGTTGCTCTTATGTGCCTCATCTACAGTGGGCGTCGATGGCGGCGAACCGTCTATGGCCTCGGAAAACACGCGCCGCGACCGTGCCGCTCACGATGGAATCTTCGCCGCAGTGGCGAATCTGGGTTTTCTTGATAGTTGTTCATTACATTCGATGGTAATTAATAAGAAAACTAACAAACTATCAAGAAAACCCCATTATTTGACGTCCCGGACAGGAGTCCTGCTCGAGCGGCGCGGTCGCGCCGCGTGCTTTTCGAGGCCGCGGAAGGGTCACCTCCATCGACGCCCACTGTATTTTCCTTAGTGATATGACTTTGATAAATGAAACGGGAAAAAACTATGAAATAAATTTTCAGACGACGAGGACTACCATATGAGGCTAAAACACTTCTTGTAAAAATAAGTATTTTTTGAAGTATTTTTGAAAAATGCGCGCGTGTGGCGCAGTGGTAAGAGGCTCGCTGCGCACGCACACGGTCGATGGTTCGATCCCGCGCCCGTGGCCACCAAGCCGTCCATCCCTCCGGGGTCGGTAAATTGGTACCAGAGGAGTCTGGGAGGATGAAGCACTGACTTGGTTCATCGGATGCCCCCCGCAAGTCACTGCACAGGGGACATACGCATTCAACGCCTCTACGATTTCTCAGATGAAGTCGAATGCGTGGCGCATCCCTCGTGACGGGATTGATCAACGCCGACCACTTTATCCTTTACTTTATCCTTTATTTTTGAAAAATAATTCTCCCTTCAAGTGCTCCAGTCATTGGTCGAGATAATAATTTTTGAAAAAAAAAATATATAGTTTGGACATGTTTGAGTAACCACATAAACAATAAAAATTCCAAAAAATTTTAAATAATCCACAAAGTACATCTGAAATTATTTAAAAATTAAACATTCGAACTTTATGTCATCCTTAATGCAAAAGACTCAAATCAGTGGTGCTCATACTCACCGGTATTGGCGTAAAAATGTCGCGCGACTATGCTGCGCCTTATCGGCGGCAGTCGCCATGTCTCCGCCGGGAGGTTGAACAGCGAACGACCCTCGCCGTCCACCTGGGCGTCGACGACAATTTCAGGATGTGAGGTCGGCACCGAAAACGTCTTCGCCAGCAGTTCGTTCTTTATTTTTGGCACTTTCCGGGTGGCGTCGAAAGTGTCGAACTGCTGGTCGATGAACGAGCGAGAATGGCCGTATTGCTGCCGCTTCCTTGGAAAGGTCCTGAAAGAGCACCATTTCCTGGATATCCAGAGTTTTCCCTTGATTTTTCATAGACTTGCCTATCTCAGGGGATTGGTAGATTTTTTCCCTTGCGATTTAGATTCTGGTTTTTTATATGTGTTCTGAGGGAAAGATCTCAAAGAGAGAGATAGAGAGAGAGAGAGAGAGAGAGAGAGAGAGAAAGAGAGAGAAGTAGAATATGGCTGCAAGAGTTTAAAGAAAGGAGGAGAATTGGGGGGAGAAAGAGGGCGGGATTTTGAGATAAAAGAGGAGAAAAAGAAAAAAAGCAGAGGAAAGGGAAGAGAAATACACACTGCGAGGTGTGTTTTGAAGTAATCCACTACTCTAACCAAACTTACTTCGCAAGCGGAGTTTGTTCACGAATCCGGCGCAGTGGTATATCCTCAAGTGGTTTTATCTTTTTCCTGAAAAATTAAAAGTTTGTTAAAAAATCACGGATCATCCGGCCTATTATTATCCTAGGTTATCAAATCACGAACATACTGCTTATTATCCAGTCTATCAGCTGTGTGGCATTGTGAGAGAAAAAGGGGCGTGGCCAAGCAACTCTGATTGGCGCATTGGGGCCGCCCATTACGCCCACCACCTACTCCCATATTTTTACTAACTTCTTTTCATTCTTCCCTCTTTAACCTTATGTGTTGTCCAGAAAACTCACTTTTTTTGGCCGCAGGGTCGGTTTCCACCTGTATGAAAGGGGCTTATCATCCACACTAAGGGATGTGTACCATCACGAGGGAAAAGTGGGCGTGGCCAGGTGACTCTGATTGGTGCATTAGGGTAGTCCTTTGCGCCCACTACTCACTCCCATATTTTTGCTATCTTCTTTTTATTCTCCCCTTCTTAACCTAGGGTGAGCATAGTGTTTTATATATTATCCGAAAAACTCACTTTATTTTCGGCCGCGGGGTCGGTTCCCACCTGTCTGAAACGGGAACCGTTGTTCGAATAAGGTCCCAATCCGAGGTGAAAGTGGCGGCTTCGGCTTTCTGGAAAAAGGAGAGCATTATAATTTTATTCCTACGTCGCTGCAGGCAACACCAGGGTTACCAAAGTCGGTGTGCAGGTGTTCTCGTACAGATCGATGTCGTTCTTCAACGCGATCCGGTATTTGTCTGCCCTTTGGGTGCGATCGTAGGCGGATAGAATGCAGAGGTGTGTGTCTCGCTTCCACATTGCCGAACGACACAGAAATTTGTGTAACCGGCTTGACTGGAACATTAAATGTTCGTAGGTGGCAAATGACGAATGAGCTGCTTCTCATTCACTCATCCTGGGATGGCCAGTTTTTTTTTTGGACGAAGAGCTGGACATTCTTGGCCAGTGTCACGTGGGAATTCATAGTGATCCATGGCAAATAATTAAATTGGCTTGTACTTTTGAAAGCGCTCAGCAAAAAATCAATTTTCGATCCAGCTCCAAGCTGTTGGGCTTTCTTGAGGGGGTTCTCCGCGAATTTTGCCGCCGGCCGACCTCAACTTTGGACATCTAGCATGAGCAATGGGCGTGGCGAATATCAGGACTACGGGATATTGAATGCCAGGAAATAGCAAAATACTTATACTTTCCAGATTGATGCCTAGTGATGTTTCTGGGGAAATTAGGAAGGACGGTCGTAGGGTGAAAAGACTTGAAGGAGGGTTACCTGGACCAGGCAAGCCAATGGAAAAAGTGTAAAAATTATACAAAAGTAGCCGAGAAATACGAATTGGAATGGCAAATTCTTGGAATAAAATAGTAATAATTCCACCTAAATTACGTAATTTATAGGAATAGTTTTCATTCTATGCTATTTATTATTTTATTATCTATGGTATTTGTATGCCCTCGATCAAATCGAATTGCAACTGGTTCTGGAAAATTTTACTTTTTGGATCCTTGACTGTTTACCTTCCCTTGTGGAGAAGAGACTCAGTCTTCCTCATCCCCTTTCTCTCACCCCTGCCACTTTCACTGCTACCAGGGAAGACCTCGATATTTACTATTTTCTCTCTGAGTAGGAGGAAAAATCAGGATTAAGGCCAGGCAGCTCGCTTGGAGTGAGCAAATCCCCCAACAACATCCCGATATCGAACAAGGAACGGCAAAAAGCAGATGATTGAACGTGCGGTGTGGCTCGTTCCGCTCGCTTTGTCCGTCGATAGTTCATCTCATCGATAAATAATCCAGAACGTCCTCAAACCCCTTGGAGTAATGCTCATTATAGTTAATTTTCAACCGATCCCCTTCCATCTGCCCTTCCTTACTCGTTCTGGATTCGCAATCACCTCACCACCAGCCAAGAACCCCCACTTGATGATGTCCACCAGGATTAATTCTTGCGCAGTCGAGACGATACAACTGGTATGCGGCATTATCAGGTGACTAGCCAGCCGCTAACGGATCGAACAGTGGGATGCTTGTTCGCTTTCCCTGCTGCAGCATAATCGTCTTGTCGTTCGTCGTAGTTCATCGCTATCTGCTGCTGCGATCTGACAGCCCCGGCCGGCAGCCCCCGGCAGTTGCCTGACCTTCGCCTGGATAACAAGGTGTCGCAAAAACTTGTTAGCTATGTTGTTCTCATGGATTGGGTGCTAACATGAGGAAGCAGAGCGGAAGTGAGGAGAATTGGGAGTAAATTTCGCACTTGGAAAGCCTAAGGAAGTAGAAAAAGAGTTCCTTTTGGGTTGTGGGAGATGGAGGAAACCACAAGAGTATACGTGAAATGAGAAGAGGAACGGAAAGAGAAATTGAAAAGGGAACGTGACAAAATTTTACCGAACAAAGTAAAAATTACCTACTTGTCTCCTGAATGGATATTTATATGTATAAAAGACTTATGAAGCAAAAATCATGCACGTACCTACAGATAAGACACGGTCAGACGGGAAGAAGTGCGGAGGGAGGGGTAAAAATAGTCCAGAGGCCGCATACCTTGTTAAGCTTACCCAGGGTAAGCGTGGAAGCAGCCCCGAATCTACCTATAGTTAGGACGGACGCTCACTTGTTTACCTTGGGTAATCCCAATGATGCATAGCTGGGCAGGGGGGGGGACGGGAAAGTGGGTTGGTCCCATCAAAGTTCTTGGCAAACCAGGATTAAATTAATGGAATATTTCCTGAGCTAGTTGTGAAATTATATGTATGGTACATTCATTTCAAAAGGCATAATTTTTCTACATAAATAATTGTTTAAATGGTACGGGTTTTACTAGTAAATAGATCTCTGGACGTGGTCTACTCTACAGGCGAGAACTGGTCCCCATACCTGTATTTACCAAAAAATGGCTCCTTTCCTACCTTTTTTTCTCAAGATCTGTTTCCTCACATTTTGTTCTCGTCTAGAGTTTCATGGATTCTTCAAAAAAAAACTCGGAAAAGTACAAAAAACGTAATCTGAGGGCAAGATATTGTTTTTTTTAGATTTAGTATTGTATGTAAGCTGGAGTGTCCAAAAGTTGAGTATACATTAGAAAGGTATATTGAAAAATTATGAGTAGTGAACGAATAAAAAGCAGGACAAAAATAATATAATAAAATTAAAAACAATATCCAAGCGAAAGCGATTTTTTACGGGTAAAATTATTTGGTATTAAATATTTGATATTAATATTTGGTATTTGATATAATATTAAATAAAAGAACAAGAAATTGGGGATGAAATAGAGAAGACAAAAAGTAATTACAAAAAATATGTATTAAAGTAGAAGGCAGGGTTAAACTGAATCCTGAAAAAATGATCCAGCAATCTCCTAGCCTCACCTCCAAACATCGCTCCAAGCACACCGACACATTAGAAACTCGTCCTTCCGAATGCGTCCCGGATCGCTCCAGAAATCGGCTCGGATAGTAGAGAAAGCATGAGAACACATCTTCTGTGAGCTTGATGCTCGTGACGAATCTGCAACGGAACAACTTCCGGTCAGCTTCTATATTCAAATGAGTGGCAACAAAATCGATTAATCGATTACCATATTGAGCGGTTGTTTAGGTTAAACCTGCCGCGAATCTCGTTATTTTCAGCCTATAGATCAGCAAAAATTCGACATCATTTGACTGTCTGTAGACGAAAAACTGGACTGATTCATCACAGCGATCGGCGAATACATGGTTACGCTAGCGCTATTTTCAGCTTATCAGTATCCCTATTTGATTTGACCCGTGAGTCACCGGTGACTCACTGTACGCAATCGTATCATAAAACCAGGAAAGAAGCATGGTAATGACGGAAAATTGACGATTCCCGAATTCCTTAACGACTTTTTTAGTCTAGGAAAAAGAAAAACTTTTATATTTTGGTTATGGGCATCATTGATTGGTATCCATGGGATCAAGTAATCCATAATTAACCTAAGAAAAACAGAGAAGCACATGGAAGGCAAGAAAAAGGCCCAGTGATCTCGGTGATCAAAATTAACGATTAACGGGATTTTTAGCGATCTTTCTCGCTATTCTTCTTGAATCCTTGCCAGATTCTCTCATATTAAGATTGTTTTTGACTATTTTCCCGCCCTGTCGTCTAAACATTAGTAGCACCCTGCCAAATAAAGCACCTTCTTGCTCTGGATTTACGATTACCGTATTAACGTTTAACGAAACTTGGAGCATTCGCGAATGGCTGGATGTTTTTCATCGGATGTTCTTCCGGAAAGCATGTTCCTCATACCAAAGCCAGTTGTAGCTGGTGCCCTCACGAAGGGGAAGATCATAATCGGCGGGGCGATTAACGTCCGATAAAGCAGCTAGCGACGCGGCTAATGGCGCTGTTTCGATTTCTGACCAAATGATGGATTGCCGGGCATCGATCGCTAGCCCACCTTCGAAAACGCTCAAGGTCAAGTGAGCTAATTAGGAGGATCTAAGAGAAATCCTGAGCCTACCCTGTGGCGAGAAAAACAGCGAACAGCGACCGCATCGCTGGATCGGAGCCAAGATGATGACCAGATGACGTGCACGCGATCAGTACCGCCGTGGTAAGGCCATAGCGAATTCAGCAACTCTCTGAAACGCTCTGGAATGACTGATTTTATCAGAGTGATATATGGAAATGGACATGAGACGAGGTAGAACATCATCAACGAGTAATTATGGCATAATCAATGGGACATGAGGTGTTCTTGTCGCCGGGGAAAAACCCCGGCAACTGGAAGTCATGAACTTGATCCAGAAGAAACGACTGCGACAATGAGTTTTTTTTCTGGAAGTGAACGCTGTTGAGCAGTCATCAGCTCAAAAGTGCGGCTGGCTCAGGATCACTCGAATTCCTCATAGGGTTTTATCGGCATTTGATCTATGATGGGTCGAATCTTCTTCGGAAACAAGGATATCCAAGAAGTCTGGACAAAATCGGAGAATTTGCCAATCTGTGGGGCGTTCGCGCGTAAAGCACATAGTCGTTGGTTTTTTCAATCCAGAAAGTTTTCTTTTCCTCTTCTTCTTCTTTTTTCTTTTATAAATTTACAAACAAGAAAAATCCTCATACCCATCGGAGAAACCGAAAAAATTTTTTGAAGTTCGGGAAGATTTATAACATGAGGTAAGAAAAACTCAGATAACCTTTAATGAATGAGCGAATGAATGAATGAATGAATGAATGAATGAATGAATGAATGAACGATTGAATGAATGAATGAATGAATGAATGAATGAATGAATGAATGAATGAATGAATGAATGAATGAATGAATGAAACCTTGAGGCTAATGAAAGAAACTTAATGGGATCCCAAAGACATGCCGTATTTCCTGCCTACCTGCGAATTCCTTTAAAATTCTGCCATTTATCACACAGCCATTTAGGATGTAGTGAGCCGGAGCGGTCAAACGAGCCTACTATACCTTTATGGGAGTTTTTGCTTTGGCTGCGTTTTTGGAATTGAATCAGGGGCTGGATGGGGGATTGGAGGATTGAATTCCCATCTTATCACTTCTGATTTATGTAGCAGGACTTACTCCTTATCTCATTCTCAATAGTTCTGCATGACAGAAAATCCAATCACCTCCCACTTGAGTCGTTAAGGAAATGTGTACCATTTTGGGGCAGCTGTTACTATCTATTACTTTAAATATTTGCATTTCCCACATGATATGTGTATTCAGCAATACTTATCCCGAAATTTTTGAAAAGAACACTTCGCCTGGGCTTTGGTCGACAGGCTTTTTCTATAATTCATCTTCATTCAACTGAAGGTGGCAGAATCACCACAAATTTTCAGACAAAAGGGCAAACATACGGATAGACAAACAGACAGACAAACAAACACAAACGTCCCTTTTTGCATTCACTTTGTTAATGCACTAAACAGCAGCAATCTGGCGAACATGAAACAGGTTCAGTGAGAATGGAATAGCCTTCCTCTAGAAGACGAGCAAAGTAAAGAGGATACCGCTAGTTGTTTTGTGGCAGTTGTCCTGTAAATAGAAGCGGAAGTAGAAGCAAATGAGGACAGGGAAGTACTTCAAACTCTTCACTTGATGGACTTGTAAGTATTTAAGGAACGTGCAAAGTGTCATGAACAATTGAAACCCAATTCTAAAAGGCTTAATTGAGGAAGTAAGAAGGTAGAGAGGTAAGGAGGTAATGAAGATTTCAGAGTTATTCAGGGCCTGGGTCCTTCACTGAGATTACCCAGAGATTGAAATTTTCCTCCTCTTGGGTAAAGTTGGGGAAGAAATCTCGGGTCTGAATGCGTCGTTGAAATTACCTGGGGTAAAGGTACAGACGCCCGTGCTAACGATGAGTAAGTTTTGGGCCTGCGTCGTTGGGATTACCCAGAGGTTGCGATTTTTCTCGTCTTGGGTAAAGGTGGGCGAGAAATCCTGGATATGGATGCATCACTGAGGTCACCCAGGATAAAAGTGTTGAGCTGCGTTAACAGTGGGTAATTTCTAGGTTTGGGTGTGTCATTGGGACTACCCAGGGTAAACTTTTCGACGCCTGTGGCAACTATTTGGAAATTCTGAGCCCGTATTCACCACTGAGACTACCCAGAGACTGAGACTTTCTTCTCTTTGAGTAGAGTTGGGAAAGAAATCCCAGAATCTGAATGCATCATTGAGGTTACCCAGGGTAAACGTGTTGACGCCCGCGTTAACGATGGGGAGATTAAGGGCCTGGACGCGTCATTGAGATTACCCAGAAATTGAAATTTCTTTCCTCCTGGGTAAAGTTAGGGAAGAAATCCTGGATCTGGATGCATATGTGCGATTATCCGGGGTAAAAATATGGTAGCCGTGCTGACGATGGGTAAATTCTAGGCTTGGATGTAACGTTAGGATTACCCAGGGTAAAATTGTTAACACTAGCGTCAATGATGGGTAAATTCAGGGCCTGGATGGGTCATTGAGATTACCCACAGACTGAGATTTTTTGCTTCTTTGGTGAAGTTGGGGAAGAAATCCTGGATCTGAATGCATCGTTGAGATTATCTTGGGGTAAAGGTATCGAGGCCTTGCTAATGATGGGTTAATTCTGGGCCTGGATGTGTCATAAAAGTGTTGACGCCTTTGTGAACTAAGAGTAAATTCTGGGCCAGGATGCACCAGTGAGATTACCCAGGGTAAAAGTGCTGACACTAGCGCTAACGATGGGTAGATTCTGGGCCTGTATGCCTTATTGAGATTAACCAGGGTAAATGTATTGACGCCCACAGCTGGAATCCTTATTAACCTAAATATTAACCACACGAACAGGCGATGATTAGCTCGATTTTTCATCCTAGAGAGTACGTAGTGTTAAGAGACGCAGAATGTGAAAGAGAGTTCAGTAACCAGCTCTCGCTTGGTTAGGTAATCATGAGTCGTGACCCCGGGTTGACAATGGGTGAATTTGTGGGTTATTAACACGTTTACCCAGAGTAATTTCTATGATGTGTGCGACTCTAGGATTCATTGATTTAATTTTTTTTCAATATTTTCCAAAAAATACGGGTAGTACAAAAGGATATAACTGCTAAATCCTAGGAAATACCGCATAATGGATACAACCCATGGGGACAGGTAAAAGAGCCCTTGAGACAGGTAATAAAACCCCCGGATCCCTTCTTTCCACTTCTGGACTCATTTCCAGACTTTCTCCACGTACGGCAGTGCTACTGTAAGCGAGTATGGATTGCATTACGAATCAAAACTAGACAGTGCCTGCGCCGGGGCCCCTCGCTCTGCACAGGTTTCTCACTACCACATGTAAAGTCAATTAACTCAATAGAAAAAGAGTCGCAGCTAAAATCAATAACGTCGCGATGCGCGACGCGATTAGAATCGATGCGATTTAGCCAAACAGCAGCGGTAAGTCGTCCATTAAGATGAACGTTCAAAAAAATCGCAGCGGCGATCAGACATCGCGGCTGGGATCGCCATATTTGACGTGCATCTAACGTGACGGGATGTTCGTTGGTTTAGCGGCTTCCACTAAACGAATCGCAGTGGAATCGCAGTGGCCAAACCTGGTGTCTGAATGGCTAATTCCAGGTGGATAAACTTAGCCATTTTGGGAATTAGGTGCTTTTTTGCACTTTACTCTTTTTTTTCTGAGGCGCTCAATCCAGAAAAAAAACACGTCAAGGATTTGAGAGGAAAACAACGAGGAAACAGCCTAGCCAGGTGGCCAGGAAGTTTTGACAATGACTAGTTGAGATAGCATCGTGGATAAACAAGAAATCATGCAAAAGAATCGCGATCTAAGCGAACGTTAATGGTGTGAAAGAGGGCGGAGCCGGCGGCTAGCGCGCTCTTCTTCTGGACACCCGGTTTACTGCGGGCCTGTGCGGTTAGCGCGCAAAACTTCCGGGGAAATTTTCAAGGGTTATGGGGGTTTTTATTCGGGTAAAATACCCAGGACAGAGCTTCAGGTCAACAATGTGTATAAAAATAAGTGTTTCGACCTCTATATAGGCGTAACTTCCAAAATTTTCCAGTAATCTTCGCTGAGGCGAAAAAATTGAGTATTAATTCTGCTGCCGCATACATCACTGAGATCACCCTGGGTAAGCTTATTAACACTTCCCAAACTTACCCATCTCAACACGAGTCTTAGCGCATTACCCAGGGTAACCTCATTGATGCATCCAAGCCCTGGGGTCGGCATCAAATCGAGGGCGAAAATTTTTTGGGAAAAGCGAAATCCCGTAAGAACATAATCCTTCGCAGAACTGTCAGATTGTTTCGTGGTGTCACGTAGGATAGAAAGATCGGCTTTGCAAACACGATGAAAGAAAAGTGAAACTGGCTTTCAGCCTGAAGTGTGTATCGCTGGAAGGGAAAATTTTCTGGACTAATGCTGGATATTTCCTGGAATAATGCGTGGTAATGAATCCCTAGTTCACTCAACCTTATTCTGCTAAGGATAAACGGTTCTTTAAAGCAGTTTACAATTAATCATGGTGCATTACTCGTTAGGTAGCTTTATATAGTACTAGAAATGTGTAAAAACAGCCTGGAATCCTTGCAGCAGAAGACCTATGTAGAAATCCAAGGAGCACTTTAATAGAAGTGAAAATTCCAAGAAAGTCCTGTATTTCTAACTAATAGTACAGTTAATGTTACCAATTTGTTGCCAATTCCTATGAAATCATACATTTCGGCTTTGTAACCAAGCCGCAATATGAAAATCCAGGAATTGGATGGATAAATTAGTCGGAGTATTCGGAAAAAAAATCTATAAAGAACAGGATAATGTCGGTAAGCAGAAACTTATTACCATAAATGTAGCTAAGTAGGTTTAAAATTCCTGAAAATGCATCCACGATATGTAAAAACGAGAAGAAATCCGGATGCAGCACCAAGTCATATGTCACAGGCCCGCGTTCTCGCTAGGTTTTTTGAACACTTGGCACCAATCCAAATCGCATCGAAAGCTTTACGCACTATGAGAACATCAAACATCGCTCTTGTGCCTGGATCTATAATAGAAATTCTTGTGGACTACTCATCCAAGACGGACATTCTAGGTATGGAGGGTTCCAAGAATCCATACTACTCAAAAATGACAAGGTTTTCTCTACATACCCGGCTGCCAGTCTTACCAATATCCTGGAAATTCTGACCTATCGATCATCCGACGCCTCCTTATCCTGGCTCTTTTCGGTCGAGGGATTGATGGCAGGCGATCTTTGATGTCGAGGAATTTGTTTTCTCTCTACTCTGGTCTTGTTTCGTGATGTTCTAGTGCTATATTTGTTGTAAAATATTCATATTTATCTAGATTCTTAAAATCATGGGTTCCTCTTAAATGCGTTCAAAATAGTGTATTCCCTGCCATTTTTTTCTTGAAAACTGTGCAGTTTTCTCTTTGCTTTCCCACTACTTTAAGTGGATTTTCCTCAAAGTTTAACAGTTTACTACAGTTCACTATACGTCATGGCTTCATGGAGACCTTGGATCCTGTAGCCGTTAGCCATTGCCAGACATTTTATTTCCATCATTCTGATAAAGGATTTTCGGCCACTGCATAGTCCAGGTTTGGCATGCTTTCCCGAAAAAAGAAACTGTAGTCGCTTATTCCTGAGCCAGACGTTCCTTACCCTGAATGCTGCCGTTGATCCACTGATCAATGCTTTCCTGTCCATAGTTGGACCACCAAGAAGACCACCCACTACGGCTCCTACATACGTAGCTTACTAGGAATACTTAAGCGCAACATTAGAAAGATCACTTTCCCCGGAAAATAATCTCATTTTGCCCGGGCTTCCAGGTTGCGAATATGCACCGGAACAACCAGTGCATAGTCGCAAATTGCTGCATTAATGTCTCACTTCTTTTCTGGACCACAGTATGCAGAATTTCCTAAGCAATGCGCAGTTCTTTCATAAATTCGTTAGAAAAGTTTCCTAGGATTTAGAAAAACGAGTAAGTCACTGTAAGAAAGGATTTTTCTCCAAGAAGTAATTTCATGTGAGCTTTATATTTTCGCACATGATAATACCCATAGTCATTTGTTTATTTTTCTTTTTTTCTGCGATTTTCTCTTTATACTAATTTGCTATGTAGAAAAATAATGGCATGCCCTTTTACAAGAGGTCAGGATAGGAACGGTATCCTTGTCACAATTCGTGGCTCAATTATGACACCATCCAACTCTCCGGGCCCTGGAAGCATCACTGAGATTATCCGTGGCAAACTTATTGATGCCCAATTTAACGGTGGGTATGTTTGGGGGCTGCAAACAAGTTTACCCTAGGTAATCTCAGTGATGGATGCGGTGCGTGGATGACCAACTGTACGACTGTACGGTTTTGCTTTAAGAAGTCTCAAAATTTGGATTTTTTGGAAGGCTTCAAGGCTATGGATTGAAGGGGTTTTCCTGTGGTAAGTAAGAGCAGGATAGTAGGGTTAATTGAAAGTCCAGATTTTGACAAAACCAGTAAATTATTTCGAATCACGATAAGGAGTATACTATATGACTTGATAAATCCTCCTTTATAACCGGTTATTTTCAATGCTAGCCTGGGTTTTTATCCTGAAATTTGGCAATGGAGACATCCGGTTACTATTATATTTCGACCTAGTTTTTCTTGGTTGGTTTCCTTCATTTATATGGTTTCTTATACATTTTTCATCTCCTAGTTAGTGGGAAGGCATTGATAATTGCAGTGAAACATTACAAGTAACATGAAGTAACCGTTAGAAATCCAAAAACCCCGCCAGCATTTTCTGTCCAAATACGAGCAAGCCACTGGAGAACGGTCAATCAAAACTAACGACCCAGTTTGCCCATTACGTCCAGGGACTAGTGAACGTAACGTGAAATTATGTGCTTTGTCTCTGGATCCTTCCCGGACATTGTATATGACGTAACCATGGACATTTCCGTCATTTAGCACGTTGTCATGGATTGTTTGACTGATTTTACTAGTAGACGGGTCAATTCTTCCAAACCTATCTTATGACAGGATAAATAGGATCATTTTTTTGTGTGTGTTAGCCTGGAAAAGGAAGAAGGCGTGGGAGTATTTTGCCTTCCTTCCAAGGAATAATTGAGATATTAAAAAATCGTTTAAAAAACCTCGAGGTGGCGGAAATAGGAGACAGAACCCCTACAAAACGGATTTTCAGCTTCTCTTTCTTTCGTAGTTATAAACGGCATAGAGGGAAACACTTTCTAAATGTTAAATGACAAACGCACTGTGTCAACGTGTGGGCATTTGAAAGAGCATTTGAACATTAATCGCTACAATAAATCTTGCAAAAATTCATTTATAATCCATGGCGCATAAGTGGGCGGTACCAGAACGCCCTTACACGAAAATTCATCCCTTTATGGGACAATAAAAAATTAATGGAGGGTTCTGTAGCCTGCCGTGGGTAGCGGTGCGTAAGACTTGACGCACGCAGAGGACTTCTCCCATAACCCAGCCTAAATTATACTAGCGTACATTGGCGCTAAGCCCTTGGAGAGGATCTTACTAGTAATAAAAATATTGTTTCAGCGCTGGTAACCTGCACACAGTCCCACGTCGTACTGGTCGAGCCGACATCAGCCACTCTTCACCCCCGGATTGCGCCACGATGTCACCAGCGACGGGTTCACACCATCTATGTGGAAAATAAGGCGAAGTGTGTGGTCAGTTTTCAGGCTTTTGTAGCCGTTTTCGGATTTTTTCCTCTGAACTGGACAAATTTAGCCGCGTGACGGACGCAAGCAGGTCAAACGTCTGCCTTTTTACCCTCCCCTGCCTACGTTCTCATATATTACACCTGAGTGCACCACCATAAAAAATATGTGCCTCGTCACCCGACTGCACCAATGAAGTTATCCAGGGTAAAATCGTTGGTCCCCGTGTTAGTGACCGGTAGAATGAGTTATCACTGTTGCTGAGTGTGTTAAGGCTTTTATCCTGGGTAATCTCAATGATGCACACAGGCCACTGATATGATTTCCCATGGGTATGTGGTAGGTACAGGTGAAATCACATATGCGTACACCTAGGCCCGGATGCATCATTGGGATAACCCAGGTAGAGTGTCAATGTCTGTGTTAACGATAGATAAATTTGCGATATGTTAGCTCATTTACCCTGGGTAATTTCAATGGTACATGTCAGCACTGAGTGCATTATTGAGGTTACCTTGAGTGAAGTTGTTGTTGGAGCCCGTGTTAATGAGGGGCGAATTAGGGTGTGTTAACACTTTTACCCTGAGTAACATCAATAGTGCATCCGGGCTATGGGCATGATTACCCCATGGATATCTGCTAGGTGTAAGTGGAGTCACATGTGCGTACACCTGAGCCTGTATACATCATTGAGATTACCCAGGGTAAACGCGTTGGCGTCTTTATCGATGATGGGTGATTTTGGGTGCATTAACACTTTTACCCTGGGTAACCTCATTAGCGCATCTAAATTATGGATATGATTACCCATTGGTATTTGCTGGGTGTAGTTTGAGTCACATTGATGCGCAGACTTGGGCCTGGATGCATCAGTGAGATTATCTATGGTAAACGTGTTAATGACGAGTAAATTTGAGTATGGCAACACTTTTACCCTGGGTAATCTCAGACGTGCATCCAAACTGTGGATATGATTACCTATGGGTATCCGCCCCCCCCCCCCGAGAATGGGTCGCCAAATTTTCGAAATTACTTTACAATACAAATAAAAATCTTGTATTAGTGTATTTTTATTTGTTTATTTTTATTATTATTTTTAAATATTGATTATTTATTATTTATCATTAAAATTAATATTTTTATTAATTTTGTTTTCCGTCTGGGTCCGAAAACGGCGGAGACCCCAAATTTTTTTCCACGCCCCCCCCCCTCCGCCCACTTTCTGCGTCCGCCACTGTCTGCTAGGTATAAGTGGAGTCACATCTCCATCTATCTTAACTGAATAAAACAAGTACTTTGGGGCTGAGTGGTCAATGAGATTACCCAGGGTGAACATGTTGACGCCGCCTTAACGATTGGTAAATTAAGTTGTTTCCCTTGATTAATCTCAATGATGCATGCTAGCACTGAATACATCGTTGAGGTCACCTAGGATTAACTTGTTGTTGGAGGTGTTAATGATGGATGAATTCGGGATGTGCGTTAACACTTTTACCCTGGGTAATACCAACGGTGCACCCAGGCTGTGTATGTGATTATCCATGGGCATCTGACAGGTATGGGTGCAGTCATGTTTGTCAAGTGCTTTGGGCCCGAACGCAAAATTGAGATTACCCAAGGTGAACGGGTTGACGCCCGTGTTAACGATGGGTAAACTAACATGTTTCCCTTGGGTGATCTCAATGATGCATGCGGCCTCTGTTGTTGAGCGCCAGGTAGAGGGTAAATTTGCCTACGTAGACAGGTTCAGCATGGGTAAACATTCGGGCCCTGTTGTGGTTTAGGATCCGAGGGCTAACATTTCTAGGAATAACTCCAGTGAGTGACTTCAGCGAGTTCGTGACGGACGGACGCACGCACATGTATTCATAGACTCTGACGTAATTCTGTAAGTGTCGCATGTTCCAGAGCAAGTCGCATTCTCTGGTGGTCGACATCAATTCGATCGAGCTACAGTCTCACAGCAGTGATGTGATCGTAATTTCATGTGCTTCCCTCAGCAGGGACATTGTCCACGACCGGTGAGTCTCAGGATCCGACGCTGCTACTTTTTTATCCCCCTGGAAGCAGTCTGTTTACTGTTCAGGATGTTTTCCGTTCACATGGACATCCATATGTCCGTAGGCTCAGAGGGTTCCGTGAACCTTGAGATCGTCGAGAGAAACGTGATCCTCGTAGCGGCTCGCTATGCTGTGCCCACTTTGTGTCAGATAATCTCAGAAGAGGGCGGTGAGATCAATGTTCTTCAGCTGACAGATGAGGTAGGAGTGAGGGAACTCGTCCAGAAAGTCGTAGTTAATGAGCTAGGACTCCTTAAGGGCGGTTGTGTTGTTTCAACTGAGGTCACACCTTTCGTGAGGAAGCTGGCTGACCGAGGGACCTCTTATTCTGCGCGGTTGAACTCATCACTGTTTTCTGGATTGACCGGTTCACAAATCCAGTGTTCTGTGGTGGCTTGCGGGGAGTTGTGTCTCCAGGTGGGTCACTTCTTTACGGAGTTTAGAGCGAATTAGGAATTCTATTGATTTTATATTAATTTCTTTTTTTTCATCCCCACCCTTGTAAGAGAAAAATTTTCTGGAGTAGTCAAAATCTGTCAATATCTCTAATAAAACAAATTATGTTCATGAACATATTTGAAAATATCTCTTGGTGAACCTCAGGAAGTAACCTTCCAGACGCTTCTCCTGTATTTACTAGCAGAACCTGGCTCAGTTCCAACAACAATGTTTTTACCTTGGTTACTTGCTATTCACCTTCTCACATACCCTTCTTTAATTGCTTGCTATACACCCATGTTTTGTTAAAATATTTTTCAAGATTCACTGCTGAATCGGGGAATAGTGGGAACAGTCTGTCCTCGTCAATAACATCTTAGCCCGGAATATCAAAGATCTGGCGGCAGAGTACTTTCGCCTTGAATTTTGAGCCAGAGTCGATGTGGGCTGAGCTCAAAGGCATCGTTCCACTCCAGAATTTTTACCGAGATTTTCACGCAGAAAGCGTCTCTAGGATTCTAGGACCATAGTGGTACCGGTGAGTACGAACGAAAATACCGGAGAACCCCTTTTCCAGAGTCAGATTTTATGGAGCTTGTGGGCGGGGCTAACAGCATGGTCATGGTTTTCCGCACAATGTACTCCCACTGGCCTCACACGGAGCTCAACTCCTGTTCACTTAGAAGGTAGATAATGAGGAACTCTCACAAGGGGAGCAAGTGTCCCGAAGGTGCGCTCCGGGCTGGGCATTGTCCAGAAATCTCGTCATTCTGCTTTGGCCCCGCTACTCCACCTCCATTCCTCGTGGACCTCGACTCCGCCCACGAGGCCCACGAGGAATGGGGGTGGAAGAACTGGGTTTTTGATAGTTTTGCCTAAAGCCACGTGTACCCTGGAGATTTTTTTATATGGAAGTCTCAGATAGTGAGTCCGGTGTCCTTAAGTTGGGTGTGAAGTGATTAACAAATCTCGCCTATGAAAAACCGGAGCTCACTCGGTAGAATAGGGTAATGATCGAGTTACCCCACCTTGTTGTGGCAAAATTTGCAATAATGGGCTCGAAAACTATCTGTTGGAATATTTATCAATTACTTATTTCTTGAAAATTGTTCATGAAATAAATTAATTTGTTTACATGCCCAACGAAGGCTGCCATTGGTGGAAAACTTCATAAACGTCGAATTGGATAATGTGAATAGGTTTAGAAAAAGCACAGAAGGTTAAAATTGAGACCCAAAAACATAAAAAATCAATTCTTATATTTTCTGTCCGATATCGGAACGCGAATACTACAAAGTCTAATGGTTTTTTGGTACTGTAACTAGGTAAGAATTTTGGTCAGAAAAGAAGGGTATTACCTAACTTCAGAGGAGACAACTATCGGTAAACCTAGTTACCTTCGTGGATTTATTTAAATGAACACAAAAAGCAATATTTTTAAATTAATTTGGAATAATTGAAAACAGACGAATTTCAACCTCAAAATTGGTAGTACACTATTCAATTATTAATTTCTTAAAATTAAACTTTTGCTCTCGCGTAATTCCTGAATTTGTTTAAAAAAAACAAAAAAAGCAGCTGGAAAACATAAACACCAGCGCAGGACGTGAAAATCCCTTCAAGCGCTTCCTAACAATCGCGCTGCTTCAAAGTCGTTTAATGCGGACTCTCGTGCGCATCTCTTCCCATGATTGTTCTACGGAAGAAATGCTTCCAGAAGAGAAATGTCCTGCTTTTTATGAGTTCGCTTGTACACTTGTCGCTGAAGACAGATTTATATGACATGCGCGTCCGTTCATCAATCCGTGCGTCGGTCTGAAAACGTGCAGGGAGCATTTCTGGAATGTTCTTTGCAAGTGGGTGCGATTGCTACTAGCGCATCAGTACGTATATACTCAGTAAGTAGCTGACGCACTGCGTGCGTGCGTGCGTCCGATTCGACGCAGTCTTCGCATGCCGTCCCATTCCGGCTTGCATATTTTCTGTGAGAGAGGTGTGACGTTCGAGCAAATATAATCTGTGGATGCTATGCTAGTCTTAGTCTCTCTTTCGTGAATCATTTTGTTCATAAAGTGAGACAGGATTCTGTTACTAACACATCCATTCATTCCTTGAAAAGGCTCATCCACGTTTGGGAAAAATTGCAGGACAAACAAGCATAGGTTACGATGGGTGGGCGGAGCGAATGAGCGGGCCAATCACGGAACTTGGAACCGCCCTAACTGTAACGCGCGCTTGTTGAACATGGAAACACATATGTAGTGCACATACTATCCTTGTTCACCTGATCAAGTTTCTGCCAGGATTTAAGGATATTTCTTGAATGACAGGCACTAGTTGCCATTGACAATGACATCAACACCAGCTCTAGGGGATAACAGATGCATTCTAGAAAAAAAAACCTTGAAAACCATTCCATGTAGGCTGCGTGATAATAGGTGCGCTGCTGCGCTGTGATTGGTTGATTCACACTAGTCTCGCGAATGCAACCTCTAAGGGTGAGAGCAGTGCTGCGAAGAGTTTGAATGTGGCAGATGAATGCTACTGGAGCGCATGAAATAACCGGAAGTTGTCCGCTGCCTTCATTGAATTCGTGGAGGTTAAACGAACAACTTAGTATCAAGTAGCCTTGCACGCGGCGCGGTCGCGTCACGGCGCACTTCGCAGAAGAGGGCGTTGAGGAGAGCCACCTAGCATTAGCCGATATATTGACCTGTCCTACACATGCTGACTTGTTAGTTGACCCGTTGCGAACACCTTGACCTGTTAGCCGACAAGTCAATGCAATAGTTACTAGTTACTTTGTAACAAGTCAGAACGTGTAAAATAGATCAATATATCGATTAACGTTTTGAATCCCTGAGGACGAGTTTTCACAGACATGCATATGCGGCAACAATTTGACGTTTATCACACCGGGTACGGTACACACACACAGTAGATTAGAACATCACCAAATATACAGCAGCACTTGCGACATATAAGTGAAGCGAACTACAGTACTCTCTCGCTCTCGGATTTTCACAATCAATAACGTCTGCGGCAACAAATCGATACGCACGTCACGGCGACGCCACTAGCCGAACAGTTCCCGAACACGTCCGCGTCGATCACGATGTAATTGCATCATCGATTCGTACATCGATTGGTATTGATCTTCGGGCAATTCGGCGACGTCCTCTTCGGGCACATCGGGTGGCGCTGATCGCTTACCTATAAATGTTCATCGATTATCGATTGATATTCATTCAGTAGCTTGTTTCACAGGCTTTTGGCGCGTTTTTCTGGGTTTCGATGGCGTCATCGCCCCGATGGCGTTAGAATGGAGATGTGCTTTAGCCTTTCGCCGTTTCGCGTGTGCTTTTAGAGAAATGCCGAAATTCGATGCGCCTCGCGTGGCGCGCACACTATCGATGGAGCGTGTTTGCTGACGCGCTTTAAAGGTTCGGAAGTGGTCCTACAGTAACTTTGACCGTTTTGAGTAAAGTAGCAACAGTGGATCTACACTTTAGTGTTGGTTATAGTTATAAAGTAGTATATTCTACATAATTGTACAAATATTCCCATAGCTGATCGGTTTTGTTTACTCAGTAAACAACAAGTAAACATGTGAGAATTTAGCAGGAAATCCTAGATTAGTTGCGATTCCGTGGAAAAATGTAAAATGTGCTGTGATGAGTGCCCAGATTTTTCGTGGATTAGCATGGATAGCGTTCTAATCCTTCATTTACAGAGTTTTTGGACGAGTTTCCTCATACGGACGAGTTTTCGTGGTGAATATCCGGGTTTTCTTGGCATGGATTGCTATAATCCGTGAATTATTGATCCTCTCATGAGAGAGAGACTCTAAGGATATCAGGGAAACACAATCGTTCAAAAATGGGTAATTAAACCTATAAAAAATTGGGAGCATATTAGGAACATTTAGAGGTACAGTGAGCGTAGTGGTGACCCACCCACAGCCTCGACAGGAACGCCGCGCGACCGCGACGCGAGCGCTGGAATCGATGTCGTCAGCCGCCAGAGCGCTATTTCTATGCTTTTTTCGCCAAATTAATGATCTTTTCATGTTTTTTCCTGTTTATTAGCTAGAAAAAGCACAACGGCAGCAGACGACATCGATTCCGGCGCTCGCGGCGCGGTTGCGCGGCGTCCTGGTCGAGGCTGTGGATGGGTCACCGCCGCGTCGACGCTCACTGTATCAGTGCGAATGACCTCTGCGGATCGCAAAGCTTGGGAGCACGCCCTTTCAGGGTGTAACCCCCTCCAGCCGAAGCAGTTTTTCTGGAAATTTCCATACAAATGGTAGGATTCTACGCAAACAAGAAAAGCTTAGGTTTTCTACTCATACTCTAAGCCTGCTCCTTTATTTTTGGACACGATTTTAGAGCCATGCGGGAAACCTATCCATGATTGGTCTTTTTCCACGCCCCCTTATTGGTCGACAACCACTAGCTCTTTATCAAGTCGCTTGGTTTACCTGTTTGCACATGATTTATCGGTAAACCACGTCGTTAACATGTTCGTGGACAAGTGTCAATATATTTAGCATGTCCCGCATGAGTTAGCATACGTGGCAATCTGCTATTGGCTGCCAAATATAAGTGGGCGGGGAAAAGATCCAACTCATATAAAGAGCTGTGGATTTGCGTGAAATGTGCACTAAGTACTTCTATGGGAACGTACTTTAATTTCACAGAGAACGTCAATCACGACTGCTACTCCGGCGGACTGGCGCGCCGCACGGCCTACGCGACGCGGTAACACAATATCCGACATCCACGGGGCTCAGCCGCGTCGCTTAGGCCGTGTGACGCGCGCGGCAGGCCTCGGAAGTAGCAATTGTGATTGGCGTGCCCTGTATGTCTTCAGCAATGTAGGAAAAGGTTGTATGGATTTTTTTAAACCGAAATTTACCCCAAAAATTCATCAAAACCTACCGAACAGCTCACGAGCACGTCGTTTCTCCGCCCAACTGGCGACCTGTGCTGGAACGGTCCATGAGCCTCCTGAAACTGCACCAGATAATAGTTTAATCTTGGGAATTCTTCTAGAAAAACATTGTGGGTTGATGGATCGCACGTCGCAGACGCAACGCGATTTTGCAGAATCTATTTTGCGCGCTCATTTAAATGCAAATTAAAATCTCTCCATCAATGGAGCTAAATAAGGCTCCTGTCGGGTGGAAACTGTAGTCTGACGCCTTCTGCAGTGTTGATGTTGATAAATAGGATTTTTCTACGTGCACGGCTCCAGTGAGTCTCATCCCAGGACAACTCGGATTTTTTTTTGCGGAAAACACGACAACCTGTCACAAGTGGGCTTATTATTGCGTTTTGCCGCTGTTGATGTATTGGTTTGAGGAAGTACATTGGAAAATCCAGAGTAGAAGCGCTTCAATCCGAGCCTTGTTAGTGTGGCTTGAAAAGGACGAGTTGTCCGTGATCCGTGCACTCAGAATAACAACAGCTGGTATGGGGGGGGGGGGG
>JARK01001513.1:238724-270846 GCA_000688135.1 Ancylostoma ceylanicum
GGGGGGGGGGGGGGGGTGAAGCTGACAAACGTCATTAGCAGTGAGATGATCTCATATCCTGAGGTACGTATGAACATTGGATCCAAGTGTTGTAGATAAGTTCGTGCATTTATAGGGAAGCACTGGACGAGGCCATAGATGACGTGCAAGGGTAAATGAAAGTAGTGACATGGGACAGCAGTCTTCTGGCTGGAGCTAAGGAAGAATTGAGGAATTTTGGAAAAAGTGCACAAGATTTCCTAAAAGAATTGATGAAAAAAGTTTTCTAGACCAGCCGCGTCGCAAGACGCACGCAAGCATTATCAGGCAGTAAGTGGTCAAAAATCTTACTTTACTGAAATGAGAAATTTCGAAAGAAAATGCACGAAGTTTCGCTAACACAGCAAAAAAAACATAAAATCATGAAATACGGATGATGTAAGCTTTGCCAATGCGAATTTCCGTGAATACATACAATAACCTTCTACATTTCTCGAAGCTATTCCGGTTATCGACCATTTCCTCATTTTTTTCAAAATCTCAAATATTCGAACATTCGAAAGTTGTCTTTATCTCAGCCAGACCCGACCTATTCAACTTTGATCCAAAACATCAGGGGAGGGAACCTTTTTTACATAAGGGACATGGGCCCCGGAAGCGAATTCCGTCCCTCCCCTGGTCTAGTGCAGCTAATGCAGGGTCTTCTGCTGGGTTTCGAATAGTGCGGGCTTCGAATAATTCGCTATTCGGTCTTACATTCGACCATTCACGCCATTGGGCGGATATATGTACAGATGCAGGTCCCTCACGTTTCTTCCTTATTTATTTCTTTGGAAGCGAAAGAAGGTGATTTACTTTGGTCCTGATAATGATTATTTATTTATTTGTTTGTTTGTTTGTTCGTTTATTAATAGTAGAAGGGTAATACTATTTGCTGTTATAGCTAGACAAGAAGTTCAACATAAACTGTCCATTTAATCGCCTGCTCTATTGCTAATATTCTTACCCAGCACCAAAGCGCGGAAGCGTTCTCACTTTCTAGCGTGTGCTTGAACTCCCAGAGGAATTAGAGGCTAACTTTCTACTGGTTAACGACATCTAGCACTTTTATAAGAAAGTTACGAGTAACGATGAAGTTCTGGATCTACAGCTCTCTATAGGTTTGTACTTGCTGTGGCAAAACCTTGCTCTAGTATAATTTACTGTGCTAAAAAAAACTAACGCGATGTGCCCGCGGACACTTAGCACCCGCACGCGTAGCGTCAGGCCTTTTTGCCTTTTTGAACGTGGGGTAATACAGAGTCAAAGTTGGTTCTCAAGATGCACTAAGTTACTTTAGTATCTTATTGATCAGTACAGGTCATTACTGTCCTTGCTGAAGGGGAGCAAAAAGCACTTTTTGGAATTATCATTTTTTCTTGGCATTATGGCAGATGCATTATGGCAGATGTCCGCTTGTGGCAGATGTCCGATAACCGGGGTAGCTAGATATGTTGAACTTGCAGAGTTCCAGTTCATCCTGGAGTTCTCTTTGAGGGTGACAGGTCAACATCAACACGTTTTCCCAGGGAGAATCAGTAAAAAAAGTGGAGTTTTCTAGGCCAGCCGCGTCGCAATGCGTGCGCAGCGCGTTCGGGTAGTAAGCCGCACCAACACGACATATTCGGATCACGACAGATTTGAGTTACCAAAACTCTAAGTACTATCCTCTAGGAGCTCTGTAGTACCTATCAACACCATACAGGTGATGTTAAACATCAACTGCTAAAACGACCACGGAACAATGGCCTGACGCGACGCGACCGCGGTCGCAGCCGCACTCATTGGGTCGTAGCGTGGTATCGTGTGGCCATGAAATGAACACTACTTCAAATCGAAATACTACTTTACTTACCGCTACTAATGTCTTGAATACTAATACTACTAATACTTTAAAGCTAAATTCATCGAATTTAATTTAATTTCATCTTAAATTTCGATGTTGAATGGGACTTGCATGAAAAAACTAGACCTAATGGGTTCAAGCTCCAATCATTTGCTGAATGTTTCCTTTGTGTCATACTGATGATTGATACTTATTGAAGCCGTAGAATTTTTTTGCGCAAAATTAGCTACTTCCTAGTAGTTGGCTTCATTCCAGGAAGAATCCAGTCCCCTGCTTTGTCCCTGTTCACAGAATCACAGTTGGCATGAAGCCCCCCATCCCCTGTGTCATCTAATTGAGCCCAGAAGACAAGTGCTCAGATCAGTGCTCAGTACACCAGGACATAATGGGATCCGATCCGCATTCGCGTCAATCTCCCTGGTCCCGCCGGCGTCGTCGTCGATTTAATGGCCACAGCCGCTGCGGTGTGTATGTGTCTAGTGTTACATAGCGACGTTTCAGCAGACATGAAAACGCGTGGATGCAGCGCATTGAGACGCTAAAAGGTGTTTGTTGACCATCTAGGGATCAGCGCCCAGTTCAATGGTGCCGTTAACGAAGCGATTACAACAAAAAACTAACTCGAATGGGCTGAAATTAGCGCCACGAGCCGGACAGTCGGCACTGTTTTCAGGGCGAAATTTGCTTGGACGTTGTTTTTCTATGGGATCGGAATAGTTCCGGGAAAATGGGGGTGATTTCACCGCGATATGTGAGCGGCCAACGGTAGCAATCGAGAGTACCGGCGAACTTTTGCTGCAATGAGTTTAAGGATTACGGCTACTCACGTGTGGAATAAATGACGATTTGCTGCAATTACTCGCCAAGGACGCTTTTTATGGATAGTTTTCGTGGAAAATTCAAAGTTCTAACTTAACGTGGAAGCGTCGCACAAAATGGGTTCTTGGAATGATTTGAGGCTTCTCTGGGGTCTACTCTCATACTGAGAATGCCCCAGGCCTGCGAGCTGGATCCTTGATTTTTTCCCCGGGAAGACATCAGCGAAAATTCATATACTGTCGGTTATAGTCCATTTCACGTAAAATGCACAATGGGACGCATGACACGTGCTGCGCGAAGCAATGCGTATTGGAGCATGCTTTTCTCAATAGGTCACACTTTCTACGGGTTTCTGAAAACTCACTCGTCAACACATGTCTTTAACTGGATAAAACAAGTGCTCTGGGCTTGGATGCATCATTGAGATTACGAAGGGTAGAAGTGTCGACGCCTGTGCTAACGATGGGTAAATTTGGTGGTGTTAACACGTTTACCCTGGGTAATTTGAATGATGCATGTGGCTTCTGAAAAAAAAACGAACTTATCCGTAGGGTAATCAAACTAAGCAACATGGGGACGGGAATTTACCGTGATTTTGTTGAATGTTCGATGGTACACGCGCTTTTTCGTTTGATTGAATAGGTTTGAAAGTTCAAAAAAAAACCTGGAAAGATCCTGACTTTTTAAAGGCGTAAGATCTTTACACATATACTGCGAAACAGTGCATTACATTTCTTATATCCTATGGCAAAATTCAAGAATCCAAGGTAGCAGCAGCATGATTGTCCAGCTTAGTGATTCATCGAGAAAATTAATTAGAACAAATGCCGTAATTTCATGCTTTAAATTAGAAATCTCCGCAGTTTCGCCTATCTTTTGATTTTCGATGTTTTTTAGCTGCTAATTCACCAGAAGCCAGGTAGTCACTGTTGATTTCAAACGTTCTGAAAACACTGAATGTAAGTCAAAACTAGACGTTGAATATCCTATCCGTCACGGATTTCAAATACGTTGGCTCACTTCCAGCATGAATAGCAGACATGCTGATGAACAGCTCAAATTTTGTGATTACTCCCGAGGTGAAACACTGTTCCTACAACTGTGTACGCCCATTACTGGGGAAGCCATTGTTTAGAAATATAATATGGAGAGGGATGTGAGGTTAAGGAGTATTAATGAAGGAAGGGGGGCATTGCCACTGCTACATCATTGGCCATCGTGCTTTTGTCACATCATGTTTTTCCGCGGGCAAGCTCCACGATTGGTCAATTCACGCAAGGCCAATCGCAGAGCTCGGTCGCGCAATTTCTTCTAGGTACAGCGCTCCACACCCGTTGCTATGAGTGAATGTCCAAGGAATTGGAAACAATCGCGGTTAGGCCGTCTGAATTGGCCAATGGTACAGCGGCGGCAATGCCCCTTAAATCAATTACGGACCAAAACCTCGATTTTTTTGGAACACACCTAGTTTTTCATCGTAGCTCAAATAGTAATTTGACTATGCTTAGCTTCACTTTTGTGAATTCACTGGTTGAAAATCCTGAGGGTATAACTTTGTTTGAGGTTTGAGGTTGCTCATGTAGCAAAATTTTACAGGATTGGTTGGACTGGACCAGGATCACCTGCTCATTTTTCGCATTACTAGTAAAATGTCCACTCACATTAACATGTTCGTATTATTACTTTTTTCTTAGCAGAGACTTTATACTTGTATGAACTGTACTGAGATTGAATGAATTTTATGGTATTTCCTGCATTCTGAAGGCTTCCAAGAAGGTTTAGACCAGATCCAGGACACCGCATTAAAATCTGAACCAATACATAACCTAAGGCATATCATATTCATAGGGGTTGGAAATGAGCGCTTGTTGGTCTCTGCTGGTTCCGTGTCCCAGATCTAACCGTTAGGGTGCAACTTGTCAGGATAACAACATCCAAAGGCTGTCTTTGAAAATTCATGAGGAAAATTGCTGTGCTGTAAATAAAGTGGAGCTGAGGTTCAATTCCTTGCGCTTTCCGTAGCCAGAATAAAGTTAAACTCAGTGTTCTTAGTTGATAAAGTGTAAAATTCCTAGACAGGATCATTTGATAGACTTTAGCAGCTATCCTATTTGATTAAATTTTGTAGCTTATATTTCTTAGTTCCATCTAATTTGATATGTTTTTACTGGATGGATATTTTCTGGTGAAATTACCCTCTGAATTTGTCAAAAAAATTCAGAGTACTCTCCAGATGAAAAGTTGTATAGCGAGCTGGGAAGAAGATGAGAGAAGCGAATTGAAATGCTCATATCTCTAATTTTTCATCCTTCATACGACTTCTTAATTTCATGCTCATCCCAGTCGATCTGGATCTACCCTGTTTACAGGAAGTTTTTCTCTTTCGTGGAGTAACTACTGTAGAATCCGGAATAGTTCACATATCCTGGATTTTGTCCCCTAAGAGCTCGTTTGATTGGAAGAATCCCTCAGCCTTGGAGCTAAGCTGATTTAATAGCACAGGGTTACTGCAAGGAGAAGCTCTTAGAAAGGTGGATAAATTTCCTGGACAGCTGCTCTAACCTGCTCTCCTTTAGGCATTCTAATTGGACACTCACAATAGAATTGTTCGTGAGCAAAGTGTAAGGCCTTGATTTTGCACATTCAGGAAGTTGGGTGACGATCTATGGTAAGAATTCAGAGAAGGAGAGGGTCTCAAGCAGATTTGCATGTGCAAAAGGAGATCCACGGCCAAAAACAGCAATTTTCCAGAGAATATGGAGTCCTTAAAGGGAAAATGCGTGCATGAGTTCCCCTAGAGCTTCATTCTCACTGCAGCCTAAGAAAATTATCCAGGAATTGTCCGAAAGCCGCGCAGAAAACAATCCAGGGTCAATAGAAGGTCCTTGGCTCACCTCTCTTCCTAAAAAACATGTTAGCCCGTCGTAGCAGCCCGGATTCGGCGCTGGTGGGCCACCGAAACCGCGGCTCGGCGCAGACGACGGCCACGAACGCGACGGCGCTCAGTACGACTAGCAGTTGCATCGCTGGCGCAGTGGAATACGTGTGGTTGATACTCGATCCGGCGCTTCCGATCAGAAGCACCGACGAGCGACTATGGCGACGGATGAGCCGCCGCCGGCTCCGCCTTTTATGGCCTCGGGGGCGGGGCCGACCTCACGTCATCGACGCCTCGGGTGTGTGGTCCACGTGTGGACGCGCTCGTGGGCGGCGTGGTGCATTTCACACGCGCATCCTGTGGTCCTTGAAGTACAGTACACTGTGGAAGGGCGCACAAAAGCTGGAAAGGGTAGGGTTACTGAGGATTTGCAAAAGTGCGAAATGGTAGGAGGGAGGTGTGGAAACAAGCACGAATAATCCTTGACTCCCTTCTATGGCCAAAAATTGCCTCACTCCTTGGCACCCTGGAAATGGAGTTCCCATAGAGTCCTCATAAAAATTCCTTGACAATTTCCTGACGAAATGAAAAAAGTAGCAGAGATAGGAAAAATCACCTCACTAAAGTGATGACATTGCCTTCCCCCCTCGAATGTAATTATAGTCCATAAATTACTATTTATGGGGCCATGAACTGCCACGCCCACTTTTTGATGGATTGGCCCGTAGTCCTAACTTTAGACAGTCTTCTGGGCATCTTCGGCATTTCTGTCCCATCCTGAATTGGGATGTCATGAGGGTTAGGATAACTGGCAGCTAGGATTTTGCATAGCGAGGTTTATGGTACTGATATGGATTTAGATTACCAGGTCACAACGGCTATCAATGCTTAGGAGCGTTTTTTATGCGCTTCTGTCATGCATTTGCGATGTGGGATACAAAATCCAACGGAGCGCCAGTTTACAGTTCAAGTCATTTTCATGATCGAGTACTACTACTATCTTCTCAAAACTCCGCAAACAAGTTGTACAATCGCATCCGTAACTTGCTCGACCTAAACTTTGTCGACAACTTGCAACATGGTGAAACGTTGGCTTTGCAAGTTTTCGACTAGCTTTGTGTCGGCAACTTGTTGACAAGAAAAGGCGAAAACAAGATGTCAAAAAGCTTAAGGTCGAGCAAGTTTCATCATACAACTTGTTCTGGTGGTTCTGGATTTCTAAGTGTTTACCCTTTGCACTTCATACATGGGCCAACCAATGGGTTAAAACGTTAACCTACCCACTTATACATCATCCTCAGGGGTGTCAGTTGGCGTTTCGTTGCGGCTTTTCTATCGCACCATGGGCAGGACTATGTGCAATACCTGCAGGACTACATTTTTCTCTTTTAGAGTAGCCTGTTGTCCGGAATTTCTCTTGCGAGGCCATTGGTGCACTTGAAGCGGTAAAAAACGGGGCGGGGCTTTTGTCATGCGATTGGTTCATGCAGTCACATTTCCTGCGCTCCCGTAGCAAGTCGTCCTCCTGTTCATGCTTTAATTTCTCATTCAATTAAAGTGTAATTGTGCGTGAATAATGGACAAGACACCAGCAAAAGCTGGAAAGAAGTGTTTGAATGCATCTATCACAAGACAGAGGCTCCGCCCAGTTTTCCGCTACACATTTGCCGCTCGGTAATGAGCACAGGCTCAGCGGATGTGGAGAGAATATCGGCATAGTTGCTAAATTCCTTGAATTATAGGATCTTGAATCATATCAGTAGCTCCGGAGCACTCACTGCGTAAGGCTCGTGTCGCACTCGCCACTTCTCCTAATTTTTTGCCCCAAGCCACGCCCACTCCCGAAATTTTTCCATTTTTCTAAATTTTGACCCAAGTCATTGTAGTTTCTAGCATCTTCGCTTTAAAATCAGATGAACAAAAATTAAAAATCAACTTTTTGACCTGGCTTTTCCACATATCCATGTCTGTTGGCTAGGTTTTCCCAGAAACCGGGCAATAACGTCTTCAAAATCATGTAATGCATGGTTTATGGTGACCGACTACTGTGTTACCATCCCTGGAGTTGACAAAACAGAAACCTTATCCGTTGTTTGTGAAGATTCCGGATTTCACAACACCATTCCAGCCATTTTCTCGTTGTTTTTACTGTTTTCTCCACGAATCTCTTTTTACACAGCGCAATTCATTAGCTCCTTTAGAACGTTTTTGTTTCGCGGGCGCTTCCGCTTTCGCAGTTAGCCAGGAGCTAGTACTGTACCAGAGATGAGTTCAGAACTTGTCCTTGCTGACGTGAACCTCTTATTGTGCTTTGTTTTGTTTATTTTCTTTCTGATACGTTTGAATTCATTCATCACCGGGGCTTGGGTGCATCACCAAAATTGACCAGGGTAAAATTGTTGAACCTAACGATCAGGAAAATTGCATGGAATTAAAATGCTTACCCTGGGTAATTTCTATGATGCACGCGGTGCCGGTCTTGACCTCATTTGGAAGTTTCTCTTTCTCACCCTGGAATCTGCCATTTGCCGGAACATTCTCCGAACTTCCATAAAAGTTGACGAATACGTCGTGACTGAAATTCCTGGGAATCAGGCTCTAATAGTTAACCAGACTCCACGGAAGCTCTAAAAATCATAAAGCTCTACGAATTTCGGCGATTTTTCTGGGTCACGTCCCTTCGAACTCAACATCCTTGGTGGAAAATCTTACAGAAGCGAGCTTGAGCGGTACGAATATGGGAAATTTTCTGAATCGAACCGTAGATTTTCCCAACATCTCGAAGCCATTTTTTAATGCGACTACGCGCCATACTACTTTTCTATCCACTGAATTTCATTGTTAGCTATGTTTAGTATACCTGACGTATAGCTTCGGCTTCCACTCTCCTTTCTGAAGTAAAGTATAAGAAGTGAGAAGGGAGAGGAAAAAAGACGAGGGGTCTTTTGCTCAGTAAGATAAGGTTGAATAATCCTATTGTCCTCGAAATAGCACACATTTTCCGAATTGAGTAACACATCCAGGAAGTGCATAGGTGTGATGTTCTCTGCTGAATCGATGAGTACTTTCTTCTTAGAGCTACCTTTAGGTTATATGCCTTGGATGAGCGCTCCCTTTGAATCTAGTAAGACTTAGCCATGCGGGAAAATTTGTCTAGCCTAGTTCCATGAGAGGGGGATGACTCACTTTCCTTGTGTATCGCTTTCATGCTATATGGAACTGGAGACTTGTTTACAAGGAACTCATCCAGGAATCTTGTTCATTTTGGAGCATAGTGGAAGAGCGTAGGTATTACCGGAGCTCTTTGTATGGATGGTACCGCTCCAGGGTTTTCAAACCCGTTTTGCGAGATCACTAAGGAAGCGGGCGTGACTTGGCGCCAAAGCCGCAGGCATGTCGCGCCTAATGTGTCTTTTTTGCTTTTGCTCATTTTTTCACTACGAAATTTCAACTTACAGGCATGGTGATCTTCATATTACTGCCCTCTCAACCCAATTTTCCCTAAACGCAGCAGGATACAGTTTGTTCCACTAGGGGTGATAGTTCGAGAGGCCCCAGAGAGAGAGAGAGAGAGAGAGAGAGAGAGAAAGTGTACAGCGATCGGAGAGGATGCAGAGAAGAGGAGGCAATAGGTGGGGATAGTTAATTATCGTTGCGTTTGGAACGATCTGCAGCAATTCTCTATGTGCTAAAGAGCTTAAAAAATCCGAGAAATTCTGGAAAATGGCCTGATCATCAAATGCCCCGCCCTAAGAACAATATGAAAATCGAAGAGCTTCTCTTCTCACATCTTTTTTCTCACTTTTCCTTTTTTACACTGCCTGAAGTAGGCGTATCGTTTACTTGATGGATTCTTTTATCTGATGGCGGCCAGCATTGTCCGTTGGTGATTCTGGTGACACGTCTGACGGCCGCTAATAGCTCGTCGTCTCCGATTTCCTAAGGGGGTTTTGCGCGCATCTTTTCAGGATCGGATTTCTGGAACCCACGCTTTGCGCTTTATATTTTTCATAGATATTTACTCTTCGAGCTTTTAGAGCTATTAGATTATGGCTCCACAGAATCCTACAGGATTTCAGACCCATGTCAGCGAATGCCTTATTCGGGACAAAAGGCAGGGGCATGAGGGCGGGGGTTACGCTTAGGAGCTGGTGGTCTTTAGTTTGCTAACTCATGATACATTTGGGAAAATCAAAATCACCAAAATAATCCAGGAAAATTCTCATTCATCCCTGGTCCAAAAAAACCCATCGTAAAGGCTTGTTACCCGACCCCAAGAGTTACAGTTATCCAGAATAATCAGCTAATCAAGCCATTATCCTGGAGAAATCTGCACAATTCTATGATATGACTATGGAATCCTTCCCGCAGCTCGTCACACTTCTTTTGACGCAGATCCGAGAACGCCACCGTCGGGATTTGGTCAGCTGATATTTGAGACATATGCCAGCGAGTCGGGGTAACGCTTACGTCAAAACCCACTGCATTATGGATGTGCTTTCTTTGAATTTCAGGATAAACGAGGCGAGAATATCAGAATATCCATGACGCAGAGCACCTTCTCACCTCGAATTAGGTCCTGGGGTGAAAATACGTTTAAAAAAATTTAAAAAAATTTTTTTAAACATTTAAAAAACTATTTATAGACGATTTTAAAGCAGTCACTTCGTGGAAAATGAGCTAGGGATGGAACAGTGGAATGAACTCAACGCAGAGATCGTACTAAGATTTTGAAGAGTGAAGCAGCAGCGCGGAATCACAAGCGTGCGGTTGCGGCGCGGCCACGCTGAACTTTTTTGCGAAGCGCGTGAATCGATGAAGACGCTCCTTATTTGGAATAGATTAGTAAAATCCGTAGAAACACTGGAAAAACATAGGACAAATTATACAAAATTGGTATTTCAGACTAAACACGAGGTTTTTTCCTTGTTTTTTTTTTCTTTTCGATTTTCTATTTTTCTACTGTTCCAAAAATCTTTTAAAAAGTTAAATACTGGGCAGTTGCTGGTTATCAAATTCACTGAAGAAATTGAAAACGATTTTATTCCGGAGGGCAAAAAATGTTTAATCAGTTAGTACAATCCTTGTTGAAAAGGAATACGGATTGCGCGTATAGTTTCGCTGCGTCGCGGCTTAAGAATCGTGGCGGGACCTACTCGGCCTCATTCAGGTCCTGTTGCAATTCTGCATTCACGGAGTCCGTCTATCTTTTTGTGGGCTGTGAATGTTGGAGAAAAAGCACCACTCACATAGTTGTCCAGATTTCTTGGTTTTTACCCATTCACCATTGATTTTTGAACTTGCAAAAGGCCAAGGGGACCGCGTCGCAACCGCACGCCGTGGTGTCAATGACGTCAATTTGTTATTGGCGCACACTGTACTCTGGTAAATAGTGGAAAAACAGAAATTAGTGCCTAGGACCTATACCACTATCCAGAATGAAGAATCCTGACTTCTATCATTCTACGGGTGTTGGGTAATTTGACGTAATAGAAAATTACCATAGGTAATCAGCTGATTATTAGATGATGTCAAGCCCCAGCCCGTTGACTGTTGCCATGCAAGAACCATACCTATAAAAATTGGCTGCCCCCTACGACCAGGATAGGACTAGGTTGAACTTATCCATAATGCTACTGTCCAAACCCAGAAATCCCGGAACAACCCGGAACAAACGCGGAAACCTGGAGTTTCAGCACGTATATTTTTTTCGCGATCTTCTCGTGAAAAAACCACCAAAAGGGAACAAGAGAAATCTGAGAACCTCCCTTCAAATTGGGAATGTGGGTGAGTATGTTTGAGCAAGTAAGAATAAATTCATAGGTTTGCTGAAAAAATTAGTTGGCGTTGAAAATAAGGATCCCCACGTAGGGCCTAACTCCTGTGCTTGACACCGCCTGCGGAAAAAAAGTAAGGGCGGAAAAACGTATGAAAATTGAGATGGATGTAAGCATAAAGAATGCGCGCATACCGGAACAAGCTCTAGATCAAATGCATTTGGGGCCTTAAGGGGATTTTTCCAGCCATTATATTTGCTAAAATATTTAAGCTATCCAGAAGAGAGTCTTGTAGCGGCTGGTAACATCATCCTGTTTACAGCGTTGTCAATATAACAAGGAACAATTGTTTGTAAACAGTATCACTGCAAAGAATTCTATTGTTTATCCACGATTGAGGTGATGTTCAGCTTATCCAGGTGGTATTTCTTAATCTATTCAGTTTATTACCCGCTTTCCTATTGCTAGGCGTACACAGGTGATCCTGAAGGGGACTAGTGGATGTTTTTTTTTACAATTTTTACAATTTTTCAATATTTTTTCACAACTTCGTTAAATGTAAATTTGTAGAGTTCCTCAAAGTTGCTCACACGTTGTAGATGATTAGGAATGCAATCAACAGCATGAGAGTTAAAAAATAATTCGAGAAAGGAAAAAAAATAATGTTGGAAGTCAGTGCTATTGGACTGTCGCTAATTTTCCCTCCAGCCGAATTTTCCAGGATTTCTAGGATTTTTCTGAGCCCTCCTGTCCAATGTTTATGTATTGTAGAAGTTTAGCACAGCATAGCCTTTGTGGAAATAGACCTGGCTCATAATTATGTATCATATAAAATCTGGACAACGCCTACGTTCCTTACTAAATCCTGTTTCCACGCCTTTTTCGGTCAACGCATGAATTCCGTGGGTTGTTACTCAGAAATTCTATGACGCAAATTTGCACAACAGCAGTAATTTTGGAAAATTTGCGTCAAAGACACGGATGAAAATAGATACAGTGTAGCAGTAGCGCTAATCATGTTTACCTAATCCTCATGCATACCTTAATCCTTAGAAGGCCAGGTAGAGGATTTTGCAATTCAAGTAAACTGCATGTACGTAACTCCACATTGTTTATTTATTTGTTTGTTTATCCGCAGGGCGCACCAAAATTACCTGCGCGCATGTTTTGCAATTGATTTCATGTGCGGATAAACGGCTCAAAAATTCGGCACACTTGTGCGGGGGCGTCTTGCTTCTTTTGTGCCAAGAGGGATGTTACTTAAAAATAGGACTGGAAGCAAGAAATTTCTGATGTAAGGGGGCTGAGAGCTACTCAAAACCTACGTAGTAAAACACAACATCACTATGGTTTACGTACATCTCGGAGAAATCGCAAACTGTTATCCTTTGGAAAATGCGAATGAAAACTTCCTGAAACTTATGACCAACCCTAATAGTACTAAACATTATGAGGAAGTAAAGGACAATACGTTTTGTGCCCGTTAATTTTTCAAAAAGCTCTAAAAAACCTTCCCACCCCGCGAATGAGTGCAAAAAACTTTCCATTAACCACAGAAGCAAAAAGTTCCATTCGAGGGAGTAACTCCTATAAAAACATACCAGGACTTACTACTTCCTTGAAATTCAATGGAAGATGTAGGAAACCACACGGGACTTTCTATTAATAGGTAACAGTAACACATACACGGACAATTTTTCAGTTCTTTGTTAGGTCCCGTTACCAGTAGTGGAGAAAAGAATTTTTTGAACGAAAAGAGGACTCTTTGAAAAGAAAAGAAGGAAAAAATGTGGGAGGCAGGCAGATAAAAACTGTGGGAGACTGAGAAATTTCTTCGAAGTAGTAGGTATCATTCTTGTCATGCATTGTGCTCACATAAAATTATCACATAGCTACATATGGTCAAAGTTCATTTACATAACATGCCTATAATTCCTTGCAACCATGCATTACCCCTTTCTGTTTTTTAAAATGTTTTTTCATTTCTAAAATTCGCTACAGAAATTTCTCTGTCATTCCAAGATCATCTATCCAACGACGTGATAAACAGGACTCAGGAAGAGTTTCATAGATCATTCGAATCCAAATTCATGAAGCCTCTAACGAGTCGTTCTCTTGAGAAATCCTTGAATTTTTTTCGATGATGAAAGAACCAGGGATGGCGGGGGGGGGGGGTCTGAAAAGCTCTCGTTCGTTTGTGGATATTTGATCTACATTTTCCAACTAAGAAGAGTGATTACATTTTACAATAAATGACTAATTTAAGAACTGTTTGTCCCATTAGATCCATATGATCCGCTGTTCTTCGCCATTTGCCTGTAGTTCCCATGGAATTTTTTATTTTAGCTTTTTGCCAAAAAAAAAAAACCAGGGGCATCATTATTTGGGCAAAGGGGAGTGTGGATGTGGTCCAAATACAAAATCCACATCCTGCGCTAATGCACCCTAATTTACAAGGAAGAGGGTCGTTTTATCATTTTGGGTGGATATCACTTCAGTTGCAAGAGGCTTTTTCGACCTTGCTAATCCAAGCTCCGCCCACTATATATTTTTGTTAAGAAATCTTGGTACGCAAAGCGAATAAGTTCATATGGAATAGTTCCTATATAATATCCTTTATTTCTACTATATAATACAGCTCTTATATATAAAATTTCTTCACCATCTTACTAAACTCTTGCATTGAAAACCTCATTCAAGTTCCTATGGGCGGAGCTTCTGTTAAACTACCTGGGAACTCCTTTCATTGTCGAAGTGGAACGATGAAGCCTCAGTGTTTCCGGCTAGACTAGTAGTACCAAAATCTTCTCAAAGAACTCAAGTACAGTCTGGGAACGTGAATTTAGCATCAAAACGCTTGTCTGCGCAGGATTGGCCGGATTCCTCAGGATGGATCTTCGTCCGAAATAATCCACGTCATGGACTATGAGGAAACCTGCAGTCAACGACAGCGTGCATAAACATATAGAACAATTTAGGTACACGATGAGAAATTGTACTGTGAAATCCTTGAAATCTTTGTGGACAAAGAGGAAAATCATTAATTCTATAGTGGAAAATTGGTCCAGGAGGTGGTGCGATAGGATATCTTTTGAGGAAACGTTTGGATCCTGAAAATTTTCCTGATATTGCATTGTGGTTCATTTCGTAAATGAAAGGCTTCTCCTCGCCATATTGACGAGCTCCGGGAAGGACCTAACTTTTGAGCCTATTTTTAGCAAAAAAAAGTACATGGATCGGGAACCAGACGAACAAATAGGCTAAATTCCTTCACAGTCTGATACAATCTAAGTAATATGGCATTACATAATAATTACGTACTACTAGTTAGCAACTTTTAAACTTTTTCAGATATTTTACATATTAATAATAATAATAAATAATTTTAATACCATACATATTTTTTTCTGATAGCCCCCAATCAACTATGAAAATCTCTAGAAAATCTTCACTGCTTTTTTCCCATTTCATGTACGTCGCATTTTCAACCACTTTTAGCGGAGGTGTAATCGGCCCAAGTAGTATAGTGGTTAGTACTCCACGTTGTGGCCGTGGCGACACAGGTTCGATTCCTGTCTTGGGCATTGTTTTGCAAAATAGTAGTCGTCATTACACCGCTTGCATCATTGGGATTAACCAGGGTAGATGTGTTATAACCTTCAGATTTAGCCACGTTAGCATGAAAGGTCGGTTTGTTTACCTCGGGTAATCTCAACTATGCATCCTGA
This sequence comes from Ancylostoma ceylanicum, assembly GCA_000688135.1. Taxonomy (NCBI): domain Eukaryota; kingdom Metazoa; phylum Nematoda; class Chromadorea; order Rhabditida; family Ancylostomatidae; genus Ancylostoma; species Ancylostoma ceylanicum. The sequence goes on from JARK01001513.1 coordinate 253,791, forward strand.
ATCCGCATGTAACATTAACATCACCGAGGGAAGACGTGCTAACACCCTTCAAGAATAGCCACTCGTAGCATAGCCACCAACAAGTTTACCCTAGGTAATCTGATTGGTCGTGGTCGTTCTCAGGAATACGTATAGACCTCATTTTAATAGAATAAAGTGCAGTATGAACACTGCCAGGAATCGCTGCCTGACCTTTCTTACCTTCCCGCTCACTAAGCTTTGTTGTCCATGCTCTGAATAAATCCTCATCCAGTATTTTATTTAGGTCCACAGAAACCTTGGGTCCTTAAAGACGAACCAATCCATTATAAATTATATATTTTTATGGTGTAGATTCTATATTATAGCCTTAATCTTATTTTTTCTCACTATATCCTTCTTATTTCTTTGCGTTTCAGAATGGCATCGTGTGCAATCCTCGAAGAACGTCGTTCTCGAGCAGTCTGATCATCACGAAGAAAGTCGACGAGTCCCTGCTGAGATCAGTGATGCTCAAACAAGGTCTGTCCATTCACACCTGTATCGGCGCTAATTGCTACACGGAAAGAATCCGGTGAAAGCAACTAAAAGCAGGAAGCAGATTCCTCTTTCGTTTCCGGGATTAGGCTGAAATTTACGAGCTTGTAATGGCGATGGAGAGATTTGAATGATGAACACTAGAGGTAATTGAGAACAGCGCTGGTCGTCGGACACCAAGAGCGATGGGGAGAAAATATGGCATGCCACCAGAAATGCAGATAGCCTAGGGACGTGCAGCAGAGTTACGTAACTCCCTGTCTTCATGGATTTCCGGCGCGTTTCCCTCTATTCCATCACTGGATTTAACTTCTACCTTGCTTATAACTAGTGAGTTGATCATGTAATGGATTGCATGCACTCGAATTTCGAATATTCGATTTTGAATAATTCGAGAAAATGACAGACTCAGGACCATGTCATACTTTTCATTATTTTTTCCTGTGTTCTTTTTTTTTACAAATTTTGACGAAAATGTTCAGTAGAAACAGAACTGGAGCCGTGCCCGTGGTTCATGCGTCGAGCGGTGTTAACAGCGATGAACGTCGGCTTGCTGGCAATCTGTGGAGTGGTATGGTTCGCGGCCATCAAAGCATTTCTTGTTAAGAAAAAGGAGATTATGGAGGTGAGGCCAGTCTTTTTCCTCTCTTTTTATCCACAAAGTGAGAATCCATATCGGAATAACGCTAATGATCCATAAATATAATAGCATTTCTCCTATGTCTTATGCTCCGTTTTATATACTAATTTTCAGATGCTAAAGCACGTATTCCTACCAACGAAGACGGAAACTCGTCCACGCATAGAAATCGTCCATGTTAGTCTCCCCATGGGGGGGTTATTTTCCATTTCCAACTCATTAAAGAATTACTATCAGCCTGATTACAGCCGATAGACTCGTTCTCCACGCCTCCGTCGGTCACCAGCGAAGCTGTTTCAACCATAAAGCTGAAGTTCACGAAATTTTCCACGAGAGGGAGGAAAACGGGCAGGTACTGGCTTGTTTCCGTTATCCTACTATGGCAAAAAACAACAATTCGGTGATCTACAAGCCTCTGCTTCTCATTCCTCGGATCTGGATGTGTATAAAAAACCGACTTTCATCAGGATTAATAGGAAAAATCCGTAGTGCGAGAATTTGGCGAAATCTATCACCAGCTTCGTCATTATATATGCAGACGTCACAGCGCCTTTTCCGCCACCAAAAAACTGGGATATGCGCCTTGGTCAGGGCCTGGACTCGGATTGCAGAGTGTGGATTTCGATTTCCAGCAGCCTATCCCTTGTGGAAATTGGGGACGGCATTTTACCGTTCATCTAGACTACTTCTGTTCTACCTTCTCACATCTTCTACTCTTCTGGTGCCATAAAGGTGCGAGAATTCCTGACTAGCTAGTACTGCTGTATTTCTTGCTTGAGAAAACAACATTAAAAAGCCATAAATGCTCATAAATTCTGGGACGCCATTACGGGACGTGGGAATTTTACCCAGTCCTCTTTTGAAGGCGTCACTCACTAGAGTTTAGGGGTCAAATGGAGGGGGTACAAGTGGGGTTTGGCCAAAAAAGGCTTTGGTAGATCAAATCTTGCCAACTTAGTGAGTTATGTACCTATTTGTCAGTGGCAGACCCAGAAAATGGGGGGGAAGCGTAGGAAAAAGTGGAGTCCCGCTGGTTTCGGGGACCTAGTTGGAAAATAAAAATAATAAAAATATTGGTTTTAAGGTAAAGTAAATAACACTTATTATTTCAAAGAATAGTAATAAGAATAAACAATTAAGAGTAAACTGATATATGTACCTAGATTTTTAAACTAATGTAATTTCGAAAGTTCGACGACCCATTCTCGGGTGAGGAGGGAGAGGCAAAAAAAATGCTGTTTCTCTTCCAGGTTTGGATCCTGAATAATGAATGGGCTCCCAAATCCGTGATATAATATTTTCCAGGATCCTTGTGGAAGCACTCCGTTCGAATTCCCCTCCGTCATCAGCAACGGATGAACATCTCAGCGTGAATGAGCTGCACAGCACTCGAAATTCAAGGTTTACCTTCCTGTATTTCTATCTTCATTTCGCATGCATCATTGAGATTACCCAAGGTGAACCCCCGTAACCTTATGCTTAGTATCGAGCTATGCGGTGGGTACATATATGTGATTCTGAAAATTTGTTTTTGAATGAATTGAACCTCTGACTGATCGAAAAGAGAAGAAATCACAACTTTTAAAGAATGATGAAAAATTCACCCATCCTTCACGTGGGCGTTAACACATTTACCCTGGGTAATCTGTATGCTGCATTCAAGACAAGGGCTTGGATGTTTCATTATAATTACCCAGAGTGAGCGTTTTGGCGCCAGTGTTAGTAATGAGTAACGTTGTGGAGTGGTAATGTGTTTACCCTGGGTAATCACAATGGTGCATGTGGCCTTGGGTCGTTTTTGTCTCCCACCCTTTGCTGATTGGGTCAAAAGTACACAAAAATTCAATCCTTCTACAATATCTACTGTTGTTGTTCATAGTAAATCCACGCCTTTCCCAGGACATGCTTCATTTCCCCGTCTGTCATGGATTCCCTACCAGACCCTCCACAGCTATCCGTGGAAAAACTGCCTCAGCTGGAGAAAATCTTCCGAATGAATGAGGTGAGCTTCACCAAAAATTCTAATTTTCCCTGGATTTCTTCCGTGTTTTTCTAGAACTCCACGACAAATGCATCTTCGGCTGTCTGCTTCGCCTTTGCTCCAACGCGACTCTCATCTGATGACCTCAAACCTCCAGAATATCTGAATCTTCAGCCAATGGCAAGAACGCGTCCATCGAAGGCTTATCCTAGGATTGACACTATTTTCGCAAATGGTTGGTTACTGCTATCATATAAAATTTTTTGCAAGTAAATATATCACACTACATAGATACGTGTTATAGCACAGAAATGTACTACAAGGTTGTCCCAAAAGTAGTGGCCGTTTTTGAATCGCTTCTCCCAGAGCAATAACTCAACTCAAACTTCAGATATTTCTTTGGGACAAAAACTATTATAATGAGAATTTTCAGTACTGTCAAACAGTCCCATAAAATCTTTGAAAATGAAGATCAAAAACACTGTTTTACATCATCGCACAATATCCTTGATAAGAAGCACCTTGAGGCAAAAATTACCTCGTGGTTTCAAAATTTTGATGGTGCTAGTTTTAGGCATTCGATTGGTGTAAGTTCCGTCCATCTACAACAATCTCCAAATGGCCGTAGACAAGAGCCGGGGACCGCGGCGCGGTGTTCTTGGGCAGAGACACAGGGGCTCTGCTGCTGGCTCTGGTTGTCTGCTGCGGCGTGGCACTCGAGTTCTCTGCCGCTGGCAGAAGCAGACAACCAAAGCCAGCATGCAGAGCCTCTGCGTCTCTGCCCAAGAACGCCGCGCACCACGGTGCCATCCTTTGTCTACAGCCGTTTGGAGTTCATTGTATCTTCTAAATTAGTGAAGTTATGGCCTGTCAAATCTTTACTATGAGGTAGTGTGCATTATTTTTGGGACAACCTAATATAACTGCGTAAAGTCCATATAGCTACTTCGGTTACTACCGTTTTCTCATGTTTTGCTCCTTTAAGTGATCGCTCTTAGTCTAATGATAAGTTTTGTTTGCCACTCCAGGTAGCTCTTAGTCTATTTTTTGTTGAGCTGGCTACTGCGCGCCATTATCTTGGCACAGGCTAAGTAAGTAAGTAAATAAATAAACAAATATATTAAATAGATAGATAAATGCGAAGGAATGCTGCAATGGATTTAGACGGATTTTTCACATTTCGCGGTTATTGGATACATTTCATGGATGGCTAAAAGACCGCATGCTCTCTTCCAGAAACTCCAACGGACCCAAACCCAAACATGGAAACAACCAGCTTCATTGAAGAGCTGGATGTCACGACACTGCTGACGACGGAAACTACTTCTGAGCCACTACAGTTATCTGGAACCTGCAAAGGATCGCACAGAATCGTAATCGAGGACGAGTGCGAGTTCAGCACCGTCACCAGCGAGGACACTGGCCTGGAAATCGAGTCAGGCGTGAGGGGGACATTCAGGTATTTTTATGGATGCCACTGAATTAGTGCTGTCGATGATACCAGTTTTTTCAGAGCCGTACGAGCGGACGTCCACGATAAGATTCCTTTATAGAGCATACCTTCAGCCTTTGGTATGAGCTGCTCCTGGTCTTCCATTAAGTCAGTGACAGATTGACTGCTAAAAAGTTTAGCTTGTCCCAGAAGTAATAACCACTCTTCACCACAGTCTTTTGACAGCCAGAACTTTACTCCCATCCAAGCACATTTCTACCCCGTCCTGAGGCTCCGTGGCGTTTCTCACCCTGACAGCCGGCTAATTGGCTGTGCGAGCCAAGTATGAAGCGCCTTTGGCAGATTTTTATCAAACCTGGCATACCCCCCTAAGGCTACGATGTTCTCTCATGGATCCTCGATTAAATGCCGGGAAAGGAAGTAAAACTGGTAAGCGTTAAGTTAAAGTGGAGAGCTAAAATGATTAATAATTTGACAAAAAGTACCACGGCAATATAAAAACAACCATTTTTCTTCGAAGTCATCTTAAATCAACTTGTCTCAAAGTAGAAGCGATACCAAGAATATCTTCCAAGGGGTTTCATCCGTGGAATTTTTTCAGAAGCTGGAAGATCATAACGTGGAAAGTAGGAGGCGCCGTTTTCTAGAATCAGGCTTTCATCTGTGTGAAGCTTCTAAGCTTCTCGTCGCGGTGCGATTATCGCCACGCATGTGGGGTGGAAGTTTCTCTGAGATCATGTAGTGAGATCTGGCACCAGCGCTGCCAAAAGGCTCTTCACACTTGGCTCGCACCTCTAATTAGCCGGCTGTCAGGGTGAGAAACGCAACGGGCCCCCGTCCTGATCTTGTATGCATCACTGAGATTACCCAGGGTAAACGTGCTAACTCCCTGCAAATTTATCTATCGTTATCACAGGTGTCATACGTTTACCCTGGGTAATCTCAATGGTGCATTCAGGCCCTGCTCATAACTACTGAAGCTTATAAAGGAAGTAAGGCCTTTATTACCAGGGACGGTGCGAATCAGGGATCCTGAAAATAACAGCCATGGAATAGCGGTTTTTACGCATTATCTTTTTCGAGAAGTTTGGTTAATGTTGGTGATTGGTCATTATTTTCGTGACAAGCGCAATAAAGGTTCCCTGTAATAAGTAGGACCAGTTCTGGATCTTTTTCCAAGGATACCGCCTGAATTTCTTTCTATGTGTGAATTTGCTTAATGTGATTCCATGTGAGGCCGCATGCATCATTGAGATTACCCAGGGTAAACGCGTCAACGCCTCTCGAATTTACCCATTGTCGGTACGGGCGCCAATACGACTACCCTGGCTAATCTTAATGATGCATCCAGACCATGATTTTATCCTAGAACGGTGAAATATGCGCAAAATCTGTTAAACAGTGCATTGATTTCCCATAAATTGCTGCTGAGAATCTCTCCTAATCTCTGTATGTATGATTTCTCTTTTTGATTGTATATTTGTATATGTATTTTCTATATTTATATGTATGTACATTTTCTACAGGGAGCGTCAGACACGATTTCGTCTCTCCGCGGCCTGCCGCGCCGCACCACCTATGCGGCGCGGCAGGCTGGGCGCTATGGCTGTTGTGGCTCTCTCAGACATTCTCCGACTTGAAGCAATCCTATAGCGAGCGAACAGCAACAGAACAGCAATTCTAATCACACCGCAAGCCACAGCGACCAGCAGCGCCGCGGACGCTGTGGTTGGTGCAATCGTGACTGACGCTCCTTGAACATGTTTAGGTTTGCTTGTGCAAGTTTCAAAGAATTACTAGTCATTGTATTGTCTGTAGCTTTTTCATCAACGACAGTTTGTCACTTAAAGTGCAATTTATTCACAGAATAAATATGGAAACTAATCGATAGCTCGAAAACAGCAGTGATTGAAAAGTTCGAGTGGGAGGATGTTTTGTACCGTCGCAGCCGTAGAATCTTAAATTTTCCGAGGGATTCGCGTTATTCGCGAGATTTGAGGCATTTTCACATAACATCCGCTGTGATCACTGAATTCACGATGCGATTGCGAACAATCTGATGTGAAAACCACTTGAGAAGCCTAAAACTTTTTTCCTTAAAAATTGCATTTTTCCGAAAATGGAGTGGATTTTCCACCTCTAGAACAGGTCCTGAGAGCGACGACGTCCCTCGTGATCTCCTTCGGGTAGTCCAGGAAGGCTTCCGGCAACGTTTTACATAAATTTCTCGGATAGACAAAACAGCTGGTTTGAAAGTGGACTGATTGAACAAAAAAGTCATGCAGGCGTAGCTCAGTGGATAGAGCGGTTGATCGCCGTTCTGGTGATCAAGGGTTCGGGTCCCGCCCGTTACCGCATTTTTGCAAATAGTGAGCTGCCTACCGGGACTTGTCTAACGCACAAAAAGTAACTTTAGAGTAACAATAACTCAGAATTACATCAGTACATCGTAAAATTCAGGCTGATTGATAAAAAAAAGACAGTAAGAAAACAGGTTCCTATTTTTTTGGAATTTTTTTAGGGACGAAAGCCGGAAGGAGTCGAATGAGATGGCTAGCCTCGATTACGACAAAAGTTTCGCGCTATATTACTTCGGATAATTCGATATTTTTCGAATATTCGATGCGTAGGGTGCCCAGAAATTACATCTAACTGGAATCCTTTTTTTCTGAAATCCACTTTTTGCTGGGTTTATAGCCATGTACTGAGTGAAGCGTGCTATACCTGTGAAGAGTAGGGCCTCCGCTCAGTGTGATTGGTCAACTGGACGAATCGGCCAATCACAGGCCCATTTCGCACCATCCTCTTTAGGTATGATGCTCTAAATCTTCGTACATTGCAGACAGCAAGTATAAAATTACCACCAAATAAAAAGTCATCCTCATACCTTGATGAAGTTGTCAATTTATTGATTGACTGTGGTAAAAACAACAAAAACATGAAAAAAATTGTTTATTTGAAATGTATACATGACCCATATGTACATACACGATCGGTAAAATCACTCAACCTGGGAATTGATTATACGAAAAATCGGCAAATCTCTTACTTGCGCCGGCGAGACGCGGACAACTGACATGGTTCAGTTTGAGAAGCATAGCAAGAAAATTCATGTGTCTGAGAGGCTTCATGGCGGTTTTCCCCCCAAATTACTCTGCGTCTCTACTCAGGCTACCGTAGGACAGCACAAAAGTTTGACCCGTAGCATTAAGGTCTATTGTACGGTGCCTCGATGAGGTAACAACACTATCCTAGTAGAGAACTGAACGAACTGCTTTGGAATGTCTCCAAATATCGATTCTCTTCCCGGAAGAGAAAATCGATGATACGTAGATCAATATTATGAAAAATGAAACCGAGTTCGTAACCGGGATTGAAGGCACCTGATGGAAAGGCTATTCAGAAATGTGAGAAGGTACGAGACAACTCGTCCTCTACCGCGACAACACCCTCCTGACAGCTTTGATGTAGAGGAACATTCGGATGTAGGCGTAAACCTCGATGGCCAGGACGAGAGCGGTGACGCCGAGGATGACCCTGAAAAGGTGGATTGAGTTTATGGAATTTCCTTCCCGCTACAAGCCCCTTTATAAGCCATCATAAGTTTTCAAAACTTGTAAAAAAAAACCAAAAAAAAAACATCCAAAAAAAACCAAAAAAAAACCAATTAAAAAACCAAAAAAAAAACGAAAAACTAGAAAGCTCTATTATATAGTAGGAGTAGTATATAGTAAAATTATAAAATATATTGTAAAGAATAAGATATTTTCTCTGTTACGAGTCTATTTTGATGCAGATTCTGACTTATATGTAGTAGGGTCTATAGTATTATATACAGTAGCGTATAATACGTTTGCACATACAAGGTGGGCTCTATTACTATATAGAGTTAGGTATACCAATCCCAGTAATCCTCTGCTAGAAAATGTACAGATTTTAAACTGTAGTAGGATATATAATATTATATAGTAGGACTAATATATAGTAGGGTACATATAACATGGAGTGAGCTAACACATAAAATATCTTCCGTTAATAGCCTGTTTTGGGCCAGATTGTGACATGTAGTAAGGATGTTAATATATAGTAGCATACTATAATGCGTTTACTTCGGATACTACAGTGCGTACATGTCAGAGAAAACGGGTAAACCAATACGTCGGTACATTGCAGGCTCTACTATAAATTAAAATTAGATTTAACATGTAGTAAGAACTAATTTTCAGAATTCTCTTTCGGAAAAATCAACTTTTGGCCTGTAGTAAGAGTATTAATATAGACTGTAGTAGGATGTACTAATATATTGTATGTTGTAGTGTGTAGTGAGACTAATATATAGTAGGGCACTGATGACATGAAGTGAGATATAGTAATTTTTCGCTGTGAAGAGCCTGTTTTGTATGGATCGTGACATATACTACGGTGTATAATATATAGTAAGGTATAATACACTTCCTCATATATTATGGGAGGTTATATGTAATAGTAATCAGGGGATCATATCCGATAGAAAATTTAACTATGCAAAATACGTAATGTAATACTCAATATATGTACATATATTAAAGTGCAACACATAGTGAACTCTAGTATCTAATAATTTATAACATAACATATAGTAATGACTAATATATAGTAGTCTTCAAAAACCTTGTGCACCTGCAGAGGTCTTGAAACGAATATAAATTCAGGGGCCGAATGCACCAATCAGATTACCCAGGGTAAAAGTGTTAACGCGACACAATTTAACCATCGTTAGCGCAGACTTCAACACGTTCACCCTGGGTAATCTCAATGATGCATCCATGATCAGAAGGGGGGGGGGGGCGTTTACCTGAAGATGACGAGGTCGGCCACGGTAGCTACACCCTCAGCTTTCGAAACGGCAGCGTTGAACTCGTCTCCACTTGTCACGATTGTTGCAATTAGCGTACCTTAAATTAGAAAAAATTAACTTCAAAATTAAACGAAAGTAGAAAAATTAAAAATAACAAAAATATGGAAACAGTAATAAAAATGAAAAAATATAACGCGAATTCAAAAATGTTACAATATCATTTTCTCAACACCTCGCTTTAGTAAGATCCAAAGGCGCATGTATCATCGAGATTACCCAGGGTAAACGCATTGACAAGGTGTATATTTATCCAACGTGTCAAAATGTTTACCCTGGGCAACATCAGTAAGGCATCAGGGGGGATAGAACATCTCTGCGCTAATTTTTGACCTGCCCATTAGAAATTTTTGTTGGTCTTGTGATGTACAGGCACGCTTTCACTATTTTGCCAGAAATTCTGGAAAAAAAAGTCCCCAAATTCTCCGAGGAAAAGAAAAAATTGTCCGACTCCGGCTGAACTCCCCTTTTCTCTATACATGTATTGTAATTAACAAGGACACTAGAACTTTCTGCACTACAGAGGTAATAAATTACCAATTTTCGACGGTAATCACCCTGCACTACAGTAACTGAACCCATATTACTCACTAATGTACTTTTCCTCTTGAGAAAGTAATGATTCAATGACTAGATGACTCACCGACGACAGCAAACAGCAAAAAACAGGAGAGGGTGGTGAATGGAAGCAGCAATCGGTGTCTGTTGGCGAACAGTCCCCAGATGAAAAGGATAGCGAAGAGCAGGATGATCACCAGAGCCACGGATAGTATCGCTGAAATGTTCACGTTTTTTGTACGGAGCAAAAATCGGCGGGTGGTTTAGTTACCTAAGTTTAGAACATAAGTGGATAATTTGTTCCCAAAGGAAGTAGATATTCCACAGATTTCATAAGTTTCTTCATAAAGTCACAGTAGCCTATGGGTAAACGCGTTTTCACGCTCAAGTGAAACGGTTATTTTATTTATTTATTTATTTATTTATTTCCTCGTGCTTCAGGATTTGGTTTTTTTGTTTCTTTCGGTGGAATTAAAAAGGTCAGAGACACCAAAAACCAGAACGGAGGAGTAATTTCTCCAAACGGCAGTAGACAAGGGGCGTGGCCGCGGCGCTGCCTTCCTGGGCAGAGACACAGGGGCAATGCATGCTCGCTCTGGTTGCCTGCTTCTGCCAGCAGCAGAGAACTCGAGTGCCACGCCGCAGCAGACAACCAGAGCCAGCATGCACAGCCCCTGTGTCTCTGCCCAAGAACGCCGCGCCGCGGTACCGCCTCTTGTCTGCGGCCGTTTGGGGTTCATTGTAGGTACCAATGGCGTCAACATAAATATTAGCAAGTAAACAAATAAACAAGTAACAGTGAATCAAACCAAACCTATTATTTGCGGTCCATTTAGTTCGCTGTTCTTCTTCAACAAATGAATCATACAGTAAACATAGATGGCAATGGCAAGAATAGACAACGATGCCACACCGAATATGGCTGCTGAAACGAGTAGATCAAGAAAAATCGATAATCCTACAATAAACATAGGATTCTAAAAGCACTTGCCTGCTTTAATAGGTATTAAGAAGCACATTTTTGGCATGGGTGGTTTTGTACGCCTACACCGATTAGAATCATCGGTGGCGAGAGCGGCAGTCGATAAAACGATCATCTGCGGTGGATCTGTAAAAATCGATATATCGATTTGTGGACTAATTGCAGGAAAATCCCCTTGCAATTATTTTTTTGATCTTTTTTCTGTTATCATGGAAGCAAAAACTGATAAGGCGCTTACAACAAACGTTTTTTTTTTGTCGAAATGAGGAAAAAACAGCATCCAGAAAAATTTGCATCTACAGTATGCCACTAACCAATAACAGGGCCGAAAAAAACATTTTCCTAGTCATTTTCTACTTCATGTAAACACGATCCAATAACAGTTCCAGCCAAAAAATTACGTGAAGAAATTTCAAGAAGAAACGCTTAGAAAAAAATCTATAAAAAAAAATCTAAAAAAAATCTAAAAAAAAAAGCTGCTTGCGATACACAGAAAGAGGTTACAGAGGTAAGATTATCGTGTTACGCTGGATTTTTTTTTACCCGGCTCCGATTGAGGCTATTCCTCCAATAGCACCTGTTCATATGCTTTTCGCACCTGTTCCTCAACGATTTTTAGAAGGTCAACGAGAACACAGCACGGGGTACGTCATAATGTTCTTAGAGCAGTGGAAAGGATTAAGGTAGGCTTCTAAGCCAAAAGAGCAGAAAAGTTTCTTAAACGCTTAGAAAGTGACATTCCTGAATAATATGAAAATATTTTGACCTTTCAGGAGAATTCTTAAAATTTTTCCAAACCCCTTTTTGAAGAAAATTCCTTCTGTCTAATCAAATCCCCATTCTGTTATGTTATATTATGTTATATTATATTATGTTATGTTATGTTATGTTATGTTATGTTATATTGTTTATCGTAATACCATTTTCCGCAAAAGACAGTAATGAAAAGCTACAAACCTCTCATAAACTTCGCAAATTCTACTAACATCAAAGGGCATGGCTGCACTTTATGCGTTCTTTGAACAGGCAGCTGTCTAGGACTATGTACATAATAAGAAAAGGTAATAGCCCAGGTGTAGTTAGCGTATGGTACATACTTCCTGTTGAGTCTACGTGTATAGAAAAGTACATAAGCTTGGCGATAGAAAGCAGGGAGGTTCTTGGAAATCTCAGAAGTTCCAGAATCTCATAAAAGAGTTCACCGAAATTCATTTCGTTTCTCTTCCTCTGAAAGACATGGAAGCAGAAATGGTTGTCCAGAAAAATCGCACTCATTTTATTTTCATTCTCATCTTTCATAACCTTGCTTTTGTTAGGTTACGGTAGCTAGCTATACGGTAGGTACGGTAGTGCTCCTATGAGGTAGCGATAATGAGTTGGGAGAAATATAGGAATTTCGGTCAGAAAATAGCAATCGAAGGTGTGATAATGATAAAAATAACACGTCAAAACTCCTTAAAAATTGCGATTTACTGTCTCTACCGTATATGTACCGTAATAATTGAAAATGTAAGACTATAGGACAAAATAGGTATGCTATCCACGTATAAAATAACCACTTCCTAGGCCGTATAGGTACAGTGATTACATTCAAAAAAAAAAAACGCAGGACAATGGGACAAAATGGCTATGGAATCCATTCATAAAATAACCACGCCCTAGCGGAGCCCGGGAAAATTGTTTTGAGGAATTTCTGGACAAAAATATGTAGAAATATGTAGAAGAAAATTTGTAGACAAATGGAGCCATATTTGAAATTTTTGATCTACCCTGTTGCTCAGGAAACTCAAAAACTATATTTTGTTGAGATTCAAAGATGCAAATCCCACGATTAGGACATGTGTACTCAAGCAAAACACGGTTATTTCAAACAATAGTTCAAGATCAGCAATGGTCAATCCTTGCAAAGTCCATGCATATCCATGCAAAACCCATGCAAAATCGTGCAGTACTCATGCGTCTTCAAAATCCATGCAAATTCGATGCAAAACCCATGAAAAAACCCACGATTTTCTCAGCCCAATGCATGGATTTTGCATGGGGTTTGCATGGATTTTGCATGGATTTATACATGGCTGGTATAGAATTATTGATTGAAAAAACCACGTTCTCCATGAACATGCACCTTTTAATCGTGGAATTTGCATCTTTCAATCTCATGCATAACACGGTTTTCAGGTTTCCTGAGAGCTAGTCAAGTGGCACCAAATTTAAATTTTTTAAAAGTAAATACATAGTGCTGCTAGTCACAAGCTAAATCCATAGGAAAATAGTAAAAGCAGCGAAAAAAAGCTGGTGCTGATGGTGGTACATGAAGGAAAAATATGTGGCTGATTTTATACGTTTTTTCAAATTTTTTCAACGTTTATTTCTACTTTTTACTTTTTAACTTTTACGTACAGAAGGTAATTTGCCCGGTTTTTGCTCCCCTTTCCAGTGGATTTGCCCCTCCAGCAACAATCCAGGAAAGTTTCCGGAAATTCTCTCGGAGAAAAAGCGCACACAACTTACCTTTCTTCGAGTCTTTCGTCGGGTGTACTTTCATGTTATCGCACGAGAGAATCGACTCGGCCATCACACTCGAAAAACACCGCCGTTTGCTCTATAATTAGAAGAAGAACAATAGATCAACACGAACAAAACACGAAGCGATACGGTAGGCGACGTCGAACATGCCCGACAATGTGTACATACGTCTGCTGAATAATCATAGATAGCTTTTTCAAGGTCATGACATTGAGGCGCCGTGGGTGTGCGAATAATCGCCTGGAAACGCACATAAACGCAGGATCGAGTGCCTTGTTATGATCAGCGAGCGAATGAGTTCACATTCATGGAAAAATGGCTTTGAATGGGTGAATTCAAGCAAGTAAATGGCTAAAAATGAGAGCAGGAAATGGAATAGCTTCCTTAGAGAAAGGACCAGAGTTCTGGAATGAATACAAAGGAAGCATGAACTGTAGATGTCTTGGGAAAACACCTGGATAAAGAGACGGATAACAGATTTACGAATAGACAGATTTGGCCTAATATACTTGTTTACTCATCCGATAAATGGTAATGGTACTTGACGCCACATGCGGTGCAGCAGGTAGTATGCCTAGGTATACTAATTAGGCATACTGTTATTGTACTCTGCATTATTACTTTACTCTTGCTGAACAGCGAAAATCTGCTAGAAATGCCGAACAAAATACTTTTTATATCGAGGAAAAATCTCAAGTTTGAGCTGAGTTACACACCTTGAAATGTGCACCCCGAAAACGGCCATTATTTTTGGGACAACCTAATAGAAAGTATGTCAGCAACTATAAAAGTTGTGCTAGATGACAATTGAAAAACTGAACTTGACCGAACCTCCTCCAACCTCCCCCAGCTAATCCTCATTAGCATAAACCAAAAAAGAGCAGAATCAAATTGGAGGAGCTACTACCCCTTCCCCCCTCCCCACCCAGAAGAATAAGTCACCGAATTTTTAAAATTACTTTACAAAGTGGATAAGATTTTGTGTTAGCTGGTGTGCTTCACTATAAGGAAACACGGGAGGTCCGAATGCGCCAATCGGAGTTGTCTGGCCCTGCCCCTTTCCCTCACAATGATAAACACCCTATATTAGCTTATTTTTAATTGTCTATTTCCATTCTTATTTTTTTGAATCATAATCGTCACCTGTTTAAAATTATAATCGTTGTTTTTGTTGTTTTTATTTTCATCTGGGTCCCCTAATTTGCGGAAACCCCAATTCCCCCCCTCCCCCCTCCGCCACTGCCATGAGCTGTGCCCCCATTTTTGAACGTTCCCGGGAAGGTTGTAACCAATTCGTCCCGGTAACGTTTATGAATACGGGTACTGATAAGTCAGCAGTCTTTCCAAATGGAGCAGGTGCTCCTTGTTTTAGTATGGATAGCCGTAAAATGCAAAGTACAACGCCCATGCCAGGGACACAAGACACTTTCTAGAGACAAGTAATCTCTGTCTGGAAACTCATTTATCCAGACGTTTTTTTTTCGGTGAGGGCTTGTCTGGCAGTCAAAAAAAGTGCGATAGCATTCCGAGATCATCAATACAATCAACCCAAAAACCGCGACATGCTTACTACTTGGTAAGTGCTGGTGCATGCTCTAGAATAGACATGGACATGGATACGTAACTAAGTTCATCATAATCAAATTCTAAAGATATAATAGTTCATCATCGATTCGAAGAAACATGGTTATTCCACGTACAGGTAGTAGATTCAGAGTCAGCTGTTCATAGAAAAGGTAGCCGTAGGTATCTTTACCACTAACAATTACCACAACAGTGTAATGAAAGTTGCCGTTCTCATTTTTAAGAAAAATCCAAGAGCGAATAGTCGTAGTAGGCAAGAATTAGGCAAACACATACACAAGAAGAGCTGCACATCAAAGAAGGCGCCTATTGCGGGATTCATGAACGTTCCCAGAGAGGTTTTAAGTACCCTAGCCATGTGGAATGGAAGAATTTCTCCAGCGAAATGTAGTTTGGCTTTGTGCCTCTGTCAACATTTAGCATTGTGATTGTCAATTTTTGAGTGGAAAACTCGTCCACCTCGGATAAGCGATTCGAGAATGTTCCCGGATAAGTCACAACCTTTTTGGAAACGTCCATGAATCCCGCTGTCAGAATACACGACAAGTTCCGCTATTTATCAGGAGTCTGTCGCGGGTTTCCAAGCATATGCCCTTTAAAATGATAACTTCCAGAGCATTAAAAAGTCGTATTACACAGAGCAATTTAGAGCAAGAACTATTATTCGAGTTTGTGGAGCACACATAGTCAATAAAATAAAACAAGGAAGACATATCTGAAGCTCTGGAATGAGGAGCTCTAGAGCGGATGCTCATTACTCCTATTTGCTTGCACTAAGTGGGAAATAAATTCTTAGGAAATAAAGTAGAAGGAGAACTCAAAAGGACAATTTATACCAGGCGCGTGCGTAAGTCGCGCGTCAGACGCACGCAACAATTACATTGTGTACCCCAATGGAAAAAACAACAGCATGTACCTCAAGGAAATGAACGCCTATAACTCTATCTACATATACGTTCATGACTGACCAAATAAGTGTAAATGTAAATATAATTTAGATGCTCGGCTGCCGCAAGATGTGCGTGTAAGCTGCGTCAGGGTTCATAAATCTGGGGACACAAATGTAGACGCACGCGCGTCAAACGCACGCATCTAGTATAAATTGCCCTAAACTATGCCAAGATCGAAACGCTTAAACTGGGACCGTAATTTAGTTTCATTTTTTTAGAACACCGCTTGAAATAAAGACCAAAAATATCCTGGATCTTGTTAGGAAGGCTATAAGAGGATTGGCGTATAATATGAATTCTTAGAACACCTGTGTTTTATATCATAAGCGTAAACTCGAACATCAAATGGGTTAATTCAAAATTTAAATGGTCATGGCTATAAGATCAATAAGAGTTTTTGAGAACTACATACTAAAGCTATTCAGTAAAGCACGTGGATGCTGACATTATGTAGTCACGGATAAATAAAAAACGAACATGAATAGGAATAAATAGCATAACATGATATGTTGCGATAAAATATGAAATGAAATTATAAATGATACACATAGACTGGTGGTTATATCTTATCCTCATTTAATCCAGAACAAGCTGAAAAGCTCGGATGGTCAACGTTCAGATATGCACCTGTTTCACATCACAAAAATAGAAACGAAATTAGTTCTTGAATGAAGGGTTTGTTGAAAAATCACTCAATGGCCGGATGGAATGAAAAGCGGAAACTTTCGACCACTGCAGTCAAAAATGTGGATTTTAGCAGTGAAATCTGGTCCATAGACCGCATGAATTCCCGGAATTACCCAGGATAAACCTGGTAGGACCCCTCAAATCTACCTAACGTTAATATGAGCACGTTTACCCTGAATAAGCTAATATTTTCAATCAAGCGATTGAATGTATGGATTAGTGGTGATCATACTACCTTTCAGCAATGAGGAACACCGGAAGGTGGGAGGCGGGGGCGGGATGGGG
>JARK01001513.1:295770-336720 GCA_000688135.1 Ancylostoma ceylanicum
CCCCCCCCCCCCTCTCCAGAAAAAAATCAATTATTCGACAGTTCCAGAGAATTAGCCGAACTATTAGCCATTAGAAAAAAGAGATGACTTACATCCAGCATGATAAATAAATAAATAGATAGATAAATAAATAAACAAGAACGCATAGGGCATCGTAAGAAAGCGCGGGGTAGTTCCACTGCTGCACGAACCGTTCATTCATACACCCCACCAATCACACAGCAGTAGCCCCGCCTATTTGGGGAAATTGGAGAAATTAAAGTTCTACAGGGTGGAGCATAATTACTATCTCAGGATAAATAACACGGGGAAAACGTACGAGATAATATTCTCCGATGATCTTTTCAGGAATAAATCGCTACCACCTATGACTGAGTGATAATCAAAGGGCTGCTTTTCTCACTAAACGTCTAACACGTGCCATGATTGGGTTTTTTATCCACAGTACTTCGAAGAGCGATCCGGAATATTTGAGAACTTTCTTAGAATGGTCTTAGTCTTGGTATAGGAAGGTTTTAGTCCAGAAATTTAGGGTCACTTCTACTAGGTCTACACCCCTAGAACTGAGAAAAGCCGTTGACAGCAGACGAGAAACAGCGCCTCTGTTGAGTTGTGCCCTCCTAAGGAGTGATTCAATGTAGTGATAAGATGTAAAGTGTGGAGAGAAAAAATCCAGATAACAGAGATTTTTCCGAGGAAGAACAGACGGTCGGCAACCGAGACTGAATTGATTTCTCCGCTGATGTTGCCGCAGATGCTTTTTCGCTCGGCATCAACGCGGTAATTACCGACGTTTTCAATTCTGCGAAGTAGCGACAGATGAAAAACACTGCCGAACGAGGTGTAGTTCACCTGGCGATGACGCCGTGTCACTGCCGTTTATGGTTGTCGTAAACAAAAGCGGTCAAATTACTCATGAGTAGCGTACTGTACTTGTAAAGCCTTTAAAATTTGTGGAATTCATAGGTAGCAGCAAGGACGGTGCAGCTGGCTTGGCAAGCAGCCAGGTATGAATCACTCAGGAACCACACCTTGGACACAACAAACAGTGGTATGAGTCGTAGAAGCGACGGCTAGCGGGCAAACACCCGGCCACGATGACGTCATCGTTGTCCAGAAATTTCCGTGGGTTTCTAGTTGGCCGATTTTCCGGGCGCAGCTATTACAATAAATCGATTTCTAGTGCGAAAAATTGGCAAGGAAACAGGTACCAAATCTGGACTCGACTACAGTTTTATTCCTGGAAAATTTACCTTTTCTGGTGTTGAGGTCCTGCGAAGAGAAGGTTTCTGTCAAAAGAAGCGAGTGTACCATCGTGAGGGAGAAAGGGGCGTGGCCAGGCGATTCTGATTAGTGGACTCAGGCCACCCGTCCCGCCCACCTGTTCGAACTCGTTTGGCGCTAAGCACAAATACACCATCTACTGCGGGATGGACGTCGTTTGAATTCAAAGATGGGCGTGGCGGGCGGCTTTAATGAGCCAACCAGGGTCGCCTGGCCACGCCCCTATTTACCTTACGATGATACATAGCCAAAAGTAGCTATTCAAATAATCATGACCCAAAAGATTTATTTTGCTTAATCACATTTTTATATTATATTCTTTGCTGATAGCTTATAAATATAGCCTATCTGAAGAAAAGTGCGACAAGGCCCAGTGTGTACATAAAATCCAGCGATGCGCCAAATTACACCTCTTATGAAACGAGCCCTCCAAGCCACTGAAGGCGAATATCCTTGTTCATTGATCATGATTTTTGGATGTTGTTATATTGTTTGCCTATTAGTTATAGAAAAAACCTCTCTGGAGCAAAGTACAGCGAAGTCTGCTGTGTACGTAAAATCCAACGATACACCAAATTACACCTCTTGTGAAACCAGCCCTCCAAGCCACTGAAGGTGAATATCCTTGTTCAGTGATCATTATTTTGTATTCAGTTATGTTGTTTGCTTACTAAACATAAAAATAACCTCTCTGAAGTAAAGTGCGGCAAAGCCCGCTGTGTACATAAAATCTAACGATGCACCAGATTACACCTATTGCGGAACGAGTCCTCTGAGCCCTTGAAGGCGAATATCCTTGCTCATTGGTCGTTAGGTTTGTACCACAATACCATGGAATTTCCACAGAAGAAGTAACACAGCCACTGTTGTGATCTATGGAATAGGCCTCAGTTTTGTAGAAGGTTTTAACGTTTCACCTCCATTGATTTCGCGTAAACAAGGAAGGTGTTATTGTAGCATCACACTACAATGAAACTGTAAACAAACGTGATAACCCGTTATTTCCTAGCAAAACATGCGAATTGTTGAGAAAATCAACAAATGGAGGGAAAGAAGTAGCTCCAAACGTGGAAGTCAGAGCAGAAACTGAGAAAAAGGGTGAAATTTTGTGGGAAACACGCATGGATGTCACTGAAAGATGGTGAAATGTTCGCCTAGGGGGAGGTGTGGAGAAAACTGGAATCTGTGGCATTCCGTGCATTTTGTGGATAAGAATGAAAAAAAAAACAAAAATTTAATCCTAACACCAGGTAATTAAAAAAAGGTTCGAAAAATTATTGAAAATAAACAATTAAAAGTAAACCAACACAGAATTTCGAGCTATTCTATGACGTGTCTTCCCGCATTCGCCACAAGCTCTCCCTACCGCATATGTGCTTTGGGACATAAAAACCAACGAAGCGCCAACTTACACCTCTCACACAACCATCTCCCTTGTCCAAAATGCGTGTTTTGCCACTGCAATTGATAAGTTACTGTTGAGGTACCGCGAAGTGAGATAAGTTATTCAAGAGAGCAACCGAGTAGCAGAAACAAACAAGCAGCTTTTGAATCTGTGGGTTACTGTTAGAAATGCGTAATCTGGCGTCTCGTTAGGGCTATGGCACAAAATGTAGAGTCGATTTACCATGCACTGCTTGCTCCGGGATAGTCATTCGCCAACGACAATGTGTTGAACAAATGAAAATCGAAAAAAAACTTGATAAATATGACTAACAATTCGAAGGTCCATCTAAAAAATCGAACATTCCAAGAAACTAAATTTCACAGCCACTATTTTTGTTCACTTGAAGGTGTAGGTCCCTACTTCGCCTGAACAATTTTGATTTGTCGACTTATTCGAAATCGAATATTCGACTGCCCTTTCGATCCAATAGTCAACGACCCTTCCTGCGCAGGTTCTCTTACCTTATAGGGGAACTTTTCCGCAGTTGCCGAACTTTATCTACCCTGATAATTGGCCTAAGACATATGCTGAGAATCTTATCTCGTTAAATGGGGTCTGCTTGCTCTTTAACTTGAAGTACATGGTACGCATGGTTCAACTAATAAGCTCACGAAATGGATAGATTGTTGGATAAAACAGCTCCTCAAAAAGTGGTCATTAGATGAATTGCCAGCCCTTAGAAGAATCCTATACTGCTGTTCACAGACACGAAAATCTCAAAACAGCAGAGGTCCTCTGAATAATTTGCCGGAAGATGGAACAGCTTCAGGAAAAAGCAGCAGCAGATTCCTAAGGCATGGAAATGAAGGGGAAAAAGACATTCCGAAAATTCCACAGCAGAAAAGGCTTGCCTGGAAATTCCAGCACCCTCGGAGCTTGGAAATTGCTCAGAGGAATGCTAGGATTTTAGTAGTAGAACCGCAGTGAGCCCGACTTCTCATTTTGGGGAACTGCGCTACTTCCAGGGAAATGTTAGCGCTGCTTCTGATTGGTGTTTTTCCGGATGTAGTATTGTGATAGCTATGAGGCGGAAAAGTCGCACTTACACTGGATTTCCACACTTTCAGGGAATAAAGTCGCCACTGGAAGCTTATCTGCGATAAATTGAACACGACCATGAGCATAATATATTCTACGACATCCATATGGTGAAAATTCGTATAAAAAACCTCAAAAACCTCCATTGCTTCCTGCTGCTACTTCGTAAAACTCAAGTATTTCCCTAGCAAGTGTGCTGCAAAATGACTTAGATTCCAGGAGGAAGGAGAGAATGACTTGGATTCCAGAAGAAGGAGAAGTATTAGCAGGTAAATTCTACGATCCACGGCTGCACTCGCTGTCAATGAGTGCAGTGTTTTTGCTCGGAAATTGTTCCGGTTCTGGTGAACTTTTGAGGAGCAAACGTACGCTATGTACACATAATCCTTCAAGTGCCGACCTTTACGCTACGTCTATTGTAAGCGCTCACAATGTGTTGCTTGCTGGTAAGAATCCAGGGGTAATGGAGGGCCGTGCTGCTTTGCTTTTGGTGCTCTTCATGGTCCTAAAGGCTGTGGCAGAGTTATTTTCCTTGGCAAGGTTTTCATTGGGAAAATTTCACCAATACAAAAAAAAACACAGACTAGACCATTCCAGAAAAACAACTACCCCAAATCAGCGGAGTTTTCTTTTGGATGTCTTTTTTTATTTATTTGCACATTTGATCACGTAGTGTGCTACGCAGTCACGGATAATCAGGAAAAAATTAATAGAAAACTTTTCCAGGTCCTGTAAAAAAGTCAAGAAATAGTTATCGAGCTTTTCCTTTCATCAAGAGACTTTCAGAAGCAAGCCGTCAAAATCCAGTAAAAAAGGTAAAATGAAAGTCAGCCTAAAAGTCATGTAGCGATATAGAGTGAGTGAAGAGCATAGAAAATCCTTGCCAAAGTCAGGATAGCACAAAAATGAGTCTTAGTTGAGGAAGGATTCTTGAGCAGAAGTGTTCCATAGAAACTTGGAATTGGGACCTAAGAGGACTTGAAAATGACAACTGAGTAGCGAATACACCCTATAATTATCGAATTTTTCCAGAATCTTCTAAAGACTCGGAGTAGAGAGCTTAGGGTACGTTTTATAATTTCTTGACTTTTGAAAATAAAACTCTGAATTTCTCCTATTTCTAATTTCCACTAAGCGATTGTTGGCATTTGTTCAAGCACCCTTCAGAGAAAAAAAGCGAGAGAATAGCAATATGAGCGGATTCCACAAGTCACACGAAATTTAGCCATGAACAGGAATTCAAAAAAGGCGACATTTTCTGGATCGGCAGGAGCAGAATGCGATCAATACTGGGTCAGAGAACAGGGGAGATCAGATCGGTGTCGAAAATTCTGGAAACACTCGTGAATTCCATGACGCCAGGATAAACTGTGAGGTGCCGGAATTCAGTGGGTTTTCCTGGTAATCACTTTCGGGTACTATGATCTTCAAGGCTTACTCTTTTTGGGGAAGCCTATATACTTCTGCTCAAACCATTTTGGTAGATGTAACGTGATGTTTTGGTGGATGTGACTCATGTAGTGAAAAATCCTCTTCTAAAAAGATAAAAATGTTTTTTCTATGTCCTTGGACCATGTTTTGTTCTCCTACCTTCATACTTACTTATCTTTACTCCTTTTTAAAAAGATTCATGGTGTTAACCTCCACGCTACCCAAATAACCCTTCTATCAACCTGGGTTGGTGTACGACTATAAAACAAACTTCGCGGAAAGGAAACGACTGACATCAGTCGGGTTGGGGAGGCTACAAAGCGAAAATAAGTACATATCATCTGGGCAACCGATCCTGGCTAGCATCTGCAACTCCAATCTCGCCAAAAACGGCAATTCTCGGTCATAGAACTCTGCTTTTACATTTAATTTGAATTCAAAATATGTAGAGAAGATACAAATGAAGCAAAATCCAAAAAACGCGAGGTTTCACGACAACAAACACGAAGAAAATAGTGTAGACGTCGTTTGGCGTTGGTAAACACGCTGTCGAGCAACCGGAAGCGCGAAGGAACCGGCTCAGAAATCCATCCTCGAAACATTGGATATGATGTTTTTTGCGATCCCTGAAGAAAAATTTGCTGGATTGCATTGCCATGGAGCTCTCTGGAAGCAGTGCATCATTATAGCACACAGTGCAGAAAAGCAGTACACTCCAATAGAGCAGCCTTTGTAGAGGTAACCGAAAAAATACAAAAAAATGAAAATATTTCCAGGTATTGCTCCTATATTTGCAGTATACTAGTTGAATAAGTACACAGAGGTTAGTTGAATTAGTACAGCGGTACAGCATAAGAGGTTTGTTGAATAAGTGAGTAAAGCGCGATTTTCACTGATGAAGCGATGGTTCTCCCCTATACCGTGACCTTCGGATTTTTTCCTATCGAGTATTCGAATGATGAAAATCTCGGACTTTTTGAATTATTCGAACATTCGAGCAATCATGTGTTTCAGTCTTTTGAATAATTTAAGCGCTCGAGTAATGGAATATTATAATTTCCCAAATGATTTGAATATTCGGATAATCAAATTTTAATTTTCTTTGAATCAGTCGAATATTCTTAAAACGGGAGTTTCAAACTACTCGGAACTAAGATCAAAATCTAATGTGTATTCCATGCATTATTTTTTTTTTACATATTTCAACTGAAACAGAGATTTACGAGCAAATGCACAAATATGTGTAAACTTACCCGTAGTAGTTTTACCATTCAAAACATAGTATCAAGATGCCCAGGTTTAGAAATCAGGGAAACCCACCAACGCATTCAATATCACGCCTAATTTACGGTCAGACTGGCCGCGAACGTTGTGTACATAGAGTTCATCTTATGAGCCAAACTCGCACCCATGTCATTCAGTGCGTGGAATTCGAGGAATCAACCTGGATTAAAGGCAGCACCCACGGAAATTTTCACTTTTGAGGTGAGTCGCTTACGGTGAAGCCGACTGCTAGGCAGTCACAACGGTAAGTTGAACACAAGGAATAACCGCCTCCCTGCGGAGATATTGCCGTGGACACGGATGCGAGCATGGCCATTTTGGTGTCCGCCACGCCAGTTAACGCTATTGACTTAGTATGCGACGCGTGGTCTAGCGCAGTGTATAGTGTAATGTATGGAATAGTGTATCAGTGCAGTGTACATACACATGGAATGCCCACCATCCACAGGATTTCGTGGCGTTAGAGGGTATTTATGGTTGACGCGCGTCAAAATTGACGCGTCGGCCTTTAATTTCTAGAATTTTTCGCGTTGTCTCGATGCGGCGGAAATGGAAACGCGTTTTGTTCGCGCGGCTGTCGCGACGACAAAACCAGGAGCATTCGCGCCCCACTAGGAATTCTCTTCTCCTCCCTTTTTTGCATTGTGTATCGTCGCGTTAAATTTGACGCGCGTCAACCATAAATACCCTCTTAAGTGCGCATTCCTTCAGCGGAAAACTCGTCCGCGCTGTGAACGCATGGAAACAGCGCCTTCATTTCCCGTCTTCCGGCTTGTTTCACGCTGTTTCATCGCTGCCTATGAGTTCATCGTCTCTGATAACCTCAAAATTCAGCGAAATCTCGAACATGAAAATTTCCGTGGGTGCTGCCTTTAAGAGGCAGATGCGTGCGGCGCGGTCGCGTCGCGGCGTACGCGGCGGCCGCCTACCGTAGGTGCCGCCTCCTCGGCCGACCCGCACATAAAGCGCGACGGGGATTGATCGCTTTCCACTCGTCCCGGCCCCGCACCATGGCACGTTCGGCACAGCAAGCTCGTAAGCCCCGCAAGAGAAAGGAGGAACGGGCGCTGAAGAAGGCGATCAAGAAACAAGCCCGTGAGGCTCGTCGTGAAGCGGAGATCGCCAACGGCCTGGCGGAGAAGGCGAAAATCGAGGACGTGGCGCCGAACGACCAGGAGATGAAGGACGTTCCAGCTGTCAAGGAAGATGCCTCGGATGACGTCAAGCCCGTTGTCGATCCAGCTCCAGAAAATCAAGAAGACGTGAAGCCCGACGTGAGTTCGCAGGCAGTGAAAGTTGAACAGTAGTTATTCTTTTTTTTTCTTCTCTTTTACTCGGGTTTAATAATGTAATTACGTTTTTGTCCCGTTTTACTTTTATTCGTCTCTAATTTTATAAACATGTATTTGCTTGTTTTTCATACTTGTTGAATTGACGTGTTTTTGTTACATGAAGTCTTTTTTGAAATTAATTTTTGTGTTTCACCTGGCATTTCTGGCACAAAATTGAGTCATTTTTATGGTTTCCACTTATGCAATGAGTGCATAACTCATCTATGAAGTTTCTGGAAAACAAGAATTGTTTTCTAGAGTTTTCCGACGTTTTTTGAGGTTTTAAGATTATTATCAATTCCTTTATCAATTTCAAGGGGTGAAACTTATTAGAAAGCTAAACTTCATGAAGATATTCCCGTAAGTAATGTTTCCAAAAGCTTTTGGACTTGGTGTTCACCGAATTATGTTCGCTTTATCGATTGGAAGCTATGGGAGTTTTTTTCTGCAAGAATTTAACGTGAACGGTTAACAATCACACCGGTACTATTGTACATATCCTCTGTATATTTCGGGGTGTCGTGCGGGCGCACCGCCTGCCATAATGCAAGCTGGCGATCGATACCCAGCTGTTGTCTGCTGGAGCGCTGCCAGCAGTACTCCACACGTCATGCCACGTGGTGCACTCGTAAGCCACCCCGAAATATACACACTATACTTCAGCGGCCCCACTATCGACCCCAAAGTCAAAATCATGGATTTCTCTGAAAACTTGCATACAAAGGTAATTGGAGGTGCTGATCACGAATATCATGGTCATTTCGCATGATAATATCGATTTTAACCGAACTTGACTCATCTCTCACAATCTCGCTGAAACATTGCATGGAGGGGTTTTTAAGGGTGCTGAACACGAATATAGTAGCCGTTTTGCAAAATAAGCTTGATTTGATTGACTTTTTCCTATTTTGCCTGTATGGGGTGGTGTAGTTCCGAACTTTCCTGGAGGGTTCGCATTCAAATCGGCTTTCTCATGGTAAATGCTTATTGTATTTGTAACCAGCACCTTCAAAAACCCCTGTACGCAAGTTTTCAGGGAGTTCCACGGGAAGAGTCAGAATTGGAAAAAAATCGATAAAATCAATAAAATCGATGATATCATGCGAAACGAGTATGATATCCGTGATCAGCACCTCGAATCATGTCTGTATGCAAGTTTTCAGAGAAATCCATGATTTTGAGTTTGGGGTCAGAAGTGGGGCCGCTGAAGTACAATAGTACCATCACCACCCATTGAACTTTTATGCTACCCTGTTAGCCTTTTTTTCATATTTTCAAGGATTTCTTGCCATCACATTAGCCTCTTTCTCTTTTTGTTAAAAGTTACAGGGCAGAAAACAACGTTTAGTTACCTATTCTCCTTCTCGATTGTGTGTTTTTCCCTCGATCGATGCGGATGTCCACCGCTGTTGGAGGCCAGTGAGGCATCGGCTGGATCGTAAATGGAATGGTAACTTGATCGATTAAGTCAGTGAATCAACATACTCGGATTATTCGTGCACCTGTATCTGTAAAACACCCGTGAGCGTTACTGACGTTAGTTTTAAATGAATTTAATTTGATCTAATATTTACAACTTTACCATTCCCCGAAAGATTTTTTGTTTTTGTCATTTGGTTTAGCCAACAGCTATGTTTTATATATAAAAAACGCCTGTGATGGTATGCATAACCGATATTACCCAGGGTAAACGTGGTAAAACCCCATGATTTACCTACTGTTAACACAGATTTCAACACGTTTGCTCTAAATGATCTCCGTTATGCATACCAGCCTTGATTTCAAGCTTTCATTTCTTGTCCCAAACCAAAGCCAAGCTCCGGGTGATGGTCGTCTCTGTCGGTCAGTACAATCGATTCGTTTTGTCAATGCGGTGCGAATTGTTGTCGGTCAGAAAAGGCGTGATCGATGCGATGTCTTCGGTAAGTTTTATCGCTTGCTTCCCCTCATATTTGCTCATTCTTGTTCTTATAACAACTCTAGAAAGAAACAAGCTATAAAACTCATCGAAAGCGCCGCATCGATCGGTAATCAGCTGTAGGGCCGACAGTGTTGTGTGACCCCATTCTAATGGAGCCACTGTCACGGCATCCGTACTCCTCAGACATTTCCCGAATTGAAGCCCCATATCAGTAAGGTTCGAATTGCCAAAATGAGCAGGGTTGAGGTGTCATTCGAATTGCTGTTCCGTTGCTATTCGTCCTGGACTGCTGTTGGATCCGCTATTCGGCCTCTATGTAGAAAATGAATAGCAATCCAATGGCGACCGAATAGCAACCGAACAGCAATTCTAATGATGTTTCAACGCTGCCCATTCTAGAAATGCGAGCCTCAATGGGTGTGTCTGAGTTTGGAAACGAATCGACTGTAGATTTTCCCAGCGTCTGTGCTGTGTCTGTATTGGAGTGACTTAGCTTGAAAAAAATCTTCAAATCGAGATGATATATTGTTTAATTAATTATGTGAGTGCTTCCTTACCTTTGTAGGGACCGAGATATAATTTTTTTTGCTAACTTTCCATCAGCACAGTAGACGAATATACTGTGTTCGCTGAAACTTTACAGTAGCTCCGTGGAGGTCATCGACAGCGCAGGCTCGGTGCCGAGATTGTTAAAGCCTGTATATTTCGGGGTGTCCGATAGCCGCACCGCATGGTGCGCGACGCGGCCCCCTGCTGGCGGCCTTCCACCGGCCTACCAGCTTATCGACGATCAATCATGATGGACGCCAGCAACCGCATCGTGTGAGTTTCGTTTATGTCTATCATGGTTTTTCCCTTTACTTTTCAATCAAATACTTGTGTTGTTATTGTCATGATATTCCCATGACCAGTAGCTCATACCATCACATTTTAGTTGGTTTTTGTCTTCAAAAGGAGCTTCTTTAAGAGGTCCTTGTCATTTTTTTTTTGTTCTATGAATTCTTTTTTATTTCGCGCTTGCTTCTGGGTCGGGTGAGGGTGAGAGCTGCTGGACATGGGAATATCATGAGCAATAACAATTACAAACATTTGATTGAAAAAGTAGAAGGAAAACCCATGATAAATGTAAACGGAACTCACCCGATGCGGTTGCCGGCATCCATAATCGATCGACGATCAGCTGGTCGGCCGGTGGAGAACCGCCAGCAGGGGGCCGCGTCGCGCACCATGCGGTGCGGCTATCGGACACTCCGAAATATACAAACTGTATGTTGTATCTCCAAATAGTAACTGAGTTTTGTGGTAGTAACCTTATATTTTATCTGCTGCTGTTTAAAAATAAAGAATATAAACATAGTCAAAGAGGAATAGCTGTGCCTTAGAAAATGGAAGATTTCTCCAGGAGTTTGTCAGGGTATGGAGCGGCCTATTGCATGCTCCCGGACAGAGCGAGAGATTTTGATAGGAATAAATTTATTGAAACGATCGTTAAAATCGTTAAAAATGGTACATACAGTGGGCGTCGATGGCGGTAACCCATCCACGCCCTCGAAAAGAACGCGGCAACGCCGCGCCGCTCACGATGGAATTGACGCTGCAGTGACGAATCTGAGTTTTCTCTGTATTTGTTCATCACATTTGATGTTACCTAATAACAAAACTAATTAACTTTCAAGAACACCCCATGGTTTGTTGTTCTGGAGGGGATTCCTGTTTTAGGGGCGGGTTCGCGCCGCGTGTTTTTCGAGGCCGCAGAGGGGCAACCACCATCGACGCCCACTGTAACTTGCTTAGAAAAAAGTAATAAAGTAATGAATAAGGATCAAGTTCTTTCGATCAAGGCAGGAATACTGCTGCATATGAAGGGCTCCAACACAGCTCGACGTCATTTCCAGAAAATACGATTTCGACCTGCCGCAAGAGGAGAACGACCTGAAGATCGACCATATTTGGGACCGTGCTCTGTTTTTGTTTGACTAATTCTAAGGTGTTCACCTTTTTGTTGCAGCATGAATGTACATAATTGAGTTAATAAAAGTAAGCAAGCAAGTCACGCAAAGGTGGTTGTTTTGTTGCCAAATCCGAGCTTTATTTCTTTTAAAACGTCTGAGTTCTCCAGGGCTGACAACTATAGCTCTGGACCATGTCGCTAATTATTGCCAACTGAGAATAGAGAGCGGGAATGTTTTAAAATACCACGTTCTGATTTGAGTTTATTGGTGCGTCTCCCGTTTTTCGTTCAGTAGCCACTACACAGCATCGTGGATATCAGGTGTGAGCGGAAGTCAGATTTGAATCCCAGGAACTCAAATGTCCTAAAATACCGGGATATCTATCAGATGTGCTAGAAGGTGGAGGTCCGGAGGAACAAAGTGCCCAGGAACAAAGTGCGGTACTGGAATGATGCGTATCTTATATCCATGAATATGATCACACATGTGCGGTTCCTGAATGTAGCAACGTGCCGTATTGGTAAAAATTCGTTGGTTCTCAGTTGAGGATAAACCTTGGTGCGGTAGTACGTTCACCACGCTTAATCTCAACGAAAAAAAAACCGAAGAAGTAAACGAACATGGACAACTCGAGGTTTCTTATTTACCTTCGGCGGTACGACGTCAGCAGTGAAGCCCAGAAGCTATTCAGTTCCTCTTACACCTACGTAGCTCACCATCCGACACTGTCATCCTCCTCGAATGCTTCGAGCAGTGTCGAGTTACATATGTTGTGCTGTTGTGCAAACGATTCATGGGGTGCTTAGGCAGTGTCTCCTCTTTGATCAGGATTCTCTGTGCCGACCCAAAGAGTCGAGTCCAAGGGCCGCGAGCACCTCAGCGTAATTCTCCATCTTCGGTACAGCATGCTCAAATGAAGTTTTCGACCTCGAGACTTTGGCACATTTCGAGGTTAATGTGTACACTGATTATTGTTACGAAGTTGAAAACAGTCACAACCTTCGAAATCCTTGTTTTCTGGAACCTCTCGCTTTTCAGCACATTGGCCGAGTTGCGCGATCTGTTCGTTGTGGACCGAATCGGTTTTTGGCTTTATATGCAGGGTGATCCACATGAAGTGTGACGATAAAAACTACCCATAACTTTACACAAATCCAACCAAATGAGAACTATTTCCATTTATTTAGATGACAAAAAATTCTCTATAACATATCTCAGATCACATTCGAAATGACCTCCTTTAGCTTTGATACAAGCATCCGACCTCTTCCGCAAATTCTTGAGAATGCGCACTACTATTTCCGGCAAAGTTCGGTGTCAAGAACCAACTGGGCTGTCTCCAACGAATCTAATGACATGTGTTTGAAACAGCAGACTTTTTGCTCCAAGATAGACTAGACAGCGAAATCCAGAGGGCTGAGATCGGGTGAGTTTGATGGCCAAACATCCTTCGTCCAGAAACACGGAAGATTTGTCCCACACCACTCCAGTGCCTTCTTTTCGCCATGAGCAGGTGCCCAATCTTGGTGGAAGGCCCACTCAATTTCCATAGCATTCTATTCAGTCCAAGGAATCACCGCATACTTGAGGATCTGTTTCAAACTACAACATAAATCTCAACTCTTTTTTGGACAAAAACCAGCTTATCCTTGCCGAAATCCGATATTCCACCCCACACCATCACGGAATGTCAGAAAAGTTTTTTCAACCTTGACGGCTCTTGGAGATTCCTTCGACAAAAGTTCACGCTGGTTCTGCACATTCCGGAATGAATATCTTCTCGTCCGTGAAGCGAATTCGGCCGAGCTTTTCACCGCGCGCAAGGGTCATCACCTTTCTGCATTTTTCCAATCCTCTCGTCTTCATTTCGTCTGTGAGGCGTTGTCCTTTGGCGAATTTGAAGGGTGCAACTCGAGATCATCTCTGATCAGTCTTCGCATGGTTGAACGGCTTATTTTGTGATTCTTGGCCAACTGCCTGATGCTTCTTTCAGGATTTCGGCGCAGCTTGTTTTTGACGGCGTTTCGAAAGGTAGGGGTCCTCGCAGTTCGATCAGATCTCGCTCTCGGACGACTTTCAATCCCTCCAGTTTCTCAGAAACGGCTTATGACCCGATATACTTGCTCCCGGTGTAGTTTGAGCTTCTTCGAGATCTCGGAAACTGACGACCCGCGTTTGTGCATGGCGACTACCGCAGTGTGATCCGCAAGCGATGCCATCTTTTTCTGAAAACAGAGCATGAGAATGGTTCCTATAGGGCTAAAAAACACGGCAGAAACGAATAACACAATGAAAAGGCACAAGAAAGCAATAAAAACGTTCAAAAATTGGTTTTCTTTTACACGGCACACCTCATGTGGACCACCCTGTACTTTGCATCATTCCTGAGGTTAAAGGCAGCACCCGTGGAAATTTTCATGTTTGAGATTTCGCTGAATTTTGAGGTTATCGGAGACGATGAACTCATAGGCAATGAGGAAACAGCGTGAAACACGCTGGAAGACGGGAAATGAAGGCGCTGTTTTCCATGCGTTCACAGCGCGGACGAGTTTTCCGCTGAAGGTATGCGCTCCTTACGTCACGAAATCTTGTGGATGGTGTGTATTTCATACACTACACTGCATATACTGCTATATGCCATGCGCCGCAATAGCTCTAGCTGGCGCGCCGAGCCGGGGAAAACTCGGACCGGCGTGAACCCGGCCAGGCGGGTTCACGACGACACTTCGATTTTCTCGGCAGGTAAGCCATAATTGTTTGTGTTCGTTTCACATTTATGATGTGCTGAGTCTGTACTTCACCACCAGCACATCAGGTCAAAGACGAAAATTTCCGCGGGTGCTGCCTTTAATGGAAGGAACCAAATTTTGAAAAAGATGGCTTGACAGATCAAGGTGTCGCAGAAACATTAAAGGATTCTAAAACGATCCCAATACCATGAAAAAATCGAAAATGTGACACTGACGGGAAGCGGCTACACAGGTGACTAAACAAGCATATTTCTTGCAGAATAACAAGGAGGAAAATTCGTTATGCTGAGAAGTGCAAAAAAGGGTAGCTGAGGACTAAAAAATAGCTTATCTATATAAAAAAAAACATAGCAACCCTTACGGCAACTTTTTCAAAAATCTAGGTGAGGCGCGCAGGCGCCAAATTCGAACTCTAGGAAGGCCCTGTAAGTGAGCTAACGAAGAAAGGGAACTTCGAAGCATTGCACATCATCAAAATTCCGCACAGGTCCCAGGACACTCCTCCCCGGAGAACATCAAGCCGGATATCGACTTATTGATCGATTTTATCGATTTTTCTGTTTAACTTGAAACCAGATCGAAATATGCCAGTTAGGGCAATCTTCCACGCTGCTTACGAATCTAATGACTATTATATTTAAGGCAATAGTTACTGATTTATTATTTCTTGCGAGTTTTGCTTGGGGCGTGGCTAGATCATGCTCGCAAGGGTTAGTTATCCACAACAGTGATCGCGAATCTGATGACCATTTTTTCGGTGTTTTCTGCTTTGACATGGTGAAATGTGCTCGTAAAGGTTGATGTTCTTTAGCCACACCAACTACGTGAGCCTTAAGGACAGTTTGTGCAACTGGCGTGGACCTCAATAATAGCAAAAAAAGTAGTGGCTGCCCACCAAATCAGCTGGCGTCAACGATCCACGGCCGCCACAAGTCGATCGAACGACGCTACACTTTCGAACTATGATAATTATTTGTGTGTACTACTACAGTATCATAACAGAATGGGCCAATGAATTGAATAGAATCTTTTGTCTGTTGGCTCGGTAATTGAAGCAACCACTCTGATCACCACTACAATCCTGCTGTATGAATTGAATTTTGAAGACGCTTTCAGAATAATGTTCTTCCTTTCGTTTCTGCTCTTCTTGTCTGCGGAAATACGCTATGCATCATCCTCTAATTCTGCTCAAAATGAGGCACCTTAGTTGCCACATGCAACCGCCTAGATACATATGAAATTCTTTTTCGTTTAGTCACACTTAATTTCACACATATGAAATTTTTTCGTTTAGTCACATTCAATTTCATCTATCAAACGCACCATGCGAGGTGAAATTGAATATGACTAAACGAAGCGAAATTCCTACATGCATCATCCTTATGCATGTACATGATTGCATACAGTAGATACAGCTACAAATCCGGAGAAGTGAGTGGTAGCACTGATTGATTGCAGGCTGGAATTTTCGGTACTTACTGGAATAAGACCCTAAAAATCAAAAGCAGAATGCCGACTTTCACGGTGAGGCGCTACTAAAAGTTAAAAGCGTTAATGCATCCGTCAAGTACGTTCGAAGATGTAGTAATGGAGGTCTGTTTAGTTGAAGAATAACACCGTGAATGGTAAGAATTTATCGGCTATCATAATACTAGTACGCGTGTGAAAGGAGTGATTGAGTGAGATCCGTGGGAAGGGCATCTCGGCCTGTCCGTGCTGGTGCCCGTCTTCCGCTCGCTCTTTTCTGATGACTTCTCCCCGCCATTTGAAGGCTGCGCGAGTCCCTCGACACGTTATCTGAATACATCAAACGATCAGCACATTTCTTTGTCGGTCATAACTCACATTCATCACTCGCGATTTCTCCCAAGCCCAGCTCAGATATCGAAGCCTTTTACGATATCCTCAAAATCGTTCCGAAACTCGATAGCCTCGTACAGCGTCTAGAGAAAGCGCAATTTTGAAATAGTACTCCTATAAATGTGTGCTAGGAAAGCAACCCAAACAGAATGCAATGCATCGAGTAGAAGCCCTAGCAGCATCTCCTTCCAGTTTCTGGCATCCTCCTCTCAAATGCTGCCATTTTTCCAATGCAGTTATGAGGAGGAAACCTGAGCAGCAACTGAGGGAAGGATGGCATTAACTTGGAGGTGATTATGCTAGCGTTTCTACTCGATGTACTCCGTTTGGGCTGCGTTGATGCTGCACTAATCAGAGTAAGTGTAATATATGTACGAGTAGTACCCAAAAGAACGTGTTAGGACTCCAACATTTACCCATCTCCCAGTTCAACAATAGAGGAGTATTAGAATGAGTTGTGGAATCGGGGTTCAAGGTGGATCGGCCGCGGATCCTTGAACCGCTGCTCGTAACTTGAAATTTTCAGAATTCGATCTAGGGGCAGAGGATTGAAACAAGCCGCCTCTCCGAAGTGGACAAAAACTGCTGGCTCTGAAGTCGGAATCTCTCAATTTTTAAGGCAACGCTCCTTTTTCCATCCTGTCAGAAGAGTTCTCTGTGCAAAAGCTTGTGGAACTTCACTCATGGGTACGCATGAAGCTCGCTGCTACTTCCAGAAGAACTGTTCAGGATGGGTAATTTATGCAGTCATAACTTGTTCTGCAAGGTGTGTTTGCGTACTCAGAGCAGATGTACTGCACTTTTCATGAATGAGCACTTCCATAGCCGTATGTAGAGTAGCCGATCCAGCTACATATTATCTGTTTTGCTGGTGAGTAGGCTTCATTTTCCTCCTCACCTAATAATAAACGGAACGAAGTCTTCAGGGAACTTTCCGAATCCAGTTGTTCATCCACAGTTCTGGAACCATGCTTCTTCTCTTGAAGTGGCGGCTTCAGTGCGCATTGCAGACCATACCCGAACAAGGGAGCACACACGAAATACATCATGGAAGGGGCGTGGTTACAGTAACACATCGAACAATACGTGACTTTCGGACGTCTGTCAAGAAGAAGCAATGATGTCATGCTCTAGTTCAAGTGATCTCTCAGAATAAAAGGGGGGCTCGATCAGCGAATCTATCAAAGCATGGCCAAGCTCAGTTTCATTGCGCTTGTCATAACGTCTTTATTGCCCGGTGAGTGCCCCGACGGAATAGAATCTCCATGAAGAAATAACGCCTTTTCAGGTGGACCCGCCGCACATGCTACACCATTTTGCGCTAAAGGTCACCTGGACAAGACAACCATCGACAACGGCATTCTCAACCCCGTGAATGCTCGCCGAGAAAAGTTGGCTCAGGGCACGCAGAAGAATGGCGATTCCGGGACGAACTTGCCACCAGCGACGAACATGCCTAAATTGGTCAGTTACTAGCCTGATGAACATCAACACAGCTTCGGTCTGGCCTGAAAAGATAATAGTTCAGTATGTATGAGGTGGTAACTGATTTCAACATTTTGTAAAGGTTTTAAGGTGCACGGAATCATGGTCCATTCCTCTGATATGATCTTTTCGTTCCTTTTAGTGGGAGAAACTGTGATCTCCTCTTACGGCATGGGCTTCTTGAATTCTCCATACAAAGACGGGTTCAAAAAGGTTTTAATCTACGTCACCCGCTTCTGCTGTTGAATTCCAAAATCGGTCCTGAACTGAGGCCCTCCCTTGGTGGTGCTGGCGATTTCCGACCAGGGATGTGCATAATTACGAGCAATTTTTGCATTTTTTTCCAGCGATTTACGATCAGGGAAAAACGAACTTCCTACTGCGCACATCCCTGCCTCCGACTCTTTTGCCTATCTACACTCTATGTGGCTAGAGCAGGGATGTGCGTAAATTTGGGATCTGCACACCCACAACGAACTGCAATGTATACCTGCGTCAAAAATTATAGAGGCCCCTCTCGATCATTAACTTCGAGTATGCTGTGGCGGTCCACATTGTCCTCAGAAAAAAAGATGCTTTCTTCCTCAAATGCGTTTAGTAAGGTATTTTTCTAGAAATTCAATACTATATGCCGTGTCTCGGCATTTCAATACATTACTTCGTTGACTTAGATTCTCGCGGCATATCCCATCTGAATGGACCAACATACAGAGTGAATGACTTAACAGGGAACTAACTCGCAGAAATTGCAGGCTTGGAGCTGCGAACTTGAGAAAGACGCTCTAAACGCTATCAGCGATAAGTGTGCGGATCCGGCGAACCCAGTCCCACCAGCTAACGGCGCAGGACGGGCAAATATCTTTTTGACGTACGTTTACTCATTTCAATCCACTCTTCAATCAAAATTTAAATGTTGATAACACTTGATGGCAAATTTGTTTCGTTGAATATCAGCACAGCTAAGTACTTAGCTACTAAACCTCCACGTACAGTCGCTGTCGTAAAGATAGAAGGATTGCGCGTGCGGTTCATAGCGTCGCGACTGCAGAATCGCGGCGGGACCTGCTCGCCCATCCTACCTGAAGTATGCTCTGTCCGTATTCCTTGCCGAAGTCTTGCCGCGTGCTGTTACACTCTCAGTCTATCTTTTCGAGAAGGACTGTACGCACTAGCAATTCTTTTTCAGAGGGATACATGCACGGGATTACTAACTATGTCTATTGTACGTATGTGTGGACGTGAACGTGGTTTTTGGGTTTCTGAAGCAGTGAGAATAGTGATTGACACCTTTTCCATGTGTGTATGCAGTTGATTAAAGATCTCCTAGTTCTTGAAATTCAAAAATTATCCTTCATAATTACGCAGTAATGGCACTCGTTACGTTTTTATGCATTTTTATGCATCAATCAGCAACAAAATGATCCCTTCCCCGAATACCGAAGTACTATGCATTAGAAGGAATGAGATCGGCTCGGCATTCGCCCAGGATCATGCTATCCAGCACCGGAAACGAAAATTTATGGATTTTAATATTATATTTTAATTGCTGCTTTTTTTTTGAGAAATGTGAATCTGAAAGTCTATCTTGGGCATGTTCAGCCAATACCAAGGGAAAGACATCTCATCTCCCGGAGAAGTATTCAACGATTTTCTCAACAATTACCTGATACAAATCGATATGAATCGACTCGAGGTTCGCAGACATGGCACCGTCACCAGCAATCCCGTTTACAGTGGCGACGACCTTCTCTTGGGTTACGCTGACGTAAGTTGGATTTGCAGAAGGATTCTTCTTGGTTTCAAGAGAAGAGAGCAGTTTTCTATTATAGTTTGAAAATGGTTTCAGTTAGTCCGGGCAACCAACACAGAAATAGGATGTGCCATGAATATGTGCTCTGGACCAGATGGTGAACCCGTCATCACATTCTACTGTCTTTTGAACGGAAAGTGAGTTCTTGCTCCACTACAAAGAGGGAGAGCACGAACAGATGGCGAGATTCTTCTGAAACATTCAATCTTTGAGGTTGCGGAGTTTGAATGTGATAACATTTTAAAAATCAGAAGCATTAAAATTTAGATCAAATGAGAAACACTCTTTTTCTTTTCTGAGCAGTCAAGCGTTCATTATATTCTAGGACCATCAAGGAAAACGAGGAAATCTACCAGGGTACAACAGTGAACGAAGGTGGTTAGTGATTTCTTCGGCTACTTCTCCACCCTAGATGGAAATCAAAGACAGCACTGCTAAATTTGTAAAATCTGTGGTTGATTGTTGCTCTGACATTATTTTGTCCACTAAATTCGGTTTTTGCTTAGAACTTGATTTTCAAGAAATTATTTCGAGGTCTCTTCTAATTCAACTTGTTGCTACACTTCTCGAAGGGAAAGTTCTGAACCCATCGTTATTCTAGCGTTGCTTTCTCGTTTTTCCAAGTAGTCAAAAATGCATGCCTAATCTTTTCTTTCAACTCTGCCTTTCATATGCGCACATTTCCTGCTACATCAGTTTTTCCATGTTCAATTCTCGTTACTTCGAATACAAGCGTTCGTTTCAGAGGAATGAGGATGAAGCTGGGTCCCCCTGCTCCAAGCCACTCGTTGCGAACGCCAAATGCACTGTAGAACTATTGTGGTCCTAGACGCATTTCTTTGTAGTTAATGGAGATTCTATTTTATAATCTTGAACATTTTGCGAATGGATGTTGACAACGGATGCTATAGTTTCTTTTCATCAACATGGGTGGTTAGTTCTCGTTGGGAATAAATGATGCAATCATCGGTTTTCGATCACTTCCATGCAAAGCACGTTCCAAGAGCAGTGTAGCAAATCAGCTGACCACTGAAGCCTGTGGCAGTCGCCCTCTTCTACTCCTCCTTGAAAATAAAAAAATAAATAAAAAATAGGCTTATCGTCAACCCATATTGCAGGTTTTGGTGCATCCAGACCTCTTTAGAAACCGAACACATGACTAATAAGACTTTTAGGGAAGACTGATGAATGATAGAAATATTCTAAACGTTAGAATTTGAAAAAAAGGTGACTTTAATACTTTATCAATGTTGGAGATGGGTCCACTTTTCTCTCTAGTAGTCAGTTCTCTTGTAAGTTGCTGCTGAATCACAAAATCCTTCCGATTGCACTCTTCGCAAAACCATCGTTGCCTTAATTCTGGCTAGTTAATCAAATTGGTATTGTGAGGCTCACTTGAGGGAATTACAGTGACATTGCTAGTTAGTGGGACGCAACAATTCCACCCATCTGTGTAGGCGCAGCGCCGGAAACTATGGCCACAGCCACCTGGCATTACTAAGTGCTTCAACGACGTGCCAGCTTACACAGCTTGCCCTTACTCCGCTTTATGTCAGACTCTCACTGTTAGGACCCACTTGTACCCGCGTTAAACGCATGACGATTAGCAATCCACTTATTTCTTGGATCCATTGGGCTTCGTAGAATTTCATTTCTCATTTGATTGTAAGTTCCGCCTTCCTGGAATAGTGGATGTTATTAAAAATTTGAGTTTTCGGTAAATATTGCCTATCATCACTCCTTAATTGGCGATGATTCTCTGTCGGAAAGTAGGTTTTCTACTCCGTTATATTTTTGCCTCTCTTCCTGTGTTTCAAAAATATGTAGAGAGAACTAATTATAAAACTATGTAGGTCTTTAGATATGTGATGTTTAATTTGTATTGGTGATGTTCCGAGAGCTGCAAGTCAAACAAGATGCGACAGCACGTCATGTGGTTATACTGAGGAAGATCTCTCCCGCAGGTCGAAGGACTTAGATTTGGGTGTACAAAACACTGAAAACACGAAGCGCCTGCTCTTCCATGAACATTATTTTCGTCACGAACCAACGACAGGGTTACTGCCTGAGTGGTCCCCGAGGATTTCGCTTACTTTTCAGGCGAAGTTCGCGTGAATCCGAGCAGATTTTGCTTATTTTCTAGAGAACTACGTGCACTTTTCGGCGGAATCGGGAAATATTATAAAAAAAATAAATAAAAATATTATTATTGTAATATTATATTTTTATATTATAATATTATATTATTATATTATATTTTTATTATTATAAAAAAAATAAGCAAAATCTGTTCGGAACCACACTTAATCTGCTCGATTTTTTTTTGCTTCATCAGGTGTGAAGAGGCGGCATCCGTTTGCGGGATTGGAAGTAACCGCCAGGGCACGTGGAGGACGTCTGCGATATGTAGGGGGTGGGCAAGTGCCCCGTTTGGGGTCCATTCCCAGGTACAACTGTAGTACGTACATACCTGCGGTCAACCCCACGAATGTCTGAGATGGACGACGGGCAGTCCGATTCGGCACTTTTCACCATTCATTCTGTCCATTTACTGGCCAAACCTACTCTTCACTTCGCCGATGTTTCGAAATTCCCTTGCTTCATGGCACATCCGTGGAAATCGTTTCCAAAATTAATATGTCAAAAAAATGCCATTTTTTAGTCGAAGACTCATAAGCCACGATATCCAGGTTCAGAGTTGAAATGAATGCGATCGATGGATCGAGTCACGCCAGCAATTTCGGTTCAGTTACCCACGTGAGAGAGTGTTCTCCAAAAGTCGATTTTTTTTTCGATTTTTGAGAGGTGTGCGGGGAAAAAACCTATCGAACTGTGCTTGTTCCTTCTGCCTTCTGGGCTAAGATTCATAAAACCTTAACCAAGAAGTCCGACAATGGTTAGCATTGGGTTATCCCACAGACTACGTGATGGTAGGAAACACAGGACGCAGAATTTGGTTTGCTGACCCGATTCCGAATGATTATGCGTTCATGAATCCTAGTCCTGCCGTAGTTTGCATGAACTGATGTGGCACAAGATGTAGGGGAACAGAACATCTAATGACGGGTACAATCAGCGCGTGGATTTGGACGCTTTTCAGTACAGGATAAGGTGTAAGTATATACATACAGTTGCTGGTATAGAACTGAACAGTTGATGGCAATGAAAGCTCATACTTATTTCACTTGAAATAAACATGTAAACATGACATGGTGGGTCACTATAGTGCGACACTATAAGAATGTTTATTGATCGGTTGGATGTTGAATTGACTCACGAATGGCTTAGTGGCGGAATGCCTGGTACGTTCCACGGGAGGTGGTCAGGACCTAAGCCGCAACGCGACCGCGGCGCACGCATACGCGTCTTGAATCCAGTGCTGGTATTCATGAACGCGCGGGAGCGGAAAGTGACGTGGTCTTTACCCGCTGCCGCTGGTTCCCTGCGGGAACCTTCCCAGTCACCCGTACGGGTCAATTTTGTCTCAGACATTCGCCGAATTGGACCCTCATGTCATTGAAGCTCTGATTGCTAAAATGGGCGGGGTTCGGGTGTCATTCCAATTGCTGTTCGGCTGCAGTTCGGTGGCTATAGGTTTGATATTCACTTTTTCTATAGGGGTCTAACAGCAATCCAACAGCGACCGAATGGCAGCCGAACAGCAATTGGAATGACACCGTAACCCCGCCCATTTTAGGAATCCGAGCCTCAGTGACATGGGGGTCCAATTCGGCGAATGTCTGAGGTAGTCATGAAAGACCAGGAAGCGGGAAGGCCGCGACGCGTGCACTAGTACTCTAATTAGAGCGCGTTTTGGCATTGAGAGGCGCGAACTCAGGAATTTTGAATGTTTTGAGGAAGAATCCGAGGGGAACAACTCTTTTCCATATTTTTTCGACATTATGTGGAATATAGAATATTAGTATCATAGGTTCATCATCGAAATACAGCCTAGCCAGAACCTAGTCTAGATTCCAGTTTTTTTTTCAGATTTGACGCCGTAACGCTCTTGATACATCATATTTCGCAATGTTTCAACGAGTTCTTTTCCAACATGTTTCCACATCGCACTATTCAAACTAATGAAATTTTCTACCAGCACAAACATAATTGAAAAGGGAAGAAGGGGAAGTATTACCTAATTTGCATTTTCGCAAGCAATTAGCGTTTTCTTTTTTCAATGTTTTGCTTAATTTGCCGTTCCCTCCTTAACATGGAAAAAACGATCAAGTTCTCTCAACACCGAAAAATGTCACTGTAACGAGGTCATAGGTTATCATCAAGACCTATTAAGTGCTGCACTTTTCTTCGCCAATACCACAACGTTGTCTTCGCTCTAAGAAGATCTTGATTTTCTACCAATCTTTTTTCTAGCCTGAATTTCCCCATCGAATTGAATCTTGAGAATGCAGAATGGAAAAAATCCATCGAAATATACATATAGGTAACTGGATTTGAAGAGGATGTTTTACTTAGGTATCGCTCTGCGATAATGATTATCGAAATGGTACAATTTCGGCATCATACAAAAATTCATGTATGCAGAAATGACAACCCCTGAAATCATGTGCAGTTTTCACGACATTTGGATGCACTAATCATTTTGAGAGCTAAATGGATCTTGAGTGTGTCACAACTTCCGAAATTTTCAGGAATTTGTTAAAGATATAATTGTTGACGAGAAGAGGTCCCCGCGCTCCGATGACCGGGTAAACGGGAACCTTCCGGAGGGTGGAATGAAAATTAGCAGTGAAGTAGTAAACAATACTAAGAAATCCAACATTGTCCAGGCACTGTTGAAAAAATGAGCTCAGAATGGAAATAGTATTCAACTAGCACTGTGAGACGGAAGACAAAACCCTTTGGAATTTTAGTAAGGCAATATACTGCCTAGATACACTAATAGAAAGGAAGAATGGTTAAAAATGTGACGGATTTCCATCGACGGATAGAGCTTTCCGAGGCCTAGCGGGTCGGGCAAGCGGGAACGTTCCCGTCCACCCGAAGTTAGGCCGGGAAGGTACCCGTCTGTTTCATGAACACAAACTTTTCACCCGCAAAACCCGTCCACCCGGCGGGAAGGCTAAAACCTTTCTTTCATGAATACCACTACAGGTTGCCTTTTCCACTTTGATGCATTGAATGATTTCGACGGCCACCCCCTCGCAGTTTGTCGGTTCCGTTAGCATTCATTTGTCTCGCCCGAGCCCAAAAAACTTGTCCATTCTTCCCCAGCGGTGCTCGTACCTTTGAATGCTGCAACCGCGACGCGCCCATTAATCGACCAATCATAACACAGCAGCGTACCTCTTGTCACGCAGCCCCACGTAGTGAACGAGTAAACCTTGCGAAAGCTAATGGCCTTAGAGCCGCTTACGGGTGACTGTTTGAAGGAGTGCTCTTTCGTAAGAACTGCAAGAGTATGCCAACATTTTCTGTCACTTGAGAATCAATGTTAGTAGCGTACGAGGAGTATGCGAGGTTTTCTTCCCTAGTCGTGCATCCGGATGAGGGTTGGCTGCACTATCTGTCCCAAAAATCAGAGCAATTCAATGTTTTGCGTGTAGCGTTTTGTCTCACGTCAAATTATGGAAATTGAGCGCTATCATCAACTGGAGGCGTGCCAAAACATGTCTCGCCTATAACAGCTGGTGAGACTTACCACATCTTGGAAGCCTGTCAAGTGGCAAGATTGGTGAACCAGACAGTACAGTCAATCCGCGCCGACGAGGCCGCCATAGCGGTCGGGGATCCAGAGGTGGCGCGTATGCTGTTAGCTTCCAAGTCGCCCACAGCACTCTCCGAATCATTGACTGATACCATGAAGATAACGATGAAACGTGATATGCAGATTAGAGATAGAGACGTGGAATGCTGGCAAGCGTGGCTGCCTCTGGATCCCCGACCGCTGTGGCGGCCTCATCAGCGCGGATTCACTGTACGTGTACGTATTTTTCTGGATAAAGTCGGATTATCAAGCGAAGTTAATAAGAGACTGGTGAAAACCTAGGTTTTTTTCTAGAGGGTGACAAAAATTATGGAACGGGTTTGCAACTATTTCAAGTTTTTCAAGCGAAATAATGTCATTAAGCTTATGAAAACAGGTATGTTTGTACACTAGGGGACATTCATCATAATGGTCACCATTAGCTTGAATGCCCTTGTTTCTGCTCTCCCAAAATTCTTCTACAGTTTTTTGCCCCTGCTTTTGGAACTCTAAAGAAAATCATCCCAGGCTTTGTCCGATGTATTGCTTACTGCTACAAAAGCACTTGGTCGAACAACTTACTTCAATACGCACCATATGACATGGCATGTTGGGTATGAGTTCGGTCATTCGGACGATGAACCACCCTGTGTTCGAATGCGGAATTTTCGTGATGGATACAAAAATGTCCCTTGCTTCGAATTTCTAGGTATTTTCAAATTTGGGGAGTTGAGCACCGTCATATTAGAAGGTCTGTATTTTCTTGTTAAAATACTCACAGGCACCAGGCAAAGCGGGTAATGTAGCGCAAGAAACTAGAGTGGAAACTCCGTTCCATAATTTCCTGTCACCCGTTAGATTTGAGTTATGAAATTAAGGGTTCAATTAAATATGGGAATCTCTGGATAGATATAAGACAATCGGGTATTTGTCCAGAGATGAACCGGGATAATCCAATCGAGAGAGGAGAAGCTATTGTCAAAGAATTCCTGTATATCCGGAGAGAGCTTTGCACACAGCTCCGGATAGCAGTACAACAAAGTTATTCGGGCAGAATCTACACTCAAAGACCGATCCAAGAATCTGTACCATGCTATCAACGCAACAATGCATGTAGATAGTTCGTGAAATCAGCCTGAAAATCCCCGTTACCCGTTAAACTCGAGCTCAAATTTTCTGCTCTTCTCATGACTGTTATAGGATCAGGGCTAATCAGGTTCTTAGGAAAGTTCCTATTTCGGAAAATGTTGTGATGCCTACAGCACTGCAGTGCTAAAAAATTGAAGGAAATAAAGGGGTGGGTGACTATCCATACGAAAAGTAATTAACGAGGTCACCTCGCACTTCGCTCGCACCTTGTTAAGAGCTACCTTACTTCCCACGTATAATATATTTAAAACGATTATTCTGACTACTCTGATCACACATTGAGTGCAAATAGGTATTTCCTTCACATTCTGGCTAATATTGCGTACCTTGGACCTATAGGTAGTCGAGTTTTTCTAAAAAAAATTACATGCCTTCAAATCAGATCTCTCAAAATTCTGTGATGGTCAAAGTGCTCTTCCTTTGAATTTTGTGTCTTTTAGTGCATTTGCCTGTTTTAGTTCCACCTGCTCCGGCTTAACCCCTTCGCCGAGGTATTTTTTCATGTCGGTTAGCAAGAGTAAGATCCAAGAAGCATTACAGTGTAAAAAGGGCAACCGGAAAATGAGGGTTTCCGTGGACTGCATGATTATATTAGAGTGTAAAACTACGGATGCGCGTTTTCGCGTGGAACGAAATTTATTCCAAGAAACCATAGCGGAGCTCCACAATCAAAATTGTGTGCATAGTTAATCTCATCTACCCTTCACCGTCCTCCACGCAGGATATCAGTTTCCTTCCTAAAGAAGTCAGTGCGCTGTGAATCGGAACAGGCGCTTACCCGAACCCCCACTCTTTTCGCGGTTTTTGCTGGAAAGTTGGCAGTCCTGAAGAAGGTGCGAGCGAGGTGCGAGGCGATCTCGTTGACCGTATCAATTATCTTTTGAAACTTTTGAACTCTCCAGGGGTGACAACTATAGCTCTTAACAATGTCGCTAATTACGGCAAACTGAGAGCAGAGAGCGGGAATGCTTTAAAATACCATGTTCTGATTTGA
This sequence comes from Ancylostoma ceylanicum, assembly GCA_000688135.1. NCBI lineage: Eukaryota > Metazoa > Nematoda > Chromadorea > Rhabditida > Ancylostomatidae > Ancylostoma > Ancylostoma ceylanicum. The sequence continues at coordinate 323,214 of JARK01001513.1, forward strand.
GTTTGTTGGTGCGTCTCCTGTTTTTTCGTCTAGTAGCCGCTGCACAACATCGTGGATATCAAGTGTGAGCGGAAGTCAGATTCGATTCTCAGGAACTCAAATGTCCTAAAATACCTGAATATCTATCAGATGTGTTAGAATTTAGAGGTCCGGAGGAACAAAGTTTCCAACATGTGAAGCAGATATTTGGTAGTGGTTTGAAGCATGCATTTCCAGGCTATTATTGTTAGAAACCACTTTACTCAAAAATACTAATACTATTGTTGATGCTTTGAAAAACATGGGCAAACACCTTTCCAACGTGATAATAGTCTAGTTGTCACCAGTAGAACTCTAAAGGGTCTACATACGTATTTGTTGCTTTCTTGGTTTGATCCAATGTTGCTTGTTTACCAGTGCCCAAATGCGGTACTGGAAGGATGCGTAATCTCATATCTATAAGTATGATAACACATGTGTGGTTGTTGGATGTAGCAACGTGCCGTATGGGTGAAAATTCGTTAGTTCTCAGTTGAGGATAAATGCTAGTGTGTTAGTACGTTTACCACGAGTAATCTTAACGACAAAACTGATAAGGTAAACGAACATGAGCAACTCGAGGCTTCTTATTTACCCTTGGCGGTACGACGTCAGCAGTGAAGCCCAGATGATCAGGATCCTCTGTGCCGACCCAGAGAGTCGAGTCCAGGGACCGCGGGCACCTCGACAGAGTTCCCCATCTCCGTAGGTGTGCATCAAAGTTTGGCCCTTTCACCGCTCCTCTTCTTCACCGTCATGGACGCTTTTACGAGAGACCTCCAGAGTCCGACACCATGAACCTGCTATACGCAGATGAAGTCATCCCAGCATCAGAACGTAAGGAGGACCTTGAGCTGTAGACGCAGGATTGGGGCGAACGTCTAGCTCGGTTCAGTCTTCGGCTTAACGTCAAGGAGGCTGAGTGTATGACGACCAATGTGAACGAGCTTGCCACTATTCCGGCTGATGGCAACCACCTCTATAGAACCGACTACTTCGAATATCTTGGCTCAACACTCTCAGTCGATGGCAGCCTACCCCAAGAAGTCGTCGCTCGCGTCGTTGATGCGTGGATGAAATGGCGGTCGATGACAGGAGTGCTGTGCGACAAGGAGATCTCAGATTGCTCTGAGACGTAAGAGTATCGAGCAGTCGTCCGTCTATTGGCATTGTATGGAGCAGAGTGCTGGCCAGCCACCAAGGAAGTGAAACCCCTTCTAAGTGTGATGGAGGCGAAAATTTTACGATGGATAGCTGGAATCACGCGTGCAGACCGCATCTGCAATGAAAAGATCCGAGAGCGGTTTGGATTCGCCCCGATCGCCGACAAGCTTCGCGAAGCTCGCCTTAGATGGTACTGCTACTTCATGCGCGCCAACAACGACACCGTCTGCGAGGGAAGCATTAATCTTGAAGTACCGGGAAAGCGGCCGAAGGACGTCTGAAGAAAGGGTTGCTAGACACACTCCACGGCGACCCAAAGCATGTGTGCGTTCACCCAGACCAGGCGCACGATGGAGCAAGATGGCGTCAAAAGATACTGAAGCGGATTCCTCCAACGAACGGGACAAACGCTAAAGAAGAAGATTCAGAAACAGTAATAAAAATGAGCAACTAAAACAACAATAGACAAAATTTTAAATTATTTTATGAAGCATTTTTGAAAAGCTCGGCGATCTACTCTCCTGGGAGGGGGAGGGGGTGGTACCTTCCCAACTCTGCGTCTGCTACTCGCAACCAGGTGATTACAGTGATGAGTGCTGAAAAGGGTAAATTCGCGTAGGTTGAAACGCCAACCATAGGTATGTAATTTCAATGATGCATTCGGATAGCAAGACGCTAGGCAGATGCAATTCCTTTTTTACTTCAAGCCTAATAACAACAGCTCCTGTATTTTGTCTTTTTTAATTTCTTGACACTAGGTACGATAGTTGCTGTACTTCTATTTCTGCGAGTATGTATGAAATTCGCTTCTGAGCCACCAATCTTGATGTTACTGTATAAAATCATGTAGTGCATGCGGCATTCCCCTTCCTTTAGTCATATTTAATTTGATCTCCCATGATGCGTTTGGGGTGTGAAATTGAGTATGACTAAACGAACAGAAATTTCATATGTAGATAGACGGTTACATGTGGCAACTAAGCTGCCTTATTTCAGACAAAATTAGCGGATGATGCATAGCGCATTTCCATAAGCAAACGTAGCAGAAACAAAAAAAAGGAACATTCTGTTGGAAGTGTCATCAATATTCAGTTCGAACAGGATCGCGGAGGTGATCAGGATCCGGATTCATGAACGTGCTCGAGAAAGATGTGACGTTCTCACTCACTCAATGTGGACGAGTTCTCAAGATCAAAATGGGTATACTACATGTACTGGAGCGACATGTTTTGGGCAGTGGTTGCATGTGGCAGTAAAAAAGTGATATATACCATATTTTGGTTGAAAGTCTCGTCCACTTTGGGAAAGCGGGTAACTCAAAACATTCTCCGGAAGTTTTCATGAACATGGGCACAGATAGATTTCTGGGTGACCGAACAAACACACGAAAGATTTTATTTAAATCATTGCGTTATTTTTTACGGCGGTGTATAACATGTATAAAGAAACATAATTAAAAAGTTCGGACATGTCATTAACTGTGGGTCAATGTCATAAACCATGTAATACATCTCTATCAAAACAGAGTAAATCTGAAGGACGTATTAGGTTGTTGCAAAATCGATGTCGGATTTCGACAAGTTGACTTCGAATTGTCGTAATTCGGCAGAAACTGAATCTTTTCTGCCGATTCAGTACTCGTTTGAATCGCCACATCTTTGCAATCTTTCTGCTAAGTTTTTGTTCCATTAGGCCTTAGGCCAAGCTTTTCGGACCCAGGAAAATCGGCGAGATCGTTTTGAGCTAACGCATTTTTGCGGCTTATTCTTTCTCTCAGGGATAGGTCCCACCGCTTGAGTTTGTGCTCATCTGTAGGGGTACAGTCCGCTGAGTAAGGCATATAAAAGAGAGTCTTGATCTCCGCCTGCATTTACTTCCAGAGCGTCTTGAGTGAAAAGTGTGGTCTTGAGCCACTGTGAAATACTGGAGGATAATCGAATTGGATCCACTCCTTCAGTTTTTCCATCGTGCTCGTTTCTCCGATGACCCCAGGAATAATGGAATAATGAACCTCAAAGCCACCTTCGAGATATTGAACATGTCTCCTGGTGATAGCTTCTGCCAGTGCTTTCAAAACGGTGTTGACGTTATCGAATTTTAGTCCATAACTCTGAGGCACGTGTCCCCAATACTAAATGACTTAGGCCAACACTGGGCTACCACTTTGTTGAGCATTCCTTTCTGCATAAGCTAGCAATATTGCATGTCCAAGCTACTCTCTTGCTATCGAGTTCGAGTTCATGAAACAGTTTGCTACGAATTTTAGCGGAGGATGACATAATTTGAGCCCGAAAACCAAAGCAAAAGTTGTGGATCTGAATAAAAATGAATATGCAGAAAGAGGAAGAATTGTGCTTTGAAATAAGTACAAAATACATAGTGGAAACACCATTTACCATTCCAAAGCATTATTCCAAAGTTCGAGGTCCAAAAATCCGACATCGATTTTGCAACAACCTAATACATATTGAAGCAGTTGGTGGACTTATTTGATAGGGCATAACCCTACCGTTATAATTTGGTGCCCTTACTCAACCTTCAGGCTTGAATTGATGTTTCTAACAGAACTAAAAAGCATATCTGAAGGAAGTACATATTGGATGGACTTATCTAAGAAAAGCGAGAGCGTTAATAGTAGAAAGCCTAAAACCTCAATAATGGAAGAGCATTAGAATAAGTTGAAGACTTGAAATTCTGGAAGAAGGTATCTTCTTTATAAGTGTTCGACGAGAGCTTTTGAGTTAGTATCTTTATTCTAGTAAGCTTTCGGCGCTTAGCGCCTTCCTCAGACCTTAATACATACAATACAATACGCAACGCAATACATAGTGACAAGTGTTAACTTGCATGACCGAGAGAGGAGCAGATGTGAATGTACAGTAAGTATGCGCAATATCTGGTGTTATCTAGAGACAATGCATTCATACTCAGCGCTACTACTCCTAAGATATTATAGCGGTCGTAGTCAAGTAATTAGTTGAAGCGCCTCAGCTAGTTCTTCCCTGTTGTTGATCCCCGGTTGATATCGTTTGATTTCACGAGCCTCCATGATCTTTCTATGAAGGGTATTCTCGAGATGACGGTGTAACACAACGACTTCAAATTCTGGTGCGGAATCTCGGGTGTGTACTGCCGTGCGATGCCTGGAGAAGCGAGTTCAAATTCACTTCTATCTGTATCAACTTTATGATTTTTCGACTGTATCGTAAAATCTCAACTCCGGAATAAATCATTCTGAGTCGCATCCTGAGCGAGCGACTTGCTATATACAGGGTGCGTGAAAAGTATTGACCGCCTTTTATAAAACACTAGACGGTATACCCGGCTTCGCTCGGGAGTTTTCTACCCCCGGCCTCTCACACTGATGCGGACAGTTATTCATACTAATACATTCACTCGAACTGATCACGAACATTTCGATGACCATCATGTTAAGTATTCTCGGTAGCCCTCTCGTCACCCGCACGTAGGCAAAATAACCAATATAACAAATTAATCAAATTGGTGCGAAATGTTTGTCGTATTCGTGTTAAGCGTATTGGAGAACACCAGTAGATATGTTTCTACGCGTCTCCGAGTGGATTTTTGAAAAATCGATGAAATCAATGAACCAGTAGTCCGACACATTCCAGCTCAGCGCACCTGAAGACCCTGCTTGGGATGTTCCCAGTCGTTTGCGTGCCCAAAGTGGAAATAAAATCGACAAATCGATAATTTCGTGCAGAGTGATAGTCATAATCGTGCTCAGCGTATTCGATAACCACAGTAGACATGTCCTCACCGACCCGTGGGGAAAAATGGCGAAGAATCAATAAAATCGATATAATCGATAAGTTAATCGATAATTCCTATGGCAAGGTAGCCTAAAACCTCCGCCGGCCCATGGTAGACCTGCATGCAGAATTTCATCCGGATCGGTTCACTCTCCGCGATTTGTATTCATTACATACATACACACACATACAGTGGGCGTCAATGGCGGTGACCCGTCTGCGGCCTCGCAAAGCACGCGGCGCGACCGCGCCGCTTGAGCAGGAATCCTTTCCGGGAGATCAAATTATGGGGTTTTCTTGATAGTCAGTTGGTTTTCTTATTAGTTACCATCAAATGTGATGAACAACTATCAAAAAAACCCAGACTCGCCTCCGCTGCGACGATTCTACCGTGAGCGGCGCAGTCGCGCCGCGTGCTTTTTGATGCCGCAGACGGGTCACCGCCATTGACGCCTACTGTACTTACAAACTTTCACTTTTATATATACAGAAGATGAAATATGTAGAAAATCGAAATCAGGTAAAAGTTAAACTGCAACCGTTCTCTTCCGTAGGGTCCTGAGAAAAATACAGAAACAACAGCCCTATACATTTAGTCAGTTTTATGACTATTTTCATGCGTCATCGTGAGAGGAAACGAGAGAAGGTTTTAGTACCACGCTGCAAGTAGTCATCTTCGACTTGATCCAGGACTTTTAAAAGAGTAGCGCCCCTTCGGGACGCTAGAAAGTGGGGTGGGGCAGCCACTTGAGGTTCGAGCAGAAGTTTTAACTAAAGAAGTTCTCAGAAAAATAACAAAAGAACAAAACAAATCAACATGTAAATTTACTTCCCGATGCATTAATATTTCCAGCCGTCTGTTTTTTGTCGGTGCACTTCTCACACGCATACGAACCTGCCATGGCCAGTCACTCCCAGCTTTGCGCGGGGAAGTCCTTCAAATGAATAGTCCCTCAACTACCTCAGAGGAAGTAGTGGTTGTCGACTGAGACATGAATGCGAACGACGACGAGAGGTTGCAGCAAAATACGGTTATGTGAAAATGAGCACAAGTGAGCGCTGGAGCTACTTTCAGGAAACATAGGACTGGGTGCGTAGGACTAATACTACTCCAAACACTTTCATGTGCTAGCGCACCCCCCCCTCTCCCCCCAATTGGTAGACCCGCCGCATAACCCTTTCCTCACAATAGACTACCCCATTCTCCACAATCAAACCCGCAGCCTGGCGTTTCTCTCACCATCCGACTATAACGGGTCTATCCTTCATCGGGGGACCAGACCAGTATCCTGGCGTTTCCTCACTGCTTTCCCAAGGTGGGCCCGTATCCTTAAGTTTTCCTCACTGGTTGGCCAACGAGGACCAGTATCCCGCCTTTCTACCACTACTTGGCCAAGGCGGACCGGCATCCTTGAGTTTCCATCACGGCTTGGTCAAGGAGTACTCGTACAATGGCGTTTACGCCACTGCCTCGCCAAAGCGGACCCGTACCCTGGCGTTTTCCTATCTGCTTGGCCAAGGCGGACCCGTAGTCTGGCGTTTTCGCTACTGCTTGGCCTAGGCGGACCCGACTCCCGACGTTTACGCCACTCGTTGGACAAGGAGGGCCCGTACCGTGTCGTTCCTACCACCGCTTCGGCGAGGTGGATCCCTACCCTGGTGTTTTTCTCACCATTGGGCCACCGGTGACACATGGTTCCATCGCGTGCCAGTATGTCGTCTTTTCCTCACTGCTTGGCCAAGGCGGACCCGTAGACGGGCCTTTCCTGCAGTCCTTCGAACGCGTCGCAGCCGCCGGATCACCGAGGCGGACGCGAACGAACGCGTCGCAGCCGCCGGGTCACAGCGGCGGACGCGAACGAACGCGTCGCAGCCGCCGGGTCATCGTGGCGGACGCGAACGAACGCGTCGCAGCCGCCGGGCCATCGTGGCGGACGCGAACGAACGCGTCACAGCCGCCGGGCCATCGTGGCGGACGCGAACGAACGCGCCGCAGCCGCCGGGCCACCGTGGCAGACGCGAACGAACGCGCCGCAGCTGCTGAAACCCATTGTGCGTCTGTGAGTTGTGTGGTTGAGTTGGTGGGGTGTTATCTGCTCCGTATAAAGTACAGTGTGACAACTGTAAACAATGTCTCACCCGTAGGCTGCGAGACCGCCAGTGGAACATCGTTCAGCCACTAAAGACGATGACGAAACCACTATCGCAGCCATGGCTGAGTGTCATAGGTTGAGGGTCCCAGAACGAAAGCGTGTCTGAGTCCCTAAAAATCGGCCAGCCGTCTCACAGTCTGCGCATAAGGGCTCCCATTGTCTATGAGTGCCGCAGCGTTATGACCCCCCTATGCCTGCTGTTTTCGGGCTTACGGCGCTTTGTTAAAGAGAATATTACTGTGAAGTCGAAACAGTACTCAGAAATAGCACAAGTTTAGCACTTTACAACAACTTCATTGAAGCATAGCAGCTCCTATTGTATTTGTGATGATTTCAGTTTCTTTCGGTTTTCGTTAACGGCGCAGAGAGGTCCCCTATCATCTTCGTCGGCTCTAACGCAGGAATCACTACATGACCGCCAAAACGATATCCTTAGGAAGCGTATTGTCCTTCGGATCAATAATCAGTTAAGCGGTGGACCGTTCCTCTTCTGACAAGATATTTCTCCAGCATACAACGTATAGAGGGCAAAGGGATGTTACTATCAAAAACGATTCTCGAGTCATTCAGTTCAAGTTAGTGGCCACCTTAGTTCCTCAATTTCAAACCGTTCGATGTTACCACATGGGCCCTTCGAAGGTCCGAACATATCCTATACCTGAACATAGTATGAACTTGCGGTTGAATCCTTCTATATAAAAGTGAAAGTTTGTGTGTGTATGTATGTAATGAATAGAAATCGCGGAGAGTGAATCGATCCGGACCAAATTTTGCATGCAGGTCTACCATGGGCCGGCGGAGGTTATAGGCTACTTTACGATGGGAATTATCGATTAGCTTATCGATTACATCGATTTTATTGATTTTTCGCTGTTTTTGCTCAGGAACCGGCGAGGACATGCCTACTGAGGTTACTCAATATGCTAAACACGAAAATGATAACCGTTTTTCACCAAATTATTGATTTATTGATTTTATCGATTTTTTTTTTGCATTTCCGTTCGGGGACAGACAAGGACGTGTCTACTAGGGTTCTCCAATGCGCTGAGCACGAATATGACAACCATTTTGGGCGCGGGTATAGATTCACTGATTTTGTCGATTTTTCCACCTACGCTGGGGGACGGGCAAGAACACGTCAGGTGGGGTTCTCCAATATGTCCAACACGAATATGACAACTATTTTGCAAGAAAGTATCGATTAATTGGTTTGAACTACTTTTCATGTTCGAACAGGTAGAAAAAGGTTAACGAGACTATTGGACATGGTGATCACCGAAATGATGAGCACTCCAATCGTGGTAACGGTAACGATCGTGGTAACGATACGTATCGATCGCCACGTTACATCGCCATGGATTGCTGCCAAACGGAGCTCATCGCCTCTTTCGCCTGGAGTCTCCTCCTCCACTTTATCCATGTGGCGACCGCCGGCGATCGTCGCGAAGTCTGGGGATACTCTTAACCGCAACAGCGTGAAAAGCTCGGGGTAGTAAAACTCCCGGGCGGAGCCGGGTATGCCGTCTAGTTGTTTATAAGAATTAAAGGATGAAATCGAAGACGGTGTCTGCGGCGCATCGCTCGCAATTTTCCTCGAAGTTTCCGAGCGGGCGCTTTTGAAAGAAGAGATAAAATTGAACGGGCATAGTCTCTTATTGTTTGCTATATTGTCTTCTGTTTGTTACGGATAACTGGTCCCATCTATGCTAACCACGGAGGTTTTTACGAGTCATTTCAAGCGGTCAATATTTTTCACGCACCCTTTAAGTTACATTCTATGGTTCTTCTCTTTACATTAAAAATGGGCTTGTTAAAAAGTCGTGTAAAAGTGAGAAAAGAGGAATTTCTAGAATTTCTAGCAAAAAAACATTGTCTTGATGGGAAATGTTTCTATTATATCCGCTACTAGCATCTATGCTGGTATTCAAATAAGAACTGTATTGCTGTTTATATGCTCAAGATATAATTAGACCGATTTTATTTATTTATTTTTTATTTACTTACTTGTTTATTTATTCATGTATTTATTTGATTACACTCAAAGGTGCTTCAAAATAACAGGGGAAATATGTGGAGAAATCGGAGAAATGAGAAAGCGAAAGCAGAAAATATCCCTGTTCCTCCAAAAAAGAAAGAAAAAACACTTTGGTACGGTACTCTACACGTGACGGGTTCAATTTTATGGTGATCCCGACCAATTATAATAGCTTTGTTCTCGCGTTTGAGCAGCAAAGAAAGCGCAGCAGTAGCATTGTGGTGGAAATAAAGGATAAGGGATAAAGTAGTCGGTGTTGATCAATCCCGTCGTGTGGGATGCGCCACGCATTCGACTTCATCTGAGCATCGTAGAGGCGTTGAATGCGTATGTGCCCTCTACAGTGACTTGCGGGGGACATCCGATGAACCAAGTCAGTGCTTCATCCTCCCAGACTCTTCTGGTACCAATCTACCTACCCCGGAGGGATGGGCGGCTTGGTTGGCCGGGGGCGAGATCGAACCATCGACCGTGTGCGTGCGCAGCGAGCCTCTTACCACTGCGCCATACGCGCCCGTGTACGGAAATAATAAGTAAATATGTGCCAAATCTGTATCAACTCTTCCTTTCTCCCAGTAGTAAAGAGTAAGAATGGTGGACGAAATCCATAAAACCCGAGAAAGTTGAAGTTTGAGCAGAATAATCCACGTTAATTGAGTTTGTGCCAATGCCAGGCTGCCGTTGGAAAGCAACCATGGAGATTTGATACATAATATTTAGGTGAGATAATTCAACCCAGAAGCGAGTTATAGCAGGAAAATTCCCTCGTCAATATGGCTCTGATCTTATCTTATTGACCCGTCACTGTGTGTAATTATGTAGTCAATTTATACTGAGGTGATTTATGTTAGATGTGTGCGTTTGATATGCTAAAGGATAGGGCTAGTCGCATCGCTGACGCATCTCAGACGCACGCCTTCACGTGCGCGCTGCGATTGCGCGTTCATTTCATTAAGGATCCCATGCCGCATTTACCGGTCTTCATTGAAAATCTTCCGTTGATGAATGCATGCGTCTGGCTATCGGGCAATTTATACTGGATGCGTGCGACTGACGCGTGTGCGTTTATATGATGAAGAATGGGGACCAGTCGCATCGCAGTCGCGAAAGATTTTCTATGAAGACCGGTCAACGCGGCATGAAATTCTCAACGAAAAGAACGGTCGGCCGTCACGAGGCCGTAAACGCGTGCGACTGCAATGCGACTGGCCCGTATTCTTCATCATGTAGACGCACGCGTGTCAGTCGTACGCGTCCACAATAAAATGCCCTATACTGGCCCACCAAGAGCTCGATTGGTTGTGTTCTTCTCGTTCATACTCTGTCGAGTCTACGCGTTCGAAAAGCATCAGGTGCACTTTGGTACCCATTGAATACAAGAAAAATTCTTTCTCTTAAATCAACGTTTAGCCCAGACCCTAAAGACCCCCCTAAAAACTTTCAAAAAATTAACGCTCGTAAAAAACCTCATTAGGACGGAGTTATAGAGGAAGAATAACCACTCTGGAAGATATACATAAAGCGTTCTAAGGAACAATGGCAAGAAGAGGGAAAAAGCGGTACTGAAAAAAAAAAACGTAAGGACTTATGTTAACACCCAATAGTCATGAACGTGTGCAACCCTTCTCGAAGGTAACTTTCAAACCTCACTGTTCATCTACACTTTTGAAAATATGACTTTTCCTGCTTCTATGCGCACCCCAGACCGTACACGAATGAACGATGGGGGTGGATACAGTAACACATCGAGCAATACGTGACTTTCGGACGTCTGTCAGGCAAACGCAATAATGTCACTGTCTGGTCCAGGTGGTCTCTCCCTATAAAAAGGGTGCGCGGACAAAGAATTCATCAGAAGATGGCTAAGCTTTATTTCATAGCGCTTGCCGCGGCCTCCCTATTGCCTATCCTGTGTGAAGGTTAGTGTTTTTGCGTTACAACCGTAGAGAATCTCTCATGAAGAATTGAGTGCCATTCAGGGAAGCCTGACCTACTTCTCCTACCACAGTGCCCCAATGGTTTGCTAGATCAGAGCACAATCAACAACGGCATTCTCGGGGTGGTGAATACTCGCCGAGAAATGTTGGCTAGGGGAATGCAAACAAATGGCAAACAATTTGATCTCCTGCCAGCAGCAACGAACATGACCCAATTGGTTAGTTACTAGTTAACCTTCTGAGCCGCACCACCCACGGCTTCAATCTACCGAGGCAAAAATAGTAACTCAGAATACATAATGAGGTATCTGCGGTAGTGGTAAACCTTTTGAAACGAAGACGAAACCATGAGATAAAGGTCTTAGTGACCGGTCAACTCTGTTTTGGAACCATGAATAAGCTATGAGTTAACTGACAACTATGATGTTGGAATTATGTGGCTTTTGCAAAACCTTCCAACAACCAGAGGACTCGAACCCACGACCATGAAACTAAAGATGTCTTCAGCGTTTGCTGGCACACTTTTGCACCAGAGATTCCAGGGTTACTTCGACTGTTATAACGCAGCCGACCGGTGAGTCCCACCTTGTAATCTAATTTTGATGCTGTAGCTTTAAAAAACATTCTCATGCTTACAAAGCACGTGGGATGTTATCTAGGAAGGTACGAAGCTCAGTGGTCAATGTCACTCACCAAGAAATAGCAATCATTGGTGATCTCCGGCGGAAGGTCTTGGTGATCGGGACACTGGGAACATCGATCAGCTGGGTAAAGGATAAAGGATAAAGAGGCCGGCGTTGATCAATCCCATCACGAGGGATGCGTCACGCATTCGACTTTATCTGAGCATCGTAGGGGCGTTGAATGCCTATGTGCCCTATACAGTGACTTGCGGGGGGCATCCGATGAATCAAGTCAGTGATTCATCCTCCCAGACTCCTCTGGTACCAATTTACCGACCCCAGAGGGATGGATGACTTGGTTGGCCACGGGCGCGGGATCGAACCATCGACCGTGTGCGTGCGCAGCGAGCCTCTTACCACTGCGCCACATGCGCCCTCTTCAAAGCTAATATATCAAAAAAGACAAACCCTTCTGGTTCTACCAATTTGGTCTCACCACCAAAAAAATATGCTTCCTTGTTCTGTTCTAATTGCTCGGTTACGCGCTAGAAAAGCTCTTTTCTGAACAGTCATGTTTCCCTCGTATAAAAAAATCTCACCCTTGAACCAAGCCAAGTCCCATTCTTGCATCTTCTGTTTTTACAGTACCGAACGTGTTTTTTTCCTTCAAATTTTGACACACCTTCATGGTGTATGGAACAAATGCATAAATGAATAAATGAATAAAATGCCATTTTTGAGTCGAAGACTCATAAGCCACGATATCCAGGTTCAGAGTTGAAATGAAGGCATGGCCTGGCTACAGCCAAAATTGCGTCTTCACTGAAAATGTGTCAGTGCAAGCTCCAGTTGTTACAACGATGAACTCGTTCTAGGAGCAAAAGTCCTACGCAGGACTCTTTCGCGAAATGACGAGGTTACTGTCCGCGTCTCGCTCCGCACACTCCCCCTTCCCGTGCCCTCGTCGTCCCGTGAGAGCAAGAAGTTCAACGTTACGGTGCGCTTACAGTTCGATTTCGAACTGTCAGTTCAGCTGCAAGTATTGCCCTTATATTTAAACACCACACTTACGTAGATAGACATGTTCACCCCCATACTGCTTACTGTACATATGCTGGAGTTCCTTGTTAGGTGGTAGCTGACTGCCAGTTAACGTTCATCTTTAACTGACAATTTCAGCAGGATTACTACCACCACTGACTTCATTCTCATGTAGAGCTTGTGTCACTTTGTGCTTGAGGTAGTATTTTGTAGGGAACTATGCCCATAGTCGTGGCTCTAACAGGATATTTCTACTTTCTTTAGTGGGTGGAACCGCTCCTCTGTGTTTTTCAGTCTACTGACCTCCGCTTTTGACTATACACCAGCCTGATCGTCCGGCTCACGCTGGACTCCCAGGCTTCTTTTCTTGCTTGCTTCGCTCGCGTTGCTCCTATGTGATATCATCCTCACACCAGTCCGACCATTTTCTACATTTATCAAAACTCCCGTGCCTCCAAAGCTGTGAAACAGTAGGGTATTGTCTTTCTATAATACTTTGTACAGGAACCTTGGACCTGGCTGCAGCCGCTTCTCCACCTTTTAGCGCTAGTGCACTCTTACCACACCGCTGGACCCGTCTCCAGGTGTCCCCACACTTTTGGACGCTGGCGCACCTTTGCCGCAAAAGCGGATCCTTTGCATAGTATTGCCACCCCTTCTGGATCTTCGCGCAGCCCTAGAGCGATGGTGAATCCGCTGCGATCACACACACACACACACACACACACACACACACACACACACACACACACACACACACACA
>JARK01001513.1:337719-352576 GCA_000688135.1 Ancylostoma ceylanicum
ACACACACACACACACACACACACACACACACACACACACACACATCGAGATCTTTGGGGCGCGGAAAAGATTGATTACCAGCTGATCTGTTTGTCAAACCATCGCCCTTCTCAAAGGAATTTCGTCGCTATGTTTTCAGAATTGGATGAATTTCCCTCATCTTTTCAATTTTTGTTCCTGATAACTTCGGTCCATTTCATGAGGATTTTAAAGTAATTATAGCTGTTTGAACATTGTTAGAGCTGCATTGTTCCTGGCAAAGTTTTGATTTTTTTCTCTTATCTTTTCCGCCACGGAAATCTATAATGTCTTGATTCTCTAGTGACGTCTTTGTTAACTGGCACTAATTTTCCAATGGCTCTTTCTTTTGCTGCGGTGCAAAGATGTTGCAGTTCAGGAAAAACAGCTGATTTCGCAAAGATCCGACTGGTGAGAAAGGCTGCCTTGTCGATCTTTCGCTATTGGCCCTCATCTGTGGCTTGCGAAACCGGACCACACCTACTGGAAGCAACCTGATCGTGAACGTTTGAAAACAGTTTCTGCAATGCTAAGGAAAAGCACTGTCTTTAGGAAAATGTTCAGCACCCTCGATACCTCCGAAATATGCTGACATTATAGACTTCCTTGTTGAGTGTACTGCTGCGACCGCTACCACAGAACTGCGGAGTGTCGTAGCAGCGGTGATGTTGATTGCTGGTGGCTAGTATGCTAAAAGGGTAACTATTTGTGGGAGCTGTCGCGACGAATCCATGGGAGAAGAGATTCAAACAAAGGTTTATGACGATTCTGTGGAGAAATATGTATGTATTATATAATATTATGATCAGGCATAGGTAGATCAGCGCAACATTCTTTGGTGTTAAAGTATCGGAACTAAACCTGAGGGTTTAGGCGAGAAAATGCCTTCTAGTTGCCAGTGAGCCACTTCTAGACAATTTCTAGCACTTTTCTCACTACGCAATTGTAGCTTGAATTTGGAACTGCCCATCAACAATGAAGCAATGAAACAATCAACACTGGTCACGCAATGAAATTGCGACAAAAACTAAGGATTCTTTGACTCACACTAACTCATTTCGTTTATGGTGAGACAGTTCACAAGGTATTCCCTTGGAAAGAAGTCTTTTTTCTCAAATGCTCTTGATAACGTGTTACAAGTTCGAACATTTTTTAGTTCTTCAATTATAAGCCCTTACAAATTTTAGAAATACAAGTCGTGTCTGTCTTTGTTTTATAATATTATCCTACTCTGTTGGTTAGGGTGATCTTTGTGCAACCTAGAAGATTAGATCTACATGCAGAGGTGCAGCTAAACAGAGAACCAACTCGCATCCATTGTAGGCTTGGAGCTGCCAACTTGAACTGGAGGCTATAAAGGCTTTGGAGAATGTGTGCAACACAGCGAATCCATCCCGACCTAATAGCGGAGGGAAAGCGTCTATCTACGTCGAGTGCGTTCACTTACGGAGACATTGCAATCACAGGGTCAACAAAAAATTCGTTTCGTTTCATGCCAGTATTAGGATGCGTTAGAAATACAGTCGTTTTCGAAAAGATAGACAAATTGCGCGTGCGGTTTCATAGCGTTGCGGATGAAGAATCGCGGCGGGACCTACTGGACTCTCTCACCTGGAGTATACTCTCTCCACTTTTCTCAACCAGGTCCCGCAACGGTTCCGCAGCCACAGAATCCGTCTATCTTTTTGAGAAAGAGTGTACATATACATGTACGTGCCAGCGATTGCGTTTCGCAGGAAGATAGATTATGTTTGTTCGTCTAGAATCTATGACTATGTCTTTTTTCGGGACCCTCAACAATGGCGATTGTCGAAATGAGTAGTTTGAATAATCTACTTGATCCAAAGCATTTGGGAGTGACCTTTCGAAGCCTCGCATATATATTGCAAACCTAAAGAATAAGCTGTGGAAAAATGAATTCAGTTCTGCACTGCTGTTCACGCTGGCCTGCAACGAAAAAGATACTTTATTATTAGTGATATTTCGATCATGTTTTGAGAGCTGTCGATTGAAACCATCTGCATATATCATATAAATTCAGCAAATTCCAAGGCGTTGTTTCGGCGGAGATATTCTTTGCACAAAATCTCAGAGAAATCTTGTCAAAAGTTGACACATTCGTCGGCTTTCAATTTACAAGGAGTGGTAGCGTCAAGATAAATCCCATTTATCGGGCCGAAAAAGGTATAAAGGACTACGCTAACGTAAGTTGGATTTTAGATAACGACATCAACTAGAGCGAACAAAAATTAGGGTGCTTGGAGCACTGGATTGCTTTCAGCTGGTCCGTGCTACCAATACAGAAATAGGATGTGCATTAACCGGATGTCTTGCTACACCCACGAATCAGAACATAATCTACTGTATTTTGAACGGAATGTGAGTTCCTCTTCTATAAATTGGACAGTGAAAACTCAATCAGAACGAGGCGTCACTCCGAGAGATCTTAAAACTATGAGGAAGTTTGAAAGTGGTAACAGTACAAAATTTTGAAACATTGGAAGTTAAATTAGAATCAATTTCTTCTCATCGTCAATATGCTGAGATTCCGCCCCTTTCCTTCCTCCCCCCCCCCCTCTCCTGACCAGTTCTTCGAAGTTAAACCTGCAGTCTGTATATAAATAAATGTATAATCAAATGTCACGTTCCTGAGCATTCAAGCGTTGACCTTGTTCTAGGAGCATCAAAAAAGGAGATGCTATCTATCAGGGCACAGAGAGGAACACCGAAGGTTGCAAAGAGGTTACCTGTCCACGTGAATTTCGCTGTAACCCCAACACCCTTCTATGTTATAATACTACGGCAACAAGCACATCGACGCCAACAACCATATCCACTACAACGATCACCTCTACGACATCTACGACAACAACCACAACAAAACCTGCTTCTTCGCAAGCTCAATTTCCCACCGGTCAGTGATAAGCTAGTTCTTCCGCCACTTCTTTTCACCACTTAGAATTTTAAAACGACACTGCTGGTTTCGCGGGATGCATTGTTGAAACCTACGCTGGCATAGTTACATACCCTGTCCACTCAATTTCATTTCCAGTCCAAAATCAGAGAAACGTTTTGGAACACTCTTTTTTCTTTATGAAATGAGCTGCTCTTGCAGTTGTTGAAGATAATTTTGGAATCCGTCAAGGATTCAGCGTTGTTTCGATGAGGCTTAGCTATTCTCTTTCGTTCTATCAACCGCATCTCTTCCACAAATTACATCACGATTTAGTCCTATGTTCAATGCAGAAATCGAAAAGAATGTGTACACATTTCAGGCGCAAGCTCTCGTTGTTCCCATCCTTATGCAAAAAAAATGACTGACGCTCTTAGGACTTCATACGAAGACAAGCACAATTTCCGAAGATAAGTTTATTTATAACTCACAGTACTAGAGGTTACTGATCATACTTGTTAACTAACATTTACACTATGCTATTCCATTCTATGTGGTCAAACAAGAAATGTTCAGGAGCCAACTCGCACTAGGAAATATTCTTAAGAATAACGGAAAGATGCCGCAGGCGTCCAACATGTGGAAAATTGTAAACTATTTACACCTTTCATACACCTTAGTCTATTCTTTGCAAATTTTCAATTTAATTGTGCAATTCAGCGCTATAATTGTGGCTTAGAAGAAGCAGCCATACAATACGCAAGTACATGTCCCGTTGAGTCTTCCGATCCAAGCTCGAGGCGAGGTGTGGAAGAGAACTTTCGAACGTTCCCGGCGAGAAGATTTAAAACTTTTGAAGAAGCAGCAAAAAAAGTGCGTCGTCTATGTGCGTAAGCTGATCAGTTTCATTTATTACTAGTGTTTAGTCCGTTACCGAATGGTGGAAGGTGATTCGTAGCTCGGGCTATTTCACGGATAAATCTGTCGTCTTCCGACCTTTCCACAAACAAGAACCCATATCCTCCTTCACACGGGTTGGTGATATGATAGCAAAAGCGAGACTTCCAGTGCAGTTACATTGTTTGTTGCTTTGTCCGGCAGCTGCCATATCTGAATCATTTACTAGGTCAGTAGCTTTTTTGGCCTGTTTCAATTCCTTTTTTTTTCAAGGTGGCATGGGCCGCAACAAAAAATGTGGGATGCTCCATCGTCAAGTGTACGACAGATGACCGTTACGTATCCGTGTGCAGATATACGCCAAGGTTCTTCCATTTTCAGCCTTGTTTATTATCGTAAGAATGCTTTGTTTTAGTGGAAATATTGTCGGCGAGAGCATCTACAAGATTGGACCTTATTGCTCTTCGAATCCTGGTACAACGCAAAGCTGCGATAAAAATACCGGATTGTGGCCCTAGACGCACTTCTTTGCACTGAATGGGGGTTGTATTTTTTTATTCTTGAACCCTTTATGAATGGATGTTGACAATGGGTCCCGAAGTTTGCTGTTGTCAACATGGGTGTCTAGTTTCGGTTGGGAATAAATGATGAAAAAGCAGGTGTGTCATTGATCTTCTGGTACAGAAAGACTTGAGATTTTGAGGGAGTACAGATCAAGGAATGAGACTCTCCAGAGCTGAGAAAATAAAACTGGTCGTAGCTCCCTCTGTTTTTTTTTTTTTTGATTTTAGGAAAACGATGCACTCTCCTTAGCTGCTGCCACAATCCTAAAACCATTCATGATGCATTAACAATACATTGTATAGAAATAACGCTTCTCTAAACACAACTGATGCTGCAGTAGCCCTTTTATTCCAACTATTATAGTTGTTCTCATTGGAATATGTGGCTCACCTCAAGGAACTTCACTAAATCGTACCTGTGGATAGATGACAAATTCAAATGCAGAGGAAAACAACTACATATTTCTTAGAAATCGCTTGTGTTTTGCGTTATTCCACAACATATTGCAAGTTCTTCATTCCTCCAAACCCTGGAGTACTAATAATGCTTGAAACACGGAGCTTCCATAGCTACTACTCCTATACACTGCTTTAATGGCAATGATCCTTTTCCGTAGATGAGGATGAGCACAAATATTGTGAAACACAGGAAAGTTGGACGTTGAATGTTGGTATTATAGAATTTTGAAATGTGAAAATCTCGAAAGGGTGGAAACAGCTTGCTTCTTTTTATATAATTCAGTTATGTACTACCAATCCTTCTCATCCAAATCTTGGATGCTCGCATGACGCTACGATTCGGGAACTTCCGAATTTCTCAAACAAAAATTCGGTCCGGGTACGTATGTACATGAAGAGAGAGAGCAAAATATCAGGCAGTCAAATATGATTTCCAGTGGAGACGAAGAATGGCAATAATTCTAGTACTGTATCTCAAACAAGGTGCTGGACAATCAATCTGAATGGCGTATACCAGTACTGATACAGGCACACCCTTACCATCTTAATATTCGGATGTTCGGAATGAAAGTGGCCACGTAAAAAGGAAGGCCACCTTCAACATCATGCTGAAAACTGAGAGTCCTGTCTGTGAAAGTCCTGTTACTGACCAAGCCGGGAATCGCCTGGTGTTATGGTGGGTGGATGCTTGTGCGTTCTTACTATGATGGACAATTTCCTAAGGCATGTGCCTTTTTAAAAGAAGTAGAGAGAACAAAATACCTGGTCGTCTGCCAAGTGCGCTCCACAAAAGGCAGTTTCTTTTCGACAGCAGTCCTGCAGTAGTCCTACAAACATGGGCTTCCTCATAAAAGTGGATAAAGTGGTCGGCGTTGATCTATCCCGTCACGAGGGATGCGCCACGCATTCGACTTCATCTGAACATCGTAGAGGCGTTGAATGCGTATGTGCCCTGTACAGTGACTTGCGGGGGGCATCCGATGAACCAAGTCAGTGCTTCATCCTCCCAGACTCCTCTCGTACCAATTTACCGACCCCTGAGGGATGGACGGCTTGGTTGGCCGCGGGCGCGGGATCGAACCATCGACCGTGTGCGTGCGCAGCGAGCCTCTTACCACTGCGCCACACGCGCCACGGGGCTTTCTCATACGATACATATTTATTTAGAGCGCTTTAGTATATAGGGATTTATTTTGAGGCGTGGACCAATGTCAAGTCCAGCACAGATCAGGCACAGATCACATCTAAGTCCAGCACAGATCACTATCAACGTCAGTAAGCACACATCTTCAAAACTGCAAAGCAAGATGAAACGAAGAGAACACGTGAACAGGGAAGAATGCACTGCTATTTCTTGAGTCGATGGCCAAGGTAGTCCCTACACCCTCCCAAATCAGTCCAACTGCAGCCTTGGAAAAGAAAAACGAAGAGTATTCCAGAATAGTTCTGTCTCTGAGCCCCATTTTTACTGAAGTTCTGTTGATTTCTTGAGGCTCTCTTTTCAAGCTTTATTTCGGTGAGCATTTGTCATGTAATGCCTTCGTCAGAGCTTAATATAAATACAATACAATACAAACTGAAGTGCATACAAGCAAACACAAGAAACGAGCTGTCGTTACTGCATTACTACGAAGAGGATATGTGGTCTTCGGAGCACTGTATATATGATCAAATGCGATGAATGTGGTGAAACGTATATCAGTGAAACGATAAGACCACTACGCAAAAAGCTAGATGAACACAGACGTGCGTTGGACAAACCTTGCTTCACACACGAAAGAAAATTTTTCGAGGCACCGGACCCTGAAGCACACGAATGAACCAGCACCTACTTTTACGGTCCGTGACCTCCACCGTCACCTAACGAGAACATTAGAGAGGAAGATGATGGAAGCTAGGGGAACAAGAAGGAATGAACTGGCAACAAACACCAAAGAGGAGCTGAAGGACAGTTTTGAGGTTGATCAGCTGATTGGATGTCTCGGTCCTCTCACTGTTCTGGTCCCAGTAGCACCCACTCCACGAGGGACAGCGAAGGGTGAGGTCACTTCCCTTCCTTGTAACCAACTCTATACATTCTTTCTCATGAGTTTTTGTTTTGTGTAGGTTACCACCATTGTGTAGGTAGGTATAGTCAACTCCAAATGTCCGTAGACAAGAGTTGGGGCCGCAGCGCGGGTCTCTCGCTGTCTGCTGCACGGATTCAGCGGGGCATGCAGGGCAGAGACACGGAGGAAAACCGCGCCGCGGTCCCAACTCTTGTCTACGGACTTTTGGAGTTGACTATACACAAGTCATCCTTCCTCGTCTCACCATACGGTAGCGTTTCTAATTTGCTTGCGTTTGCTTGCATGCGGATGAGTTTGTATTGCAAGAATATCAAAGTCTGACGAAGGCATTACATGCTGAAAGCTTACCGAAAAAAAAGCTTGAAAGGAGAGCCTCAACAAATCAACAGAACTTCAGTAAAACGAAGAGTCTTGCGATAAGCAGAATGAGATAGACACGCATGTCATAAATAACTGAACGTCTTTCGCCGTACCAATGTAGGAATTTAAAATTGGTGCATTTCGTCAATTTTGGTGAGTTGCAGCGCAAGATCGAGAGTCAATGTATTCGTAGTGACTGAAGCAATGCTAAACCCTTGCAGACATACACTTAATTTAATGGTAGCTTCATTTTGCAGAAAGTGGTTAAAAAACGACACCGATTCTTGAATGTCAATGTTCTTGAAATTTAGTAATCGAGTCATTTCAGACTGGTGAATTGTTCAGAAGAGTTTAATAAGATAGTAACGCCAAACTCTGTTGTTCACTACGTCCACACAGCTTGATTTCAACTTTAAGTTTTTAAACCACTTTCTGCAAAATGAGTGCAGGTGGAAGACCTACTGAGATGAGACCTACTTCTATGTTTGGTTTTCGTATAAGGTTAATGCACGAAACGAAAACTGAACAGATAGGTAAAAGTGGACACATCATCTAAATTTAGAATCCAACAACTTCTCCTACAGTGCGTTTCATAATTATAGGGACACCACCATTCTTGATCGTAACGAGTATCATCGTTAGCCTCAGCAAACTGTTACAGACTCCGTCGTGGAAAACGGGTTCAAAGAGTGTTCGAGACAAATCATGTATACCGCTGGAATCAGCGTGCCGAGGAGATGCAGAATGTGTAGGCAAGGACCACCTCGTATGCATGTTTGAGATAGCAACATATCCTGGACCTTCTCGTCAGGTTAATCCCAGTAACATATATCAACAGGCACAAATCGACGAAAGTCCGTTCACGAATGGGTCAAAATGGCTAAAATTTGGAGTCGGGAGGCGGATCGCTCCAAACTGTGTTGGCAGACGGCCGTAACGTTACCCAGTGAGTCTTGACGTGTCTATTCGATAACATCAACGGTTTCATACGTCAATTCGGGTCCGCAAACTGTTACTGACCCCGTCCTGGAAAACGAGTTCAGAGACCGTTTTGAGACAAATTATGTATACCCGTGGAATGAGCCTGCCGAAGAGATGTGGAATCTGCTATCACCTCAGGCATAAGAATGAGGTAGACCTCTGCATTCAATTAAAATCTTTAGTGTGTTGGCTTGATAACTGAAGCTACCACTTTGATCACCACCGCGATCCTGCTCCACGAAGTGAATTCCAAGACGCTTCCAGAAGAACGTTCTTTCCTTTCGTTTCTGCTTTGCTTGTTTGTGGAAATATGCTATGCATCATTCTCCTATTCTGTCCTGTCCAAAAATAAGGCATCTTTATTGCCACATGTAATCGCCTATCCATGTATATATGAAATTTCTCTTCGTTTAGTCATACTCCATTTCACCTCTCAAACGCATCATGGGATATCGAAATGAATATGACTAAACGAAGGGGAATCCCAACATGCATCATCCTTAAACATATATGTGATTGGCTATAATAGGTACAGTAGCGGCAAATTTAGATAAGTGAGCGGTAGCGAGAAAGCGAATGCTTGGAGGCTGGAATTTTCAACACCTACCGTAACCAGTTTCGAAAAATCAAAAGCAAAATACTCACATTGCTATTAGTGAATCACACTGAGGCAACGGCGGCGGCTAAAGACGGAAATTCATCTGCCCAGCATGTTTCCAGGGCAGCATCCGGAGGAAGCGTAGTTGTGGAATATCAGCTGGTTTCGATGTACCTATAACCCATAGCTGTCTCCGTTGCAGTGACTTGAATGGAAGCTCGACTGGATTATCGGGCCTGTCATGCATCATTAGGATTACCAAAAAGAACGTGTTAGCGCTCCAAAATTTACTCATTTCCCAGGACGGAGAACGCGGTAAAAAAAACATTATCGTCATTATACGTGGCATTCAACAATAGAGGAGTACTAGAATGAGTTGTCAGAGTCGGAGTTCAAGGTGGATTAGCCGCGGATCCTTGAACCGCTTCTCGTAACTCGAAACGTTCAGGGTCCGGTCTAGCGTCAGAGAACTTGAACAAGCTGCACCTCCCCCAGAAAAACCTTCGGGACTCCCGCGGAGCTTGGTTTACTTTTGGAGCCCGATTTTCGGAACTTCCGCGGAAATAATACGTTACTAATCAATTTTTTCGGAACTTCCGCGCAAGTTCCGCGCAAGTTCCGAGTAGAGATAGAGAAAATGCTAGTTTCGGAACTTCCGCGGATCTTTGCGGCTTTCGCAACTTCCGCGGAGCTCCGAGACAAATACGATGATCAAGGATACTTTCGTACCGAACAGCATATTTTCATTCAAAATATGCAGTTATATGTTCTGTCTTGACTTCCGCTGGCAATGCGAAAATCCGAAGTGAAATATGAAATTTTTTGATGGTTTTCGTCCAAAATCCAGTACAGGATGATCGAATAATTACATAGATATTAATGAATTTCCGGGAATGCTCATGCCAGATGGATGTACTCCTCGGATTATTCCTAAAACTACGAAAATTCCATAGATTTCCATCAAAAACGAGTTTTTCTATGTTATCACTAGAGACTAAGCCTAACGCAGGTGCTTAGTATACTTTGGACCGAATAAAAATCGAATAAATTTGTTCCTTTAAAAACAATTTAGGAGACAGTTTAAACATCTAAATATTCGAGAATGAGGAAACCCTAGTGCTCTTCTTCTCATTCGTGCATTATTGTCTTGGTCTCTCATGTTGGAACATTCGAATTTTCGATTCATTCGAAATCAAATATCTGTGATTCCGAATATCGAATATTTCGAATGGATGGAAAATCCTAATGCTCTAAGAACAGAGACCACTGCGGCGCTGGACGAGAGAGAAGAAAAGCTCTGGGCTTTCTTATTCTCAAATATCTATAGGTTTAAATCGTTTCCTGAATTGTTATTAAAATTACAAAATTATTCGATTTTCATTCGGTCCAAAGTATAGTGCGTAGCACAGTCAGAGGGCACACCTGCTGAAGATATGTCATCAACAACAAAGGTACGCGTAGAAAGGCAACTATTAAGCCACGAAGACAATTTCGAGGTGGTGCGACACCTCAATATTTTGGTCTATAGAGTTGTGGAGACGTCTCGCTCCATGTTCCTCCGTCTTACCCATTCACCCCAGTTACTGTTGACTTCATGTTGAACAAATCACGCCACCCCAGGCTGATTTCGGAATTTCCGTGAGCTTATTCGGAACTTCCGCAAGTGGCCCGACGGAAGTTCCGAATAAGTTCCACGGACGTTCCGAACGTTTGTCTGGGCGGATGTAGACAAAAACTGCTGGCTGCGAATTCTGAGTGCCTATCAATCAATTCACAATCAACAAATCCTCATCATTGACACTTCCATAGAACTTTTCCTATGTCAACATTTAACACATTCGCAACAACGCAAATTTTCCGTTCAGGGCCACTTTGGCCCAAAGCGAGTTTCCTTATGTTTCCCACAAAATTGATGACATTTAGGGCATATTTGAGATGCTGATCACGATTATTACATTTATTTTGCTTGGTAGGAGACCTCTGCATACTGTAGAAACTGTAGAAAGACTCTTTTCCCTCAGAATTCAACTAAAATTTGCATAGTAGGATTATCTTACATGCTGATCACGAATATGATATTCGTTTTTGACTGCCGCGCATTAGTGCAGGATTACTGTACTTATACTTCTTCGTGTTCTAGACAGTATAGACTCCTGTTTGATCTTTTTTATTGGCAAGCTTTCGGTGTTATAACACCGTCCTCAGGCCTACAATATAAACCAACATATCTACTAACACTCATACAATCACGGTAAACAAGGAGGATAGAGTGAGTAGACTGACCAGGCTGAGTGAGTAAGATGACAAACAGCTCAACAATAAGTCAGTAGAACAATGAGAGCTACAGAGGATGGCACATCAATGACATGGTCACAATCACGACCGCTCTGCGTGATATAGTCGCAATCACGACCGCTCTACGTGATAAGCCTGAGGGTATCCCAAAGCCAATCAGACAGTTAAGACTTCACAGAGCGCAGCCAACAAGCCCTCACAGCTCTCATTAGTACAAAGCAACCCTCCCATCAATTCTGTGGAACATTTGGCTCACATGTCTCTCATTCATCTTTTAGATGACCTTCTTCAGCCTCCGTAGTAGGGGGTCCTAGGCATGATCACATTGTAGTCACTTAGTAATGATAAAACAGGCATTTTGTTCCTATTCCTCTTTTTTGTGCATTTTTCGCATATCGAAATAAGTGAATATCGGTGCGGTCCTTTCAAAGTGTGCTTGAGCCTTGATGCATGACTGAGATTACCCAGAGAAAGCGTGTTGACGTTGACGCTCGTGTCAGCGATGAGTAAACTCATGAGATGTCCTCACATTCACCCTGGGTAATCTCAATGAGGCATGCGGTTACAGTACTCATTATGCAATTTATGATTCGGAGTACTCCAGCCACCGAGACAAAGACAGAAAAAACCATAGAAAGTGCCACATCATCGGGGAGGAGACCTTACTGATGCCAGGACTGAGATTCATGAAACAATAACTGAGCAAAGCAACCGGTATCCGTTATTTTATGGATTACATCATGTTAGGAGGCGCAGAAGGTGAAAGCTGGTTTGCTAGGTTTCACTCGGTTAATAAACCGTAGCCCACAAGGTCTACTAGTTCCAGAAGAAAGGCTTCAGGACGCGTAATTTCTATAGCCACAACTTGTTCTGCAAGTTATGTTTGCGTACTCAGACCAGATGTACTGCCCTTCGCACGGATGAGCTCTTCCACAGCCTTACAGCAGCCGATCCGGCTATTATCTGTTTGTTGGTGATTACGCTTCATTTTCTACCTCAAATAGTACTAAACGGAACGAAGGGATTTTCCGAATCCACTTGCTCATCTACTGCTCTGGAACCATACTTTTTTTTCTTGAAGTGGCGGCTTTAGTGCACATTACAGACCACGCCCGAACAAGGGAGCACACACGAAATACATCATGGAAGAGGCGTGGTTACAGTAACACATCGAACAATACGTGATTTTTGGACGTCTGTCAGGAAGAAGCAATGATGTCATGTCTTGTTCCAAGTGATCTCTCCCAATAAAAGGGGAGCTCGATCGACGAATTTATCAAAGCATGGCCAAGCTCAGTTTCATTGTGCTTGTTATAACATCTCTATTGCCCGGACTGTGCGAAGGTAAGTGCCTCGACGGAACATAATCTCCATGAAGAAATAACGCCTCTCCAGGGGAACTTTCCACACGTGTTAAACCATTCTGTGGTGGAGGCTCTCTGGACAAAAAAACCATCGACAACGACATTCTCATCCCCATAAATGCTCGACGAGAAAAGTTGGCGAAGGGCGAGCAGAATAATGGCAATTCCGGGCAGAACTTGCCACCAGCGACGAATATGACTAAATTGGTCAGTTACTAACTTGATTGTCCGCACCACACCTTGTGGTGTTGCCCAAATAATGATTCAGACTTCATAATATAGTACGTCCTGTAACGATTGGATACTGTACTGAAAACATCATGGCCCTTGCCATTCCTCTAACATGATCGTCCTGTTCACTTTAGTGGATGTGGCTGTTCCTTCTTGGTGGGCTCCAATTGAGTACTGGCTATCAGAAATTAATGTGGTCGTGGATCTGTCTCTAGAGTAAACCTTATCGTTAGTTACGGTGAATGTGTCATCGCGTTGTTAATGCCAGATACAGGAAGGGAGCAGTTACATATTTGGACGTTATTCAAGCTGCAATTTTGAGGAAACAACCTTGATTTCACTCCGGATGGAAGCTTGACGTCCAGGGGCTGCAGATAAGAAATTCGATTAGTTACCTTTCACCAATAGTATCCTTAAGCATCAGGTCCGATTTCTGGCTCATGTATTCTCAATTACTTTATTGTCAGATTGTTTCCTTCCAGCATGTACTTCCACTTTAAAGGGTGTGACACAGTTGTGGAGCGCAAAAACATTTTATGTTGTTTGTCTGCTCCCCTAAAGATTGAAAACCTCAAAAAGGCTCTATCGTGATAGAAGGTGAGATTTCTTGGTTCATTTTCTAAAAAGTGAGGCTCCTACAGTTCATTGTCTTGTTCCACTAGTTGTGATACCGATAGCTGGCGCCTAAAGCGGTGAGAGTACATCCTCTTATGGCGTGAGTACCTCGAATTTTCCATAAAAGAACGGGTTGAAAAGGGTTTCACTAGCGTCGCCTGCCGAAACTTTTGCTGTTGGAATCTTAAAATCAGTAATAAATTGGAGCCCTGCTTCAAAGGCACCACTCACGGAAATCTTCACTTCCGAGGTGAGTCGTTCTCTGTGTGGATGGCTGCCGGACAATCACAATCGTAACTTGGACACAGAAAAAACCTGTCTACCTGCGCAGATGCTGCCGTGGACACGGACGCGAGCGTGGCCATTTTGGTGTCCGCCGCATCAGTTAACGCTATTGACTTGGTATGCTACGCGTGTTCTAGCGCAGTGTACAGTGTAGCATATGGAATGCTGTACAGTATAGTGTTTTGAATGCGCACCATCCACAGGATTTCGCGGCGTTACGAGCGCATACCCTCAGCGGAAAACTCGTCCGCGCTTTGGACACATGGAAAACAGCGCCTTCATTCCCCGTCTTCCGGCGTGTTTCACGCTGTTATATCACTGCCTATGAGTTCATCGCCCATGAAAACCTTGGAATTCAGCAGAGTCTCCAACACAAGAAATTCCGTGAGTGCTGCCATTGATGACGCTGTCTCTAAAGCGCGTGAGAAGCACTTTCAGGCGATTTCCAAGCACGGATGTGCATAATTACAATTTACAGCCATTTCTTGCGATTTTTCACGACTTTCAAGACAATCAAATTTCCTATTACGCACATTCCTGCTTCGGCCTCTTCTGCCTACCTATAGTCAACTCCAAAAGTACGCAGGCAATAGTTGGGACCGCGGCGCGGCTCTCTCGCTGTCTGCTGCACGGATTCACCGGGTCCTGCAGGGCAGAGACACTGAGGAAAACCGCGCCGCGGTCCCAACTCTTGTCTGCGGACATATGGAGTTGACTATACACTCTGTGTAGCTACTAGGTGCGTTCAAAAGTTCCGAGCCACTTACACCTAATTTTTTAAAACACCATAACTCTACTCCTTGTCAACGATTTTATTCGGATCAAAAAGCGCTGGCATCTCTGTGATGTTGCCAACACGGCACGGAAAAAATTCTGCAGAAGCTTGAAATTTGACACGTTTATACCAGGAAGATCGTTTTCGAATTGGGTCTGTTCATCTATAGTTTTTCAGCGGATGTAAAGTCGTAGACGCTCAAGGAAGGAAATTCTTATTGGAGACTGATCCAGAGAGTAACACGGGATAAGTTTGAATTTCGAACCAGAGATGGCTAACTT
This sequence comes from Ancylostoma ceylanicum, assembly GCA_000688135.1. Lineage (NCBI taxonomy): Eukaryota > Metazoa > Nematoda > Chromadorea > Rhabditida > Ancylostomatidae > Ancylostoma > Ancylostoma ceylanicum. The sequence goes on from JARK01001513.1 coordinate 352,405, forward strand.
TTTACACTACAATGTATTGGTACTCGTTATTCCGTAGCAGCAGCAGAGGATCTAAGCTGGCCTGTATTGGCATTGTGCTTGAGAGCCTTGATTCCTCCGGAAAGGTGTGTGTGTGTGTGTGTGTATATACGTGTATATATATATATATATATATATATATATATATATATAT
>JARK01001513.1:353278-366026 GCA_000688135.1 Ancylostoma ceylanicum
ATATATATATATATATATATAATAACACCCACTTACTATGCATTCGTTTGGGAAAAATTCGTCGTAGGTGACTCAAGTTACAGACCAAAAGTGGACAAACAAGCTCTTCATGGGTACAGTGATGGCTTGCCTACTCTTTGGGCAGGCCAATAGAGTCTGGATCCTGGGTCGACCACTTACTATTCTAGCACATGACCCATTTTCCATCAACAATAACAATCCATTTTAGAAACGGTTTGTTAGAATATCTGTACACTCATAATCCATCTACTCATCTTACCCCTTTGACAAATCAAGTACAAGTGACGGACAATGGTTGGTTAATTCCCCCCATAATATCCTGCACACTTTACATTGGGTCCGATTTAAGCTATTCCTTCCGGTTGCCTTTGTGAAAGTTGGATTAGCGCTGCGCTCACGAAGCATTTTACCAGGTCTCATCTCCACTTGTATTTCTCAAGAACCCACGAGCCTTTGGCATCTTGAAGAAGGTACCCTACGCGAACGGATCATTGATGGTTTCGGTCGCGACCTTCACAGATCATCTAGATTTTAATTCATAAAGCAAAATTCAACAAATTCATTGACTGCACATAACATTAGTTTTGTACCTAGAACACAGCAGCGGTTCGACACGGTACCGAGCCAAATGTGACATGGGTAACAGATGTCACAGTCTACCAGCATGCATGGAAACCGTATCGGGATATCGCAAGCAAAAGAAGAAAAACGACGTTAGAAGGTAAACTACCACCAACTGCTCCGGAACTTTTGCACGCACCGAATGGAATCTGGGATCTGCACCACAACGAACTGCAATGTATATCTGCGCTAAAGATTCTGGAGGTCATCCCCATCACTGACTTAAATTATGCTGTGGCGACTCACAATATCCTCCAAAGAAGGAGAAGCTTCCTTCCTCAAATGCATATAGTAATAATAGTAATATACTTTTAGGGCTAGCTCTTTTTAAGCTTGAACACTAAGGCTCCAGAAATTCTATACTATGCGCCGTGTCTCGATATTTCAACGAATTACTTCGCTGACTCTGATTCTCGTGAGATAATCTACCAGAATGGATCAATATACAGAGTGTACGGTTTTGAGACAGAGACACCGAAATTTTCGTACCAGAAATTCTGATCGTTTTGGAACGTAACTGGTTGTCTCAACGATTCTTCGGAGGTAGTAGTACGGAAAACAAAACCGTTCTTGAGATATAATTAGTTGAAAGAGGATAATCAGGATCTGCGTGGGGTCGTTTGATCGAGTTGTAGCGGCGGGAGGACCGTTGTTTCCAGCTGATTTGGTGGGCAGCCATTTCTTTTCTTGTTTTTATTAAGCTCATTCTCAGTCCTTACCCTTATTTTTTGACCTTAGCACCTTATACTGACCTTTTACTTAGCACAACAGATATTCCTACTTGTTATTCTACAACAATCTGCTTGTGCAGTTACCTGTGGGGCCACTTTCCCTCAGGTTTCACATTTTCTTGGTTTTGGATTCATTGGTGTTCCTGCGGCTCCTTGATTGGCCAAATCATCTTTTGCAAGAATTGGCCTCTATCATTCACTTTGGATCGGTCCACATTGAACTAGTTGAGCAACTCGCCAGACTACCTCGAATGCGATGAGCAAAAGATTTCAAGGGACGGAGATTCCGAAGATTTAGAATGCTTCCAGCATTCTAACAATGATCAACACACGCGATTACCCTGCACAGTGCCGAAATCTCGACGTCGAAAATTTCCGTGGGTGCTGCCTTTAACAGAGAACTGACTCGCACCCTTTGTAGGAGTGGAGCTGTGACCTTGAGCAGAAAGCTCGAGAGGTTATCGGTGAAGACTGTTCGGATCCAGGAGCACCGCCAACACTTAACAACGGAGGATTGGCAAATATTTTTTCTCCGTACGTTTACTCATGAAATTATTTCAATTAAAATATTTATAACACTTGATGGCAAATTTGTTTCCTCGCATATCAGCGCTATTTAAATATTATTCGTCCACTTACAGTCGCTGTCGAAAAGATAGACGGATTGCGCAGTTTCATAGCGTCGCGGCTGCAGAATCTTGGCAGGACCTACTCGACCCTCTCACTTGGAGTATGTTCCCTCTGTATTCCTCGTCCAAGACCCGCCGCATGCTTTCACAGAATCTGTCTATCTTTTCGAGGAGCAATAAACGCACTGGTAAATCTTTTCCAGAAGGGTACATGCACGGGATTACTACCCGTGTCTATTTTACGTACGTGTGTACGGGGTGCGCATGTGTGTACGAGGATTTTTTGGGTTTCTAAAGCAGTGAGAACAGTTATTGATCTTTTCTCCAAGTGTGTGTGAAGTTGAAGAAAAAACTGCTAGCTCTTGAAATTCAAAAATTGTTCTTCATAATTCCGCAATAATGACACTTTTTGCATTTTTATGCATTCCCAGCGAATAATGTCAGAAGTGAGTGAAAAAAGGAACCCTTGCGCAAGGCATGCATGTGGTAGCATCTTATGGTTAAGATAGTTTACTGACGTAAATTCCTTACGGTGCTACCTGCGGATTGTTACCATTGTGACCTACAACAACGCCTCTAACAGACTTTTCATCGACGATTTCTTTATCAATGCGAGATGAAAACTTCGTGCAGGATATATTCGATGAGAGATCGGTGCTAAGCGCCATTTCCAGTGTTGAGAATGAACATTGATGAACACATAGACCAGATGGACAATGTGGTGAGAGTACCCCTGATGACTTACCAGGACCAATTTCCCTTCCAAAGGTGGTAGATAATACACACACGGACGCACGGTAAAAAAACAGATGTTGACACAGTTAATCATCAACAACGTGGTCTCCTCCCAGAACACCGAAACACTAAGCCTTACAAAAAATGAGATCAGCTCTAGATACGCCCAGGATCATGATATCTTTCCCCTTGAACGAAAATTTATGCATTAAAAGTATTATATTTTGACTGCAGTATTTTGAGAAATGTAGATTTGGAAAATCTATCTTAGGCATACATATTAAGGGAATACCAAGCGGGAGACAACTCAACTGCCGGACAAGTGATCAAAAGTGTTCTCGACTCGCACCTGGTACAAATCGATATGAAGAAACTCGGGGTTCGCACATATGGCACCGTCATCAGCCACCCCATTTACACTGGCAACGACGAGCTTCTCTTGGGTTACGCTAACGTAAGTTGGATTCTGAATAGGATTCTTGTTTGTTCTGACAGAAAGGAGCATTTTTTAGTTTAGAAATGGTTTTAGTTAGTGCGAGCTACGAACACAGGAATAGGATGTACAATAAATATGTGTCCTGCGACGGATGCTCACTCTGATGGCCTCGTCACATCATACTGTCTTATGAACGGAGAGTGAGTTCTTGCGCTACTATAGAGGAGAGCACGATCAGAACGAGGGCTAGTTTCGAAACATTCAATCTGTAAGGATGCGAAGTTTGATAGGATGATATTTCAAATACTAGAAGCATTGAAATTTAGACTGAATAAGAAACACCTTTTTTCTCATGATCGATCTGTTAGGATCTTTATTCTTGTTCTCGAAGGTTTTTTCAGATTGAATCTAACATTCTCTTTATACAAAGAGAAAGTTTGTATATGTATATGTAAATGTGCAAGCAATAGATGTAAGTTCCGCAGAACCACCCAATCCGAGTCAAATCTGGCACACTGATGCCGCCGAAGCTAGGGCTACAGGCTTCTCTTGAGGTTAAATTATTGATCGGCCTATCGATCACGTCCATGTTATTGATTTCCCAACAGTTTTGCTCCGATCTTGGTCTAAACGTGCCTACAGGAATTGCTCAGTCTGCTCATCGCTAAAATATAAATAATAGCAGTTTTGGACGACGTTTATCGATTTGTGAACTTCATCGATTTTTTGGGCTTGTTTCACTTGTGTTGTACAGTGGGCGTCAATGGCGGTGACCCGTCTGCGGTCTCGAACAGAACGCAGCGCGACCGCGCCGCTCGAGCGAGAAACCTCTCCGGGACATCAAATTATGGGGTTTTCTTGATAGTCAGTTAGTTTTCTTGTTAGTTATCATCAAATATGATGAACAACTATCAAGAAAACCCAGATAAGCCACTGCAGCGACGGTTCTAGCGAGAGCGGCGCTGTCGCGCCGCGTTCTGTTCGAGGCCGCAGACAGGTCACCGCCACTGACGCCTACTGTATCTCTCTTGGCGAAAGCCACTGTCCTTGGCTCAGTAGAAGGGCGAAGACACCTTCTGTGCTCCTGAGATTGTAGATATGCATCCAAACGCAGTGCTAATAGTAACACAGTCTAAAAAACTGATTAACTCTCATTGAAACTCTCTCTCTGGACTAGGATTTGACTTGCAACAGTAGGGAAGGCGAGGATTTTCGAGAAAATAGCGAGCATTAGTAGTATTGAAGGGCATTTCGTAAACAATATTTAGTGGGAACAAAGCGCGGCTGAGCAGTTTCCTTCTCGAGAAGTCTACCCATGGATTGAATTTTGAAAAGTTGTTGAGTTGGTGACACTTTTCTGAGCAGTAAAGCCTTTATTGTTTTCTAGGACCATTAAACAAAAAGAGCCGATCTATGAGGGTACAACAGTGAACGAAGGGGGTTGCGAAGAGGTCACCTGCCCAGCAATGTACAAATGCAACGCTACCACCAATTTATGTGAAAGAACTGCGACATCAGGTCCATCAGCAACAACAATGACTCCTGTGAAGGCAGAATTTCCAGAAGCAAGTTAGTGGATTCTCGGATAATTCTTCGCCCTAGTTAGAACTTGAAGACAATACTGCTAAATTTGTAAAATCCGAGGTTGACTGTGGCTTTGACATTATTTTGTCCACTAAATTTGATTTTCGCTTTTTTAACGTTGCTTTCTCGTTTATTTTTCAAGGGTTCAGGAAACGCATGCCTAATCTTTCATTTTCAATCCTGCCTTTCACTGCTGACATTTCTTACTACATGAGAGCCAGCACGCCTAGGTTTAGCTCTAGGTTCAATTCAAGAACCCAACGGCACTTTGGACTTCAGATGGCCGCGGCCGATGCCAACGCAGTTCGCGTGGTGGCAAGATGACTGACGAGCTCCGAGATTTATACACAGAGCAGCACAATATTCGAAGGTAGTCTTATGATCCACAATTCAAATTGTTTTTTGCCATACTGCTGACATAACATTTGCGCTATACTATCCCCACACATGCGAGATCAAACGAGATGTGTTCAGGCGCAAACTCGCAAAAGGAAAAATCTCTGGAAAGGACGGGAAATCTCTACCGAACGCGGCCAACATGTGGAGAATTGTAGACTATTTAACGTCTGTCCACTTTTCAACATGTTTCCTATCGCAATGGTTCAGGTATATGACTGCGACTTGGAAAAGGAAGCGATAGAATACGCTAGCGGGTGTCCCTCGTCACCCTCCCAGCCAAGCGAGAGGTCAGATCTGGGAGAGAACTTTGGCAGACTGGAGGCAGAGAGCAGTCTAAATTTCAAAAAAGCAGTGCGAAAAGTAGGTCACTATCGTACTTGCAGTGGCAACGTTCATTTACCCCTAGTTTTTAGGCAGTTGCTGGATGGTGGGACGTGGTTGGTAGTGTGAACTACTTCGGGAACTCTGTCACATACCTCGAAGGCTATAACGAACATCCAATATCCTCTTTCACTCAGGTTGGTGATCTGCTAGTGAAAATGTGCTCTGCAGTACTTTCACACTACTTGCTGTTTTATGCAGAAAGTGGCATTTCTGAAACATTTTTGATGTCAGCAGAAAGTTCGAAAGAAGATAAAATCATTTTGTACAAAATGTCACAGAATTCAGAAATGTACCTGTCTCATTCCTTATAGATGGCGTGATAGTAACAAAGCAATCTTATTCACTTTTATGGTGATGTGTACAACTAAAGGTCTTTCAAGCAGAACATTACTCAAGCTGGCCCAAAGCACACGCCAATTAAGAAAAAAAAATAATAATTGACACTTTTCGTACAATTTCCAACATGCTTACCATGGATCTATAGCAGACATAAGCACACACAGAAAAATGCCCACTACATAATATGATGATGGCAATCGCTGGAATACGATGTGTAGGAGCTTTAATCCTAACAATTTTCAAGATGGCATGGGCCAAAACTGAGAAGATCGGATGCTCCATCGCCAAGTGCAAGGACCAGTACGTATCCATCTGCCGATACTCGCCCAGGTACCTCCACGTTCAATCCTCCTCACTTTGAACACAAGCATTCATTTCAGTGGAAATATCGCGAACGAGGACATCTACCAAAAAGGGAGACCTTGTTCCGCGAAACCCTCTGCATCCTGCGATAATGGACTGTTGGTTCGCCGCGCTTCTTCGTACTGAATGGGGATTCTATTCAAAATTTTTTGACATTTTACGGAATGTTGGCAAAGGATGCCATAGTTTTCTTTCGTCAACATGGGTGGTTAGTTTTCGTTGGGAATAAATGATGCAATCATCGGTTTTCGATCACATCCATGCAAAACACGTTCCAAGAGCAGTGTAGCAAAAGAACTCACCACTGAAGCCCATGGCAATCTCTCCTCTATTCCTCCTTAACTTGGAAAATAGGCACATCATTAAACCCATATATAATGTATGTGAAGGATTTGGTGCATTCAGGCTTGTTCAGAAAGTGATCACATGACTAATGAGTCTTTAAGGAAAGACTGATGATGGAAATCTTCCAAATGCTGGAATTCGAAAGAAAAGGTGACTTTATTAGTTCTCTTGTTTCAGTGTTGGAGAAGTGTCCGCTCTTCTCTCAAATTGTTAGTTATTTTGTTAGTGGCTGGTGAATCGCAAAATCCTTTGGATTGCACTCTTCGCAAAACCATCGTTGCCTTAATTCTGGCTATTTATTCAAAATGGTGTTGTGAGGCTCACCTGAGGGAATCACAGTGACACTGCTAGTTAGAGGGATGCAACAAATTCCACTAATTTGCTCGATTAGGTGTGAAGAGGCGGCATCCGTTTGCGGGATTGGAAGTAACCGCCAGGGCACGTGGAGGACGTCTGCGATACGTAGGGGGTGGGCAAGTGCCCCGTTTGGGGTCCATTCCCAGGTACAACTGTAGTACGTACATACCTGCGGTCAACCCCACGAATGTCTGAGATGGACGACGGGCAGTCCGATTCTGCACTTCTCACCATTCATTCTGTCCATTTATTGGCCAAACCTCTTCAATCTTCACTCTTCACTTCGCCGATGTTTCGAAATTCCCTTGCTTCGTGGCACACCCATGGAAATCATTTTCAAAGTTAATATATAAAAAAAAACAAAATGCCATTTTTTAGTCGAAGACTCTTAAGCCATCCAGGTTCAGAGTTGAAATGAATGCGATCGATGGATCGAGTCACGCCAGCAGTTTCGGTTCAGTTACCCACGTGAGAGAGTGTTCTCCAAAAGTCGATTTTTTTTTCGATTTTTGAGAGGTGTGCGATAAAAAACCTATCGAACTGTGCTTGTTCCTTCTGCCTTCTGGGCTAGGATTCATAAAACCTTAACCAAGAAGTCCGACAATGGTTAGCAATGGGTTATCCCACAGACTACGTGATGGTAGGAAACAGAGGACACAAAAGTTGGTTTGCTGACCTGGTTTCGAATAATTATGCGTTCACGAATCCTAGTTCTGCCGTAGTTTGCATGAACTGATGCGGCATAAGATGTGGGGGAACAGAAGATCAAATGACGGGTACAATCAGCGCGTGGATTTGGAGGTTTTTCAGTAAAGGATAAGGTATAAGTACATGCAGTTGTTGGTATAGAACTGAACGGTTGATGGCAATGGAAGCTAATACTTATTTCACTTGAAATAAACATGTAAGCGTGACATAGTGAGTCACTATAGTGCGACACTATAAAAATGGTTATTGATCGGTTGGATGTTGAATTGACTCACGAATGGCTTAGTGGCGGAATGCCACTAAGCCATTCGTGAGTCGTTCCTCGGATTGTATAGACGCTCGCTCTCATCATGTGTCAGTTTTCGTTGCTCCGCTCTCGCCGCTGAGCACGGCAGTACTGCCACGAAGTGCTGCGATGGAATAAGCAAACCTTGCAAAAGCTAATGGCCTTAGAGCCGCCTATGGGTGACCATTTGAGGAAGCGCTCTTTTGTAAGAACTGCAAGAGAATGTCAACATTTTCTGTCACTTGAGAATCAATGTTATTATAGTAGCGTATGAGGAGTACGGGCGCGTGTGGCGCAGTGGTAAGAGGCTCGCTGCGCACGCACACGGTCGATGGTTCGATCCCGCGCCCGTGGCCAACCAAGCCATCCATCCCCCCGGGGTCGGTAAATTGGTACCAGAGGAGTCTGGGAGGATGAAGCACTGACTTGGTTCATCGGATGCCCCCCGCAAGTCACTGTATAGGGCACATACGCATTCAACGCCTCTACGATGCTCAGATGAAGTCGAATGCGTGGCGCATCCCTCGTGACGGGATTGATCAACGCCGACCACTTTATCCTTACTTTATGAGGAGTACTCAGGACTTTCTTCGCTAATGGTGACATGTCTCGCCTATAACAGCTGGTGAGACTTACCACATCTTGGAAGCCTGTCAAGTGGCAAGATTGGTGAAACAGACGGTACGTGTATGTATTTTTCTGGATAAAGTCGGATTATCAAGCGAGGTTAATAAGAGACTGGTAAGAACCTTGGCTTTTATCTAGATCTGAGTTATGAAATCAAGGGCTTAATTAAATATGGGAATCTCTGGGTAGGTAGAAGACAATCGCGTATTTGTCCAGAGACGAACCGGAATAATCCAGAATTTATCGAGAGAAGAGAAGCTACTGTTAAAGAATTCCTGTATGCTTTGCAAACAGCTCCGGATAGCAGTACAACAAAGTTATCTGGACAGAATCTACACTCGCAGACCGATCCAAGAATCTGTATCACGCTATCAACGCAACAATGCATGTAGATAGTTCGTGAAATCAGCCTGAAAATCCCCGTTACCCGTTAAACTCGAGCTCCAATTTTCTGCTCTTCTTCTCGCTGTCATAGGAAGAAGAGGGCCAATCAGGCTCTTAAAAAAGTCTTTATTATAATTCTGCACGCTTCCGTCTCTGAACCTCATTAGAAGTCTGATTTTCTTGAGTTGATGAGACTCTTTTAGATTTCTTTATTGTTGTGAGCTTTCGGCATTTAATGCCTTCTTCAGACCTTAAAAATCAGAATGCATGCAACATCATCAGAGACAAACAATCAAACTAGGAACAATACCGTGCGGCAAGACGTTAAGGGTGACTTCAGCTACTAACACGGCAATGAAAACTTATACACGGGAAAATCATTAAGGATGAGAGAGAAAGAGGAGCGCGCTACAAACGAGGACCTCACCCCTTTCTTTTTGTTTCCGGCAGCAGAGTGAGGACAATCAGAGCCAAGATCGCCTTAAATGGGCCTGGGGTTGATATTCAAGAAATTAAACGCAGGATTTCCCTCATTGTCAGCTCGTCCTTGTTGTTGATCTCTGGCTCGTGCTTTCTGATTTCCCTAGCTTCCATTATTTTTCTCTCCAAATTCTTCTTTCTGTTCGTCCAAACGTCTTCGCAGTGGTCTCATTGTCTCACCGATATATATATATATATATATATATATATATATATATATATATATATATATATATATATATATATATATATATATATATATATATATATATATATATATATATATATATATATATATATATATATATATATATATATATATATATATATATATATATATATATATATATATATATATATATATATATATATATATATATATATATATATATATATATATATATATATATATATATATATATATATATATATATATATATATATATATATATATATATATATATATATATATATATATATATATATATATATATATATATATATATATATATATATATATATATATATATATATATATATATATATATATATATATATATATATATATATATATATATATATATATATATATATATATATATATATATATACTTACTTTGATACTTTGATGGTCCATCTTCACTGTTAGATCGGTCTTCTCAGTGTGGACCACATTCGCTCCAGACTCTTCTATCTCGGGCTGCTCGCATCCAGTTTCGTTCTTTCTGCCTAAACGACCTGGAAAATGTGTCGGACCAGCGCGTGAATGGTCGGCCGAGGGGTCTTTTCACGTTCAGTGGAGTCCATAGAGTTGTTCTGGTACTCCATCTGTCGTCGGTTCGGCGCAAGACGTGTCCTGCCCATCGGTGCTTTGCAGATGCCATGTGTTGTATCGGGTCTTTGATCTTTGACTCTTTCCTCAAGTCTTCGCTGGTGAGGCCACTTTTCCACTGCTTCCACCTGTTTGTTCCCAGTAAACATCTTTCTAACGCCCTGTGTATCGTCCTCATGGAGATGGAAATGTTTTTATTATCCGTCCATGTTTCAGTAGCATAGCACAGTGCAGGAAGTACTGTGGAGTCAAATAGATGCGCTCGCAGATTCCTGTCCTTGATTTGACTTGTTGTTTCCCGAATAGTGTCCATGGCCGCCCAAGCTGCTTTTCTCCTCCGTCCAATTTCGCCTTTCAGCTCATTCGTCATATTTACTTCGCGTCCCAGGTATACGTAGCTGTCCACTTTTTTCAAAGTAATTCCATCGAGCTGCACTTCCCCGTCATCACACCATTGATTCGCCATCATCTGTGTCTTCTTCATGTTCATTTCTAGCCCGATGGCCTTGCCAGCTTCGTTCAGCTCGTTTAGGAGTTGGTTCATCTCCAGTCTGTTGTCGCTGATAAGGACGATGTCGTCTGCAAATCGCAGATTCGAAAGCTTCTTTCCGTCGATCATGAGTCCTTTGTCGTCCCAATTCAGTCTAGACATGGCATATTGCAGTGCGGACGTGAACAGTTTTGGCGAAATAGTATCACCTTGTCGGACACTTTTTTCGATTGGAATGTGTAATTTCTTATCAAACAACTGAATCGTCGTCGTAGTTCCAATGTTACACTGTTCAAGAATGTTCACGTAGGCTGGGTCCACTCCTGCATGTATGAGCGCGTTAAGGACGGCATTCGGTTCGACGGAGTTGGAAGCTTTTCCGTAGTCGACGAAAATGAGGATTAAAGGCATCGTGTATTCCCTGCGTCTCTCGATCAGCTGGATTATGGTGTGGATGTGGTCCATACAGCAAAAGCCCTTCCTGAACCCTGCCTGTTCTGTCGGTTGGTATGCATCAAGCGTGCCTTCTAGCCGGTTCAGGATGATCTTCGTGAATACTTTGTACGGGATAGACAACAAAGCAATGGGGCGGTAGTTTTCGATTTCTTCTTTGCCGCCTTTCTTGAAGATCAAAACTGTCCTGGAACATTTCCACTGTTTAGGTATGACACCAGCTTTGAGATAGGACGTAAAATGGTCCGCCAGGAGTTTGTGCATTGTATATCCTCCGACTCTGAGCAAATCTGCAGTGATGCCATCGGGTCCTGGGGTCGTCCCCTTTTTCAGCGACTGAATTGCGTTTCTCACTTCAGAGACCAGAATGTTTGGCGGCTTTTCCTCTGTGGGGGATGGGCGTCTTGGAACATCCGTTGTTGAACGATACAGATTCGTGTAAAACTCTGTTACAATGCGTTCTATATCCGTTCTCGCCTTTTTGGGTGTTCCATCTTTGTCCTTCAGACACGTTGTTACAGCAGAATAGTCTGTGAGCTCTCGTCGGCATCGTTTCAGGCTTTTCCTCTGGACAGCTGTCGAAAGCAGCTTACTTTTGCGGTGTTCTCTCAGGGATTCTTTCATGGCTATGCGACAGGCTTTATTGATGACAACCTTCTCAAAGTGCGTCGCTGCTGGGTCTCTTCTGACTTCACCTCTGCGACGAAGTAGTTGTTTAGCCTTCTCGTTCAGCCTTTCCTCTCTCTGTTTATGGTTCGTCATAGCTGCTTTAGCGCAGAATGCTAGTTCTTTCGCTAGTTCGTCGTAGTCCGCCGCGGGGTCTTCTATCTTTCTCCAGGGATACATATCCATGGCCTTCTGCAGTTCTTGTTCATCATCCTCAGGAGAGCGCACGGGTGGGCCACGATGTCTGTCTCTTTTGAATATGCGATCATTCAGTCTTATCTTCGCTCGGAGCAATCTGTGGTCGGATCCGCTGTCAAAGGAGGGTAGTACCGTGGTGTCCATTAGGCTCCATCTTCGGTTCGTGAGGACGTGATCCAGTTCCGAGTGAGTTTGTCCATTCGGACTTTCTCAAGTCCAACGTCTATGTTGGGGCTTCTCGAAGTCTGAGTTTCCATGAACAGGTTACACGAAGACATCAAATCAAGCAAGCGGAGGCCATTATCATTCCTAGCTTCATTTCCGTGTCGGCCTAATCTCCAGTTTCCGTCGCTTCCATTTCCCACAAGTGCATTGAAGTCTCCACATATATACTTGTAATAGGACTTTTCTTTTTTGACTGTTGCTTCGAGCTCAGTGTAGAAGTTGTCTTTGTCCTCTTCACTGGCAACAGAGTTCGGAGCGTAGCAGTTTACAATGGTGATGGTGGCATTTTTCGTTGTTCGCAATCGTAGCACTGCAATTCGCGGGCTTAGGATTTCGTGCGAGTGAATGCTGCGCTGAACTCTTGGATGTATCATAAAACCGACACCATCAATATTCTTTCCGTCAATCTTTTGTCCCATTATCACTAGTTCGCCGCTTTCCATTTTTCTGGCATA
>JARK01001513.1:374522-418116 GCA_000688135.1 Ancylostoma ceylanicum
TCAGTGGTAAAGAAAGCATTCGTGTATCCACCTTCTGCAGCGCTTCCTTTCATTTCGTGTCTGCCTTAAATTCTCACAACATCAAGCTTTACCTTCATCGCAGAAGCGTTGAAATCGGCAATTCGTTCTGCAGCTGAAGTTGAACGAGCAACAAATTTACGCTCGAGCGTATGCCATCTACTGGAGAAGACCCGCGGTGGCCTACCCCCTATTGGGTCGGAGTCTTCCTTCCTTAATGGTAGCATCTGGTAAGAGCACGATAGAGATGGTCGACCGCTATATATATATATATATATATATATATATATAGCGGTCGACCATCTCTATCGTGCTCTTACCAGATGCTACCATTAAGGAAGGAAGACTCCGACCCAATAGGGGGTAGGCCACCGCGGGTCTTCTCCAGTAGATGGCATACGCTCGAGCGTAAATTTGTTGCTCGTTCAACTTCAGCTGCAGAACGAATTGCCGATTTCAACGCTTCTGCGATGAAGGTAAAGCTTGATGTTGTGAGAATTTAAGGCAGACACGAAATGAAAGGAAGCGCTGCAGAAGGTGGATACACGAATGCTTTCTTTACCACTGAAAATCCGTCCTCCTGGAGCGATGAAGATAGCTCGACAAAAAAAGAATGGAAAAGATCCTGAGCATATAATATCGGAGTTGATGTTGATGATTATTAATTCTAATAATATCAACCTTATGTAGATGTATGTATGTGTATTCAACTTCTGTCCTGGAAATGTGCTATTCTGTCGTGGACAGATATCGTTGCTTATAGTAGGTACTTGTGAACCGCCAGGTCATGCTTGTGCTAGCACTTGTACAGATACTCCTGGCGGTTATTACTTTGAAGTATGTACAGATATGAGCATCCTGGGCAACTCCGCCCACACCTTTCGCATAAAAGGCCCTGGATGCTCAGATCTAGGCTCGTCTTGACGTCTTGACATCGTCGCCATCGTCTATTGCCGTGGTCTGAAGTCGAGGAACCCTTCGTGGCGTGAACTGACAAGGACGTAAACCGGCATCGGACCTATTCCTCGTCAGTGGCTGTCATAGTCCAACTCAGGGAACCCTACGTGATGTGAACTGAGAAAGATTTCAACTGTATGCAATAAACAGTTAGTACAGCTTCACCTACTACATAAAACCCATTGGCTCCCACCAAGGTTGACGACATGGATGTATGGAGATGTTAGCAAACCGCTGGATTCTTCGCAAGTTTAGCACAATATCAAGCGTGCCTTTGCAATGTAGAGGATGAGTTAAGGAATAAATCTGTCGATCATTGAAACACTGCTCTTATCCAAATGCTCAGAATTCGATCTAGGGGCAGAAAATAAACCATGCCGCCTCTACGAGTTGTTCCGTCGCAAAGGCAGAGATCTCCAATTTCTCAGGCGACTGCTTATTTCCACTCTGTCAGAGCTGCTGATATGTGCAAGTTTTCTAAGCAAGCCTAGGTAGTGCAAATGTCCGAAGTTTTCATGAAACCTACACACAGCCGGAAAATCTCACCACGGTCATTTCTAAGGAGTTTTGACGATGTCAGCGTCTAAGAATAGGTATTTAGTCACCAGATTGGCAGTTAACCAAACCGTGATGTGAAGGAGCACAGCCAACAAGCACTTAATATTTTTCATGAAAACTAAGCAGTTGATCTTCTTAATCAATTCTGAACGACATTTTGCACCTTTGTCCTTTTGCTATCGGCTTCACTATTCCATGGCGTACAGCACTCATGATACCACTTACGGTGCCCAGTACCATATTCGTTGAAGGTAAAGATAGAGAGAAGCATGTTATTTTTCATGAACTTGTCTAGGAAGTGTTAGGAGAAGGCCATATTGAAACCAGAACGTCTACGCATCATTACAAGACGAGAAGGGCTGCAGAACCTTAGACAATGACTTCAGGACCATTTCAGAGCGTTAATCCACCTTCCCCGAGGTTTGATTGAATACTTGAACGACATGTATTCCACTACTCATAAATAACCTACTCCTTAGCCATAGAGCGACCGATCTAGCTGTTGTCTATCGTATTGATAGGCGCACATCCTTTTCCATCCCACTTATCGTAGGTACTGTTAAGGAACAACACTCTTTAAATCTACTTTTTAAGTACGCAGCTGCATGGTGATTATGTATTCTATCAGAGCATGAATAAACATGTATGTGTAGGTGCATTGATATCAAGCTGAAATGCTTACAAAAACATGCATCAAATGCAGCATAACGTGGAGGGCCTGACATTTCAAAGGCTCTGAAACAGACGTCACGTTTTCACGTTCCATTTCAAGCAATCGCTCCCAATAAAAGGGTTGCTCGGCTAGCAACTCTATGGAAACATGGCCAAGCTCCCTTTCAAAGCGGTTGTCATATCTTCACTATTGCTTGCGCTGTGCGGTAAGTGCTACTTATTTCGTAATAATTGTGTAGAATCTTTTGTGAGGGATTCAGTATGATTATCAACTCGTTAACGTTGTCATTTTTTAACTTCCGGTCAGGTGGGTGAAGGCATGTCTACTGGAGTACCCCTTCAGACACTTTCATCGGGATGCCCGACAGCAATGAATCTGTCATTTATGTGTCATCTGCGCAGTTGTTCCTAACGGAAAAGCCACTGCTCTATGTTCGGGGGTTATCCCCGAACATACAGCAGTGGCTTTTCCGTTAGGAATAACTAGAGTACAGGTACAGAACAATTATACCAGGAAATTGTCTCTTAGAGCAAGTAAACTATCTTATTCTGACATTCCAAACTCTAACATCAGCAACGCTCATCTTAGCCTAGCTACACTTGAATCCAGGCGCACCATGTTTGATATTTGCATGGTACATAAACTGCTTAACAACAAAACCAGTACCAATGTTCTTGAATTTTTAACCTGACATCCTCAATAACAAGGAGTGAGTCTCTCAAGGTCTCGTTCCCTAAACCAAAACGTGAAATAAGGGCAAAAAGTTTCACAGTCAGGGCAGGGTCTGCATACGTTAAAATGAGTAGGAGAATAACCAACAAATGCTCTAGTGACTCTTTCAACCGTGCTGTCAAGTCCAAGATATGTGTAGCGTAGATCAATTTGATTACTATACTTTATTATCCCAATGGTAACTGTTTAGTCTGAACTTGTGATATGTCTGAACTGTGTGTTCATGGCGTTGTAAATATGACGCAATAAATCAATCAATCAATCAGAAAGGTTTTGATAAGGGTTAACAGTAGGGTTTCTTAGTAGACGCTGAGTGAAAGAGGCCAAACAACCACCTCAAGAAAACATTCTCGCTCGCATGCTTATGTAAGTAGTGTCAACAATGAATAGAGTATTCTGAACTGGTTGTTCTTTGTATTTAGTGAGTAAAAGGGTGACTGACGAGTTCCATTTTTAAGGCAGTACCAAAAATCGATACAGGAGAAATTGAGGGTTCTTCCTACTTTTTTGAGCTTACATTTAACTCTTGCATTTTACCTATAGGTCTCTCAGGCTAAAGAGAGCCTATCTATCAGGGCACAACGAATAATGCTAGAGGTTGCAATAAGATGATCTGGCCAGAAAATTATCGGTGCATCAAAACTGTTCCAATTTGTGCTGCAGCGTAGACAACAAGTTTATCTGCAGCATCTACGTCAACAAGCACCTCTACGACAGCAACGACAACAGCAATTTCCCCGCAACCAGAATTCCCTCCAGGTTAGTGATGAGCTATTCCTTCAGTGAATGTTTCACGCCAATTAGAATTTGATAATAGCACTGCTGGTTTTGCAAAATGCTTTGCTGACAGTTAAGCTGACATAAACATTTCGCTCGTCAAATTTCAACTTCTGTCCAAAATCAGCAGAGCTTCTCTGGGATACACTTTCCTTCCTAAACAAATCTTCATGCATTTCTCTGGGGAAATTTTGACTTTTTGGAACAGAAAAAAAGATTTGAGGACTGATTCCTTGTTTTTTTTTCATATGTTTCGGAAAGGCTTAGTTATTCCATCTATTGATTTTGTTTCTGCTGTCAGATCTCTCGCAGCTTTTAGTGCAGGAATTTGTGCGGCTTGATTCAGTTCTACGTAAAACGCAAGGATCCAAGAACGGCCATGTGCAGTTTAGGCGGCGATGGCGGCGGTATTTGCTCCAACGTACACGACTATGCTGACAAGATGACCGACGCTCTCAGGAATGAATACGTAAGGCTGCACAACTTCCGGAGGTAATCTCTCAAGCATGTCTGAGCATATCGCTGCACGCTTCTTATTCAATGTACGTGCTACTACTATTCTCATCCCCTGTTTGCTCGAACATTGTTCAGAAGCTTACTAGCGAAAGGACACATTCCTAGAAAGGACGGGAAGTATTTACCGAAGGCGGCCAACATGTGGAAAATGGTAAACTACCTAAAGCCTGCCCGTCTTTCGGTATCTTTTCTATCGGAACAATTCAGTCATATGATTGCAATTTGGAAGCAGAAGCGATACAATACGCAAGCACGTGTCCCCCGGAACTTTCCAAAGAAAACTCGAGACCAAATTTGGGAGAGAACCTCAAAAAATTCCCAGCGACGAGATTCACATTTGGTACAGCAGCTAAGAAAGTGCGTCATTTTCGAGTGAATTTGTTTGTTTTTGTGTGCAATTATGGACATCTTTCACTACCAGTTTTTAGTCTGTTACTGAGTGGTGGAAGACGATTCGTGGCGTGAACTACTTCAAGAAGGCCGCCGTCTTCCGCCCGTTCCATGACGGAAAGCCGATATCCTCCTTCACACAGGTTGTTGATATGCCAATAAATACAAGGCCACCTTTATGTACAGTTCCATTATTTGGTACTTGGCTGCAATTCATCCAGCCTCTATGAGCAGTGAACGGTAACGTCTAAAACTATCTATGATGTCAGTGGCAAGTCCAGAATGGGCTGGAATATATCATGTTATTAAATACGTAATATGTAGAGTACCACTACAAAGCACACTGTATGAACACTATGGCAATTAAAGAGGAAAAAGACACAGGTAGACTTTAATCCAGTTGTCTAATCTACATTGTCTTTCTAGATGGGATGGGCCTTAAGTAACAAACTGGGATGCTCCATCGTCAAGTGCACAACCGAGAATCGTTACGTAGGCGTATGCCGATATTCGCCAAGGTATTGCCGCATTCACACCGCCTCACTTAATACACAACATTTTATTTCAGGGGGAACACTGTGAACAGCACCATCTACCAAGTTGGAAATCCTTGCTCTCTGAATCCCGGCAACGGAGCGACCACCTGTAATACTGCAGAAGGCTTGTGGTCTTAGACGCACTTCTACATACACAACGAGAATTCTATTTCTACTTTTAAGTCCTATGAATGATTGTTGACAGCAGCTCCAGTAGTTTTTTTTGTCACTATTGATGATTAGTCTTAGTTGTGAAATAAATGATGCAATCGTCGCTGTTTTATTACATTCCTTGCATCTTGTTAGAGTAGCGGTGCACCAACTACTCTCATTAACCCTTTGACGACCGTGTAGCTCACCGGTGAGCCGCGCTTTTCCGGTCGCGTGGGACCGTGCGGCTAACCGGTGAGCCACGCTCTTCTAATCAACTTCTGGACCGCATTTTCACATTATTCCGCTGCATTTTCACTTCAAGTTGATGAAATACTTCTAAACAGTGTTCTGTAAGCTGTGCTTCGGGAAATACCAACTTTTTGTTCCATAATAGAGAGTGTAAAGGATGGGTTTTTCGAAAAGGAGGTTAAATAGGTTACATTTGATGGGCAATGAAGCTATAAAATCCAAACGCATGTCCAATTTTGTTGCGCAAAAACACTTAACTATACCTTACGCTCATTTCTTCGTTGAAATGAAGGCCTGGAGGAGTATATTTTCTGGGTACCTTTCCTAATAAGACAAGAAACGTCTTAATCCAACTTCTTGCAGACTTAGAGTAGGGAAGATAGTGTTGAATGCTCTCATTTTTTGTCCAGTGGGACTAGAAATCTTCGAAAACTAGATTCCTAATTGGCTTTCTGAAACTATCTGATTTTGCTTTAGTATTGTTATAGTAACTGAGCGAAACCACGCGGCTGCGGCGCTGTCGAAAGGGGCGTTGGTCCCACGCGCCAGACACGCGAAAACGGGCGCGGTCGTCAATGGGTTAAGGAAGCCATCACCTATCCGTTCCCCCTATCCTCACAGGCTCCTAAAATCTGCGTGTATGAAGATGTCTGTGTGTACGTACGTATGTGAGGGTGTGTGAACATATATATGTCCCGAATAGAAACCATGGAGAGGTAACCGATCGTAAATATACTTTGCAGACATGTCCCCTATATGCCGGCAGAGGTTGTAGGCTACTTTCTGCCGGAGGTTATTAATTCATCTACCGATTATATCGATTCTACTGATTTTTCACCCTTTTTGCCCAAGGTATTAGGTGAGTACATGTTCACTGGGGTTCCTCAACACGCTGTACACGTATATGACAACCACATCCCACGAGAAAATGGAACTATTGATTTTATCAAGTTTTCTGGAAAATTTGCGAACTTCGAGGTACAGTCTATATGATCAGCTGCACTGAATGTGGCGAGAAGTACATTGGCGAGACAATGAGGCGGAGACTAGACGAACACCGAAGAGCTTTAGCCAACCCTGCCTCCTATCCTAGGGAAAGTTTTTCGAGGCATCGGACCCTAAGACACACGACAGAACCACCACCAGCGTTTACGGTTCGAGTCCTGCACCGCCATTTAACAAGGACGTTGGAGAGGAAAATAATGGAGGCTGGGGAAATAAGGAGGCATGAGCCAGAGATAAATACGAGAGAGGGGTTAAGAGAGGTGTTCCGGCTAATCGCTTGATTCCTTTGACCATATAAGTCCTCTGCCTCTTAGAATATTTACTCTGCAACTGCCATCCTTCAGAGGGGTAAGATGTACAGCTTTCTTGTCGCTAGCGCTCTGCAGGCTCAATAAGATTTATGTGTATAGGTTAGCCACACTGTTCGATTTGTAACCATTCATCATCGTCTTTTCTTACGGTGTGTCGCTGTTTTATGGTTTGCTTGTGATGATGTTGTATTCTGCTTGAAATGTTAACGTCTGACAAAGGCATTACATGCCGAAAGCTCATTGGAATAAAAGAGAGAAATAAGAGCAGAGCCTTCACGTAACAAAAATAATCAATTCAAATTTTCTGCCTTTACTTAGTGATGGGTAAGAACATGTCCATTAGGGTATACACACATCACACACATCCATGCACACATCCATGGTACACGCACATCCGTGCATGAAAGTGCTGTGATTAAACTCCACTATTTTGAGCAACGGTTTCACAGGTTTAGCAATAAAATTTGGGAGTGCCTCGATGGTGAAAAAGTGTTGCCTTGGATTGGCATTCAGCGGAGCCACCGTAGCAGTCTGCGTCCAGTGCTGTCCTTCTGAGAGTTGCTGCCGCGAGCTCAAAAATCTAGCACAGGTGTTATTTTAGGTCGGTTTCAATGGTACATGCTTAAGATAAAATTCCACCGTTGTAGAAAGCTGGGGTTGGAGAAGTTGGGACAAGTCTTATATAATAATTATGAAACACACTGATGATGTGGTGGGAGGCGTTAGAGAACCAGTACAGCAGACTCTGCCACCGTGCAGCATAAACGCCATGGGGGAGAAGAAGAAGTTGTGATTGTCTGTTCTATCTCTCTCTTTCTCTTCTATCTAGCTTTCTATCAGTGTCTAGACCACTATGAGCGCTTCTGATGGAGAAATAAGTAACCTGTGATGAGGCCCATCCGGAACTCAATTCATCACAAAAGTCATTCAATTCACTTTCCGCTGTTTTCTACGCTCGAAAGTCATTCACACTGACCCAGATCCGTGGTGGGCGAGAGCGAGCGCGCGCATTTGCCCCTAGAACTAATCCCCGTTCCGTTTTTGTACGCATCTGGCATTAGTCTATCTTAATCATTTGAAATCCTATGACGAAAGCATATCCGTCAGTCTGGCGGACGGACGGATGGATGGACTCGTCGTCGTTTTGGTTGTTTGTCTGTTCCGAGCTGTGACATCGGCGATTATCCGGCTTAAGGCAAAGCCATGCGTCTTCGCTCCGCTCCCAGCGCAGGCGACAAGCTATTACTACTTTGTTCTGGAAAAATCCACGAATACTCGGCGTACGCCCGCAGCGCGAGGTTATTTGTCGTTTACTCATGCGTTTTCGTGCACACCTGTTAGCTCGGCTCTCCACGCTGGTTCCGGTTTTGCCAGTTTACCGACGAATCGCACGAATGATTGCCAGCATTCTGATCCGTCCATCATCGGGCGCCGGACGCCGACGTGGTCTCCGCGGTTTTTTGCCGCCGGTCGTTCATATGTCATCGGGATTGTTTGCTCTCTCATTGCACTTTTGCGGCTGTCGATCGTCTACTAAGGCATGATTTCTGCAAGTAGTGCTATATATTTACTTGTTTTATGGCTGGAGCTCTCCAAATATTTGCTGGAAAAATATTGGTGATAGAAAATCCTTGGCCCCCATAAGAAATCCTTGGCCCAATCCTTGCAGACCCTGGCTCCCTGGCCTTCGATCCATGATATTTGGTGTACGGCTGCCATCAATAAACAGTTCTGCAGAGTCACAGGAAGTTTCTCTGTAGTGTCCATCTCATTCTACTCCTCCTTCCTCTCCTACTTTGCAATTATAAATTGGATCCAGCAAAGCAGTGTTCAATCGGACCAATTTCTAGGATTTTTCCCTGAAATTCTTTAAGAGTCCAGAAATTGAGCGTATTTTTGAAAGATTTCTGGGCTGTCCTTCCAAAAAAATCCTCCTTTCCCGCAAAAAAAGCTGGAAAAAATGCTTTTACGAAAGGAAAACTGGAAACTAACTGGTACATTTTTCTGCTCGAATTTTCGTTGGGGTTCTATTACACATGTGTATGTACGTCGAAGATTATTATAATTATTGCTATGTATATTTCGCGTCACTGAAGGACATTCTATGGATTTCCTGGCAAAAATTCTGAGACCTACAAATTCTCCGCCCATCGTGCCCTGCTCTGGAACATCATCGAAGTATTTGCCTTTAGGAAGAGTATATTTGATCCTTGTGACCCTCACGGAAGCTCAATTGCTCTGTGCTCCTCTAAACCTAGAGGATTTCTGCTGATCCTGGGTTACAAGAACTTCAGCCGAACTAGTTCTTACCTGAGCCGTGAGTTCTCTGCGGAACCAATTTCCGTTGACATAACTGACTCAGAGCACTTGTCGTCTTGCAGGAAAACTGCTTTTCCACGTTGCTTTCCGTCTTCTGTACGTATTTCCTGAGCAATTATACGGATTTCCTTTGATTTCATTTATTTATTTCCCTGTCGGCATATTACTGGCTACTTTCCATGGATCTAATACGTCAGGTTTCCACCCCTTAAACGATTAAGGCCTTTCCCATTTTGTAAGCACATGAATACTGAGAAGAACTTTGATTGATGCGTTTCCTTTGTCCTCTTTTCTTGGGAATTGCTCCTGAAAAAAAGTGTACACAAAAATACCTTTTCCTTGTGGAGGAACCTAACTTGCTGACATAAGTTTTAACACTAATACTTAACCCCAATTCTTACGTCTGATCGGTCCTCAATGAACAAATTTATACGCAAGCATTGAGCTGCACTATAGGATTATTCTAGAAATTCTTGGTCAGGCACACTCAGGCCCTCCAGGCACTTTTCAGCCCATTTTTCCACCCGATTATGCCCGAAAATTTTGGCTTTGGCTTTTCTGGATCTGTCAAAAGAGAGGGACACACAGCGGCGTAGGGAACGAGGCATGTTGTGCGAGAACTGTTCCCCGGCTGCACATCTACAGAAATCCTGATTTCTATGCTTTTTTTCTGGATGTACAAGTGCACGTACGTGGAATTGTGTGCTTTGAAAATGAGTTCAAAAATACAGATACATAATAGCATAGATCGAATTTAGCGTGGTATACCGCGCGAGAATGGTTCTCCGGCAACACATTTGCAAAGTCCTGGGTCTGTGCTTTTCTCTGGATGTACAGATGGTCATAGGTAGAAAATAGTGTATCTTAAAATTGAGGCGACACATAAATAAAGTGACAAAGTCCACGTATAACGGCTTGGACCCTGCAGAAAACGTTGAAGTACTGTTGATGTCTTCTGAAATGTCACCATTTCCGGACGGGCCTCCCTCTCCCTTTCCCCTTGGGTAGATCTGCTCTTCCAACGTTTTTCCACAGTGGACTAGCTGTCCATCAGGATCGACTAGAAAACCGTCATAATCACTCCGCCTACGAGAAAACTCGTTCAGATCTCCGGTGGAACCTTTGTCGTTGTCGTTAAATGCAAAGAAACCCTAGAGGGCTAGTTTACAGCCCTAGAACAGTGACTAAGTGGATATGAACAGCACTTTGTGAAAGGATCCTTAGATGGTGTAGCTATACAAGCATAGCCACTCTGCGTGTCTAGCATGACTCTGCCGCCTGCGCTCTTACGAATTTTTCTCCGATTTTTGCAAAGGCTGCGCTGTTAGCGGCACGTCAGTGGCAGTGAACTGCTCGCCGACGTTTTGCTTTGTTTCACTGCACTTTTGATGGCGCTGGGCGTCGGCTAATCGCTGCCGGTCAAACTGGTCGTCGTTTGCCGCGCGCGAAAAACTCTACTTCTGGACGAGATGGATGTACACAATACTGCGCACTTGGCAGTTCTGCAATTCTGGCTTGTTTGCCGGGTTTTGCCTGGATTTTTTGGCCACCACGCAGCTGACTCACTACCAGTCTCGCAGTTTGATTCATAGCTAGCAGTTCGCGCGAAATTTGCCCGTTTCCACGGTGTTTCGCAATTTTTGCCGGTAAAAATCGCCCGGCTTCGTACGCCGGATATTTTATGTGCACGAGAATCAATGTATCATGCCGAGGCGTCTCGCTGACGTTCCGCGGCTATTTGCACTCAATTTCGAGCCACCACGCAACGAACACGCAGCCGTCCACGCGCCCCACGCGCTCGTACGTCCCTGCGCTTCTTGCGTGTTCTTGCGCGTCCGACGGGAAACCAGTCCCCGCGGCGGCTGCGACGTCGTCGTCGTCGTCGCTCAAGCCTCCTCATGAATTCCCTCCGTCATCGCCGCGCGTTCACTCGGCTCACTCGCCGACGACGACGCGTTTCCTGTTGTGGGCCGCGGCCACCGCGGCGCTTCAGCTTCAGTACAACCGCGTCCCATTAGTCGAGGACAATTAATTAGTCAACTACTTCCTTGTTGTCTAGATAAGCTCAACTTCTTTCGTAGTTTTGTGGTTGTTCGCCGTAAACAAACAAACACTAACAGAATCACGAAAGAGCCAAGAAAATCAACTTTGCGAACGATATTTCTGGAATTCTTCCGGAAAATCTAATTTACCAGTGGTTTTTTCCCCGAAATTCCATTCGTATCCAGAAATATGCTCGTCTCATGCACGTCATCACTCACGTCACTTCAGCAATTTTATTTCTCCCAGACGCACGCCCATAAATTTGCTTTGATATCCTCTGGACTCTTCTACCCGTCTGGCGACTCTATTATTCACATACTATTTCGAGAGGAAGAGTTGCGCGAGCTTCTCTGCGTCTCTCTTTATTGTGCGAATCGTGATGGGTTATAACCCCGGTACATCCACTGGCTGCTCCAATTTATTCAGAACTTCACTCGTTTATTTATTTATTTATTTACTTGGTTATTTATTTATTTATTTATTTATTTATTTATTTATTTATTTATTTATTTATTACTCATTTATTCATGTGTTTATTCATTTGTTTACTTGTTCACCGCCTGCATTTGGGTGTAGTGAGTTATACCTCGGGGGGGCGGCGCCGACGGGTTCCGTGATTGGCTGACTGGGTGGACTGACCAATCGCAGAGCTCATCTGCACCACCTTTTCCAGGTATAACGCTCCACATCCCTGCATTTGATGAAAAGCGGAGCTATTCTCGTTTTTTTCTGGCCAGAAAACATTTAAGCTTATGTATGTGTGCGTGATGCACCGGTGACTCACCCATGGGAAATCCCTACGTATCGAGTGATACACCGGTGACTCATGCGTTTTCTGGCCATTAAGGGTGCGATATGGTAAAAATGACGTGTGATATTCCATGCATAAGTGATTATAGCTGTAATTATCGGCTTATTCTCCTCATCCCACTCGTCGCTACCCAGAAATCAATGGCCGGAAATGCGTTTCCAGTCGAACAGAATGATAAAGTTGGCATGGCGCCAAGAATGAGACACGAGGAGTGCCCATAGGCAAGCAGCACGGAGCAATGCTCATATTCGGCGGTAAAATATTTCCTCAAATTGTTTACTTAAGCCTTTTTTCAAGTTTTCATAGGGCTAAATGTTAAATCCCCCTGGGACTTTTTGTAAAGCAATGTTTTTCGAATTTATTACATGAGACTTGTAGGGATAATGGGGATTTCATAGGCACCTCTAGCCCCTTCTTCCATTGGTATCTCCAAGGCTGTCCATATATCCTCACGAACTGGTAGATCAAATTGAAGAGGTAATTTTCCCATATCGCCGAGGATTAATAAGTTAGACGTGTCTGCAATTTAGTGACGCAAGCCCTGGCTATCCACTTCGTACAGATAGAATATTCAGAAGGCTCGACTATCTATCACAAGCGTCTTTTGTCCAGATAATTGCAGTTTTTCTGGATAATTGCATCCCACCGCGAATTATTCCCCATGCGACTCATTCCTCTAATCCCTTGGTACTTTAAAGTAGGCTCTGCCCGGCCGATGTTGTTTGCTTTATGTGCTCCTGGCGACGTCCTGCTGAATTCTAGAGAAAAACAACTCTGAGTATCGCTTTCTAAGAATCCTCAAAAGCAGCTGAAACACTCTCGTCTTCTCCGCGCGCGCAGCGCTCCTTCCTGGACGCGTCGCTCGGATGTTTTTGCTGGCGTCGACGCGGGCTGCGCGGCGCTGATGCGACTCCCATTCAAAGATAATAGGGAAGCAGATTATGCGCTCTGTTTCTGTCTTCGTCTTCTGATGTTGCTCTGGGTTCAGTAAACAATGCATCGTCTCTCTTGGAACTATGCCAATCCTATCTTTATAGATTACCCTTGGTGTTGTTTACTTGTTTATTTATTCCGACACATTAAATATTTACCCGGAAAGGTAATAGATAAGCGCAAACAAAACACTGTCGCAATAGTAGATCATCTGATAGATCTCTTCTCTTTTAGTCGGAAAAGTTCTACATCCAGATCTTCGTTCCAGGATTTTTGTATGAAACCTGCAAAAAGTGCATGAAACATGC
Source organism: Ancylostoma ceylanicum (assembly GCA_000688135.1). NCBI lineage: Eukaryota > Metazoa > Nematoda > Chromadorea > Rhabditida > Ancylostomatidae > Ancylostoma > Ancylostoma ceylanicum. The sequence continues at coordinate 387,812 of JARK01001513.1, forward strand.
ATCAAATTTGATTTGATTCCGTATGACATCTAGATATTTATGTTGAATTGAAAAAAAGCTAGCTTTCCCCTCGATTCCAAGCTGTATGACTTCTTTCTATTACTCAGGTGGAAAATTTGAGCAGATTTCGCTGATTTTTCGGGCGGAATTCGGGTGAATTCCAGTGGATTTCGCTTATTTTCCGGAGATTTATGTGTAATTTCCGGGCAAAATCGTGAAATATTTCGGAGGAAAATAAGCGAAATCTGCTCGAAAGCACACGTAATCTACTGGAATTTTACCACCTGAGTATTAGCTGTAGAAATTTGAAAAAAATCATTTTTCTCATTAGTATGGATCACCCTAATTATTTACATTTTCTCCGAAATTTTTTTTTTATTTGCTGCGAAATTTTTGTCGTGCTAAAGCAGCCCTGTCTCGCTGGGAAATTTCAGAGTCTGCATTCGAGCAACTTTTCGTGTTTTCTCCCAATATTTACAAGTAGGTTGACTGAAAGAAATACTCGGGGACCAGTTCTCGTCGAAACGGCGAGGGGGTACCTAGTTCTTTTTTTTTTCAAACGGGTTGCTGGTTTCTAGGATACCAATGTTTTCGAAGAAATGCATACATTATTTGCTTTGAAAACGATCATGAGAGTTTTGTTGACCAGGTTTCATTGGAACGGGGCCGTATGACTGACTGAGATTACCCAGGGTAAACGTGTCAATACTGTACAACCTGTCCATCGTTGGCGTGGACGTCAACACGTTTACCCTGGGTAATCTTAATTGTGCATTTACATCATGGAGAGGTCCTGCTTGCCCTGGAATTAGTCACAAAACGTTGGACTCTCTTGGCACATCGGCGCTTTGCACTTCACCTTATCCTTGAAACTCATATATTGGTAAATTTTTCTGGTAACTTACCTGTTACCATGAAACGAAATGAAACCTATTCGATCAATCTATAATTTCTTCGTATTCTTTGGCAATCGAAGTTGTTCAAGCAGCTTTTTTCGTGGCCTCCCCTATCACTTTGCCTCTTCAGCTGTCTTCCTTGCTATATAAAGACTTTGAAGGTTGTGAAAACCAGTTGGTGTCGACTCACTTCAAGGTATTTGAGTACTTCCTGGAGATTTGATTATACTTATCTCGTTGTTCATGCCATGAATAGATTTTTCTTGTCAATTTCCTCCTGTGATTGGGCGAAATTGGTTAAAAGCTAGCCTTAGTCAAATGGTAAACCCTTGGTTGAATTTTATCTGCTCCACAAACAATCCCACTTCCAACCGCGTGTGTCCCACCATGTGGCCCAGTTTCCTAATGAACTCATGCAACGTTTTTTCCAAACGACTTTTTCAATTCTCCTCAATTTGCTGTCCCTTTTACCCGTTTAATTTGTCATCGCCTTGATAGTGGCTTGCCCTTTCCTAATTCATTCGAAATGTCAGCTGGAGAGAGAAAGAAATGTCCCTCCACCCAAAGTCGACGTCGTCCAGGAGCGTGGAACCCAATTTTTGTGACAGGAACTGTGTCGCTCAGATTAAATTGGAGGTTCGCATGATTCCGTGGACAAATTGCGTTAAAAAAACGGGCCCGTTGATCTCGTTACCCTTCTTTAATCCACGGATTTTTAAACAGTTCCCATTCCACATAGATACGTATATGGGAGGAAAGCCTGTCTTCATTTACTTATCTTTTATTCATTCATAGACTCAATGAGCCTCATTAATTAAGCAGTTTGGGTCATGCAAAATTTGAATAGGTGCGAAAAGCCCGAAAGAACCTCTGGAATGTGAATAAAAATTGTCAAAAACTAGATGCTAGATGCTATAAATAAATAAGTTAGTTAATTAAATGAATAGATGCTGTAGTAAAGTATAGAAAAATTTAGAAGCAAAAAAAGAAAATAATGTATTGTTCCTTCATCGATTTGACGATTTAATGAATCATGATTTATTGAAATGACCGCAGTGCCTACTGCTCCTTCCCTGCTCAATATTTTGACTTTATTATCCAATTAAAACATTTATTCTAACCGATTTTTGGATTAATTTTACCCTGTTGACTCCACTTCATTATTGTTTGCTCTATTATTATTTACATCGAACCCCTTATTTTTTAATTTTCGCCACGCTACGCCGTTTTTTTCTTCTTGTCAAAGCTTCTTCTTTGTCCGTTCCTTCTATTCCCGGAGGAGCATTTCTACGCCGGTCATTGTCGGCCTTGTCGCATGTTTGATTTCGTTACTGGGCATCCCTAGTTCTTTTCTTTTTTTACTTTCTCGTTTTTATTTCCGAGAAAGTCTTCGAGAACACTTCACGATTAGTGAGGGCCTTTCTCTTTTTTATGACCTATTTTTATAACCTACTTCCTTTCTAAAGGTGGGAACGAAACGGACAATTTTTTTAAAATTTTTCTTATCTACTCTATTTTTGCCTATGGTAGTTATCTATTTATGTAAGGTCTTGGATCTGTAGTTCAGTGACAGTATATAGTGTCCAGCTGATCTCATGTTATTCATACTAGCACTTATGCACTATGAAAATTTCCTCCATGAAATTTCCCGGAAATCAGAGAACGTTTTGACGCAGCTCCCGTTGGAAATATTGCAATTATTGTATTATATTATTGTATCCAGAGAAATAATTACCTATACTGTTGATAAATTGTAAAGAGCAGGAAGCTGTTCTCCAAACATTTCTTGACCCTTTTATGACCTATCTCTTCCATTCATACTTATATTCCATAGTTTTTAAAAAAGTACCTTAAAAAGTCAAGGAAAATGAAATACATAAGTAGTGAGAGTGTCGTTGTAGTTTGCTTGTTTATTTGTTTGTTTGTCTATTAATTTGCTCATTTGTGTTTGATTTGATTGTTTCCTGATAGCATTGGCCACATATTACCTGCTTATTACGTCAATAAATATCAACCGCACGTTATTTATGAGCCACTCATGTCTTATTCAACGGAAATCCCTTCAACTTGCGTGAGACACGAGGGGCTCACCGAATCTGACCACGCTTTTTTTCGTCATGGAGGCAACACGTCATAGGGATGCATTACTTATTTATGACTTCATATTATTTTTAATTCTTTCTCTATTACTATTTTTATTTATTCATTTGTTTATTACACCGACAGGAACCGACTGGTGTTTCCTGAACAAAACAACAAAATGATAGAAGTGAAGAAGGAATATTTTTAAAATAAGCGATCATAAGCCAACAGACTAAACTTATCTTTGATTATTTAATAATGATATTAATAGTCCTATCACTTTAATTTTCCGTCGAAATCCCCGAAGCGGCGGAGACCCCAATTTTTCTCCCACGCCCCCAACAACCCCTCCCCCTCCCCCTCCAGCCGAGTTTCTGTGTCCACTACTAACATGGACTGTATGATTAATAATAAAAGAGAAAATAATCAGTAATCCTGTTTCCGTTTCGTCAAGTCGTTTACTGCAGGTTTTTCTGGAGAGAAGAGACGCTACCGCATAATACTACAATCATAAGTACATAAGTAAGTAAATAAATAAACAAATAAATAAATAAAAATATGAGTAACTAAATGAGTAATTCAGGTACTGTTAACATTTAATTTTTTTTTTCGTGAGCAACGCAAAACTAATTACACTATTCGTTTCGTGCAGCCTCTAAGACGGCTCCTTTGGCTTATTCCAGGGATTCATACTCCCGTCCGAGACCGCTCTACAAGTTACGTCCATTAAATGCTAAAAATCCTCTATTCCTATTTACACTACTGCAAATTAATAAATTCACTGTAGTTCTAGAAATTTTCCTGCATCATAGTTGCTTACAGTACTTCCTGCCAATTATTAGTGACATCACAGTAATCAGCTGTTCAACAAACCAGTTTTGCAGCCCTTACCACTCTTCTCCAGGTAATGCACCTAAATCCACCGCCACCTACCTGCCAGACTACCGTAGCCAATGACATCACTGTCCTTTTCGTCTCAGCGCCCACCTCTCGCGTGAATCATTAAAGACGCTGCGACCAGCGCTAAACGAATGAGTTTTCATTTGAATATTCATGGTCGAGCTCAGGATATCTTCATAGCTAAACTTTTTACGGTGTTCATACTTGCTTTCACGAGTGGTTGTTAGCACAATTTCTACAGTAATTTCTCATCAAATCTGACAATTTTTTCCTCAAATTAGCTGGATATTTCTCCAAATGTCCACTCCTACGCATTCTCCAATAAACCAAATCCTTCAATATTATTAAATGAACTTTTGAGTTTTTACTAGATGGTTGGAAATATCCACACTGTGGAAAGTTTTCAAGCGCGCATGCCCTTAAATAGTCATTTTTCAAATTTTTTGTGTGCTTTTATTTGCTTTAGGGCCCCGTCGAGAGCTGCTTGTCTCAGGTAGCCGCTAAAAACGCTTATCTGAGCCTAATCCTGACTAACGGCGTCCTCGAACGGCTGAGCGAGGACGCTGGACCGCTGTTACAGGCGGGACGCGTCCTCCACGCGCCGTAGACTTTGAGCCTTCGGAAATTTTCCACCTATTGCACATAAGGACTATGCTTACTCCTATGGCGCTGTATAACCATCATCCAGTGAGTTCTATGGATACTGGTAATCAGATTTGCAACCACTGGGGCTTCCTTCCAACTCTGAAGTAATTACTTTCAAGTCCTCGTTCCGGTTTTTGATCCTCGTAGGGATTCATGACTGCCTCTAGGACGGCTATGAAATTGATTCCGCGCTTTTCTGAAGTGAACAAATTTCGTAAGGTGGATTGAATATAGCTTCAATGTTTTTAGGCTAAAACTAAGAACTAATAAATAACTAAATGGACTCCGGCATCATGACCATTGGGCTTGAATGTTGGGCTTAGATATGGCACCTTGCGGGCGCTTTATCCAAATATCCAATTTTTATCCGGGTTTTTGGGATTGGAAATGGAGAAAGTCCTAAGAAAAGCTTATTCTACCGCCTGTGCAATTTTGTCTTCCACCCTGATCATACCGGGAGGCGTTCAAGGCGTACGCCGCGACGCGACGGCATCGCACGCGTACGCTCCCTAAATCCAGGTTCTTCTTTCGAAGAATGACATCGATGAACACCTTCTTACACTTTTCCAGCTCCGATGGCATTCATCTGTCCCACCTTAGCTCAGAAAACTTGTCTAAATATTTGTAATACTTGTATTTCTCCCAAGCACTGCTCGTACGTTTGAAGGTGCAGCCGCGACGCGTACGTAAATCAACCAATCACAGCTCAGCAGCGTACGTCTTGTCACGCAGCCGATCTTATCCATACTTGACATCGTTTTTGTCACTTTCCACAAATTTCTTCTTGGGTGGAAAATAATAAGGGCCATGAAGTTGTGTGATTTGAAATACTCGATTTTTTAGATGGACCTTTAAATTTCTGGTCAAATTATTATAATTAAATTTGTCTGATTTTTATTTAGTCAACGCTCTACTAACGGTCTATGCACTCAATAAATCTTTAATTAACGCAAGTTCTTCCATATTGACCTACTGATCGTTTTTGGCTACCACAAACATATAATCATTTGAATCTGAATATTGAAGAACATAGCTATTCATTTTTTTTTACCTGAACCAATAAGCGAACGAATTATCCTTGACCTACAATTTACTTAGTGATACTTATTACTAAAAATAAGATGTTATCTAGAGAGAAAAAAAGAGAAATTCACTATTTCAATCTCCTACATACTTTCTACTGGCTTCGGCATGTCAAAAAGCAGCTGAATTTTAAATGAAAAAGTCCGAACTTCCCTCCGTTCATGGATGCGCACGTGCACAGTGACATTTTCTATGACCTACGCTTGAATGGATAGGTGACCTCCCTTTCCAGCCTCATCTAAAATGCCGTTTTTGATTTCCAAGCATTGTTTTGTGGATTTTTTGACTTCCCAATGTTTTCAAAAGAATATAGAATTCCTAGCAAGGCTTCCACCCTTCCAGCTGTGCACTGTCCCTTCCCATCTTCATCCTAATTGCCTTCTAACGCTGTTAAACTTCGCCACTCCAACACTTGACCTTTCCTGAAAGTTGTCTTGCGAGAGAGAATTACGGCTACTATTTCCCGTGTCCTCGTGTCCAAGGAGGCAATTTATCCACGTAATCGCTGTACTCAATGAATATTTAACATTCCAATTTACTTTTAAGTGAGAGGGGCGGGCCTTTCGAGGTCTGTCTGGAAATTTGCAGGTGTCGTGCGGTTAGTTGTTTGAATTCGCCGAAAAAATCTAATAACTGCGAGAAATAGCATGAAGCGAGCCTGGATCTTACTTTGATTTGTAGTTGGCAGTATTTTTCTGTGGTCATAGATGGGCAGCCTTACTTTTATGACACCCACTGTACAGTTTTGCTTCTATGAAATAGCCTCTTCCTGGAATCTTTCGATTTCTTCTACACCTGGCTATGTTCCCTATTCTAAGCTAACTGTCTCATAATTCTCGTCTCATTGCCTCAGCAAGAGGTCTACCAGAGAACTCTAAACAACTCCCTATGTGAAAGGAGCAAAATCGATGTTCAGAGGCTCTCAGCTCAAGTGTTGTTCTTCATCCACGCACTAGAACTCATTTGAGGCGAGGAATGCGGGAAAAAAAGCGTGAGGAACATCAGCAAAGGGTGTTATTGTGCGCCTCATCGGAGAGGAAGTGGCAGATCTCCACATTTATTTATTAGGTTGTCAAATATTTTTAGCTCCTGTGCTTTTTCAAAATTGTTCGTATTCCTTCCGTTTTCTGGTGATAGACCAAGTGTTTGTGATTATTCGACAGCGCTTTTTTTCCTCTACAAATCCTAGTTCACAGTTTTGAAGAAAAACTCAATTTTACCTAGGTTTGTGACATTGGAAATAGGAAATTATCCGGCGAAAAGCCCCCCCCCTTGACAGTTTCTATATTTTTCCCTGTACCGTGGTCCAAAAGCCCTTTATGTAGAGTACGTTGTAGTCGACAAGATCGCTATAGCTTGTCTCGGGTTGCCACGATGACTCAAAAAAAACTGAGTGGGCGGGGCTTAAACGTATGGGGCCGGGCTTAGCCGCACTGGACGAGTTACTCTGGTTATTATCCATCCATATCCACTCGCTCCATCCACCCTGCATCTCATAGAATATGAAAATGTCAAGAAAAAACGAAGGAATTTCTAGGGTTGCAAAATACTTATTTTTTATTTACTTGTTTGTTTATTTGTTTAGATCTATTGCCCTATTTAGAGGACCTATGTACCTAGAGCTCCTTCTATCCTAAACCCCTTAGCAAGGGGTTTTCAGGATCTAGCACAACATCGTAAGCTCTTATGGGTTGCCCTCCCCTCACCCCCACCCCGCAAAAATGTACAGTACAAATAACTGTGCGACGTATTACCACTTGCTCCGCCCACTTAGCTTGCCCAATGACCATTGCGTAGTTCTTCCGGACTAATTTTACTGTCTATGAGCTCTCAAAAAAAGTAGTTTGCCTAATAGGTGCGAGCCCGTGAATTTGCTATCTATCCGGTATTTGTATCCGTTTAGAGGAATATATTTATCTTCATAAGATTAATTTGATATTTCAACTCAATTTGAACCTATACAAGAGCTATAGAGCCGCAAATTGCTCTTATTCAGCCCGTATAGCGAAAAAATGGCCTACTGGCTTGGAAATTAGTCCCAGCCAACCTATTCCGTCTGATGAACTTCCTTGACTAAGCTAATCACGGCGACAGGCAAGCCTTCCTTATTCCCTCTCTGGTTAACCTCATGTTTACGATGGTGATGAAGAGGCCTCTCCCTCGCCGTACATTTGCTTATTCTGTAATGTTTTTATGCTTCATAAGGAAACACTGCAGAAAAGGGATTGTGAAAAGGTGTAAGAAGAAGGAAAGAAAACAGTATCAAAGGAATTTTGGAATTTTTTTCCAGGAAGAACTGTAGGAACTTCTCAAGGATTCATCAATATTTCCAATGTTGGACTTCTTCCATGAGTGATGAGGCGCTTGATTTCCCCCGCTCTCTATATTTCTTGCGCACAAATTAGCAATTGCACAGAAAATTCTGGATTATTACATAAATTCTGGATTATTTCTGGACTGCATGTTGCTCGTCTTTCCTTCCCACGTCTTTTCTCGTGACACTCTTGGTTTTTTCTTCTGTTGTTTCGCCACTTCCATGCTGACTCATTGATAGATGCCGCTTTTTGGTGTCTTCCGCTACAATTTTCCTTGAGATTTGTGCTCTTCATTCTCTTCCTTACGTGAGTGAGGGTGTTTAAATGAAGAAATGCACTCAGCGAATGAGTAAAAATAGCACATTCCCAACGTTACATTTCATTTTTTTACCAGCATTCTTTGATAGAAGCTTACTCGCTATGCTATAATTCTCGTATTCATCTAAAGAGCTCTGGACTTTTTCCTTATAGATATCTAGCGAATCTTTGAATAATTATTCGAATTCCACTCGGATTTACCAGATTTCTACTCGAACTTTTTCCCCTTGGTACTATGACATCTGCACGCCCTTAGGTTGTTCATTTTATCTTAGTCCAAACTGGGACATTGTGCCTATCCTGACCGAATATCTGCAGATTTTAACACAAATATACATACACGTGGTGGTTTTCTCCCGAGATTTTCAAGTATGGCGCGTTTTTTGACGTACCAGTAAATGAATAAACAGATAAACAACAAGTAACCAATAATTAATTCCTAGCGTAACTGCTCATCTGCTGAGGAAAATACCACCCTGACACTTCACAGCTCTTTTAACCTCCTAGAAAATTCCAGTAAATTCGATGCAAGAGCTTTTTTCCCAACGACTAGAGCAACCACAGGTCGTAGGAAAGGCTGCGTACGCTGCTGAGCTGTGATTGGTTGGTTCATGCGCGCGTCGCGGATGCTGCCTTCGAAGTTACGAGCAGCGTTAGGGAGAAATAGACAAGTTTGCTGAGCTCGGGTTGCACCGATGAATGCTATCGGAGCAGACAAACTGTAAGTAAGCGGTCACCGATATCATTCAATGCGTCGAATTTGGAGGATTCAATTTAAGAAGCGTGCGGCGAGGTCGCGTCGCGGCGTACGTCTTGACCGCCTCCCCGTAGGAAACAAAACACTCGCATTTGTCGAGTTTAGTAACTCATGGCTCATTCTTCATAATATTCCTTATTTCCTATGTGTGCTAGTGGGCCTGGATGCTACATTGAGACTACCCAAGGTAAACGTGCCGGTAACCCTATGGTCCATGCACCACGGAATGACGGGGCACACTATCGTAGTGGGGTCCTCTGAGAGTGATATAATCGATTGGTGAAACAGGAATATTTTCATTGACAGCGAATTTCGCTGAGTCATTTATTCGTGGAATAGAGCCGCGATCTATTACTGGTATGTCGTCGATGCGCTCACCTATGATAAGATAACATAAAAGTGCAGTTTCTGAATGCAGCGGGCGGTTATTTCGCTTTAAATTGATCATTTTTAGACGCATTTGCGTCTTCTCTTTCGTTTTCAATGGTAATGTCCTCCTTTCTGGGAAATTCTTTCGACAAGGAAGACTTTTTTGTCGAAATATCCACAATCAGCTAGAGAATCCCGTAAATTTGCTAGAATTTTTAATAAACTTCTCCAAAAACCTATGTGAGGATCCTATATCCTTGGACCTTACTTCTGGTTCCATGGTGACCTCCACTTTGACCTCTCTTCCTCCTATTTACCGGTGTATCTTACTATCGGGTACTTGCTTACCCTCACGCGGCAGGCCCGGTAAGACAGTGTATAAAAAGCCACAGTTCTTGGTTTTTCCCAGGAAAAAAGGTCTAGTTTTGATCCGAGACTACCAGTAAGGTGCTTCAATGAGTCAGGGCATCTTTGAACCACATTTGGCTGATTTTCCCCGTGTTCAAGAAGGCAAAACGGCCTGACGCCACGCATGCGGGTGGTAGGTGTCCATAGACGGTTAAATTCGCCCCTGAATTCCATAAAATTTTGCTGTTCTCCCCAATCTGGTTGTTTATCGCGGCTCTGGATAGTTTGTTTGGGTTCTGTTGATGTTTTGGATAGGTCTTCATGTGATTTGTCTCTTAGCGGCGAATTCCCAGGTATCAATAGATAAATAAAATAAAGTAAACATGTTTGAATTCTGCCCAGATTAGGGTCAGGTTAAAAAATTTTGTTTATTTTCTCCTTCACAAAAGTGTTTTTACACTGTTCGCATAATTATTCTCCTATAAATTAAGTTCACCGCCCCCTTGAGGCCTGGAATGCCCTCAGGGGATGATATATACCATGGGCCTTATGATGAGCCTCTTGCGTGAAATGAGACGACTTAATTATACATTTCTCCACGTTCTCCGGAGGGTTGCAGCGGATTTCCACGCGCATTTTCCAGAGCCACCTTTACAAATGCATGCAGCAGTAGAGAGCTTACCTCTCGCAGCTGTTTACTTGTCCAGCGCTGAAGTCCTTGGTGCTGTGGCTACGTCCCTTCCTGTCATTTCATGCATTTAAAACCTATTTTCTGCCCTTATTGGTCGATTTCACGTACGTGAGTACGTGGGTAAGGATTTTCGTGCACCTTTACGTCTTTTATACTGTAGGGTTGCAGGGTTTTTTTTCTGGACAAATGTGTTTTTCCATTTCCGCAAGACTACTATACTCCATTCCATTGGGGAGGATAGTTGGAAAAGAGCCAAAGAGCCAGAGTACGCCAGAAAACTTATTTATTTATTTATTCATTTACTTATTTATTTATTTATTTATTTATTTATTTATTTATTTATTTATTTATTTACTTACTTACTTATTCATTCATTTATCTGTACAGGGTGTGTGTCATCGTGAGGGAAAGAGGGGCGTACCCAGGCGGCTCTGATTGGCGCATTCGCGCCTCCCGTCACGCCCATCTTTCAACTCAAACGGCGTCAATACGTATCAGATGGTATATTGGTGCTTGGCGCCGTACGAGTCCAAACAGGTGGGCGTGGCGGACGGCCTCAATGTACCAATCAGAGTCGTCTGTGTACGCCCCTCTTTCCCTCACGATGATACACACCCATCTGTACGTGGACAACTACGGCTAACAATAGAAGTTGACGTAAAAAAACATGAACAAATAACGAGAACAAACAAAAGAACGAGAGTAACAATTTTTCTGGAAAATTCCCAGTTTTCCAGGGGAGAAAAGGGGCGTCAACACTCTCCAGAGCTGTGAAACCAAGAAAATCATTCCTTTTATTTTCGTGATTTTGCCGCTATCTACATCTCTTTGGGCTACATCTTTCGTTCAGGAGCATCCTTAATTCATCCTAATTTATCCTGTTTTCTCAAACATTCTCCCATTGACGTCCTTCAGGATTCGGATTTATGAGCGCATAACCAGGCTAGCAAGCCTTCTTTCGCATCCTGCGTCTCCTAATATTACATTGTCTATACGATAATCAGTCCCACTAACCCTCATTGGTTTGCATGGCTACCGCTTCATGAATCCCAGGGATTTTTCTTTTTCCTTTTCCATATTTTTTATACTTTCTGCATTAAATTAAGGACTTATATATGTACGTACGGATGTAACTGGACTCCCTGAAGTTCACATGTCAAGTTTTTTTTCCTTTCAGGACCAATGCGTGAATATAAAATCGTAGTATTGGGTAGTGGTGGAGTGGGCAAATCAGCACTGGTGGGTTTTTCCTTTCCTTCTTCATTTTCCTTTTCATTTTCCTCCCCTGAAACCACTAGATGGATAAACTTTCAGACGGTCCAATTCGTGCAAGGAATCTTCGTAGAGAAGTATGATCCCACCATTGAGGACAGCTACCGAAAGGTAAGGTCCCAACTCCACTAACTTCAAGGATTTCAGTGCCAGACCCATAAATAGGTGAATTCCAGCAAGTAGAAGTCGACGGTCAACAATGTATGCTGGAAATTTTGGACACAGCAGGAACAGTGGGTTTAGGCTAACCTGCTAGAGCTAGGGAATCTTACCCAACCAGTTTTTCTCATTCCTGTTTCTATTCAGGAACAATTCACTGCAATGCGTGACCTGTACATGAAAAACGGGCAGGGGTTCGTGCTTGTCTATTCGATCACTGCTCAGTCCACCTTCAACGACCTGATGGACCTTCGCGATCAGATCCTTCGAGTAAAGGATTCTGATGAGGTTAGTGCTGACACTCACAGCGAACTTCAAACGGTCGTAGACAAGAGCCGGGACCGCGGCACGGGCACTCTGGTCGTCTGCTGCACCGAGGCGGTGGGCCTGCTGGGCAGAGACACAGAGGAAAACCGCGCCGCCTTCCCGACCTTTGTGCATGACCGTTTGTGGTTCACTGTACACAAAATTCTTTCCTTGTAGTCCTGAAACGCCGGCCTTTTCCAGGTCCCAATGATTTTAGTCGGGAATAAATGTGATCTCGAAGATGAACGAGTTGTCGGTAAGGATCAGGGTTTGAATCTTGCTCGTCAGTTTGGCTCCGCCTACTTGGAGACATCTGCAAAGGCGAAGATTAACGTTAACGAGGTAAGGGCGATTTATACTAGGTGCGTGCGTCCGTCGCGCGCCAGACGCACGCATTCATTTGCGAATGATTTCCATGAAGAGTGTAGCGAAAATAAATAAATAAATAAGGAGCGGTCAACGCAGCATGCACTTATTCAACGAAAAAAGCGCCCAGCCGTCGCGAGGCTTTAGACGCGTGCGTCTGCGCTGCGTCAGCGAGGCGACTGGCCCTATCCTTCATCAAATAAACGTACGCACATCAAACGCACTCATTTTGTACAAATTGCTCTGTAGTTTCCCATAATCTATCCAGTCCTCAGAGCTGACCATATATTTCACAGTAAGCGTTGATGACGGTGCGTTTTTTCGGCGACATGGAAGGAAAGCGACGCGACCGCGCCGCTCACGCTGAAATCCCCACAGCGGCAGCAAACTATAGCATTTTCGTGATAGTTATTTGTTTTTCTTGATAGTTGGCATGAAATTTGATTTTGAAAAACTATTAAGAGAACTCTGACTTGTAACTACGGTGGCGATTCCAGCGCGAGCGGCGCGGCTGCGACGCGTGCTTCCCAAGTCCGGAAAAACGCACGCCCATAGCAAAACTTTAGTCTCTGCTCAACTCCGCATTATTTTTTTCTGAAAAAAAATTGGGAGTGCTAGTACTCACCACCACTGAATAGTTGTTAAATACTCAAATACTTGCATATCCGTGAATTTTCAATTATTCCGAACTCATTTTAAAAAACTACTGGAATAATATTTAGGTATTCTACGATTTGATCCGACAAATCAACCGTCGCTATCCAGACACCACGAAAAAGCCGGGCGAAACGTCGAAACAGTGTTGTGCGTGTAGTCTCATGTGATGAGGGTCATCTACCTGACGGACAAATCAAAATACCCAGACGGATTGTATACTTACCCACTAATGTTGCTAGTTAGCTCCCACTTCCATCAGCGTCATATTTCAGGCTTTTCCCTTGTTGTACGCATTGCCTGAGCAGTTTTTTGGAGTTTATTTTCTTGCCAGATGATGACATTCTTCAAGGCTTTCTTCACTTAATTTGCTTATCTAGACACGGCTAGGTCAGTTGTTTGGCGCTAAGGAACCGCGCTGCTGTTACCCGCGTCAAGTCACATCATAGCTGACAAATACTATGGACGAGTTGTCATGTAATTTGGACGTGAACATATTATAGGGATAGCTATAATCCCATGCAGCTTTTATTACGAAATTCCTAAGGATAGCAGGACATTTCCAGCAATACTATCCCAATGTAGGTCAAAAATGAATTTTACTCGTTAGCCATGCTAGGCATTTTTTTATCATATACTTTTGTCAACAAATGCCCCGTGTTTGTGCGGTGCCGATCGATCATTTTTGCACCACAGAAGACCACCCATCTGTTCTGCCACGCCTCTTGGCGCACGCGACGCGGCAGACCAACTGGACGCTACTGTTCTCGGTCGATGTTTCTCATTTTTCTGTGTCTCCGCCATTCCAAAATGCTTAGGTGAAAACTTAAACGCCTGACTACCACAGCACCCAGCTGGTCTGCCGCATCGCGTAGGCTGTGCGGCGCGGCAGAGTAGACGGGCGATATTCTGTGATGCAAGCGCGGTTGACCGACACTGTATGTACTGTTTTCACAGAAAATTCTTCCTTCTCACTACTTAGCATTTTCTTGAATACTCATCTCATCAATGAACAAGGATTATTCCTTAAAAATCCTGACATTGTACTTAACACTCTATTGCATTTCTTCTATCGTTGTTGAAGCATAATAATGTATAATGAGTGGCCCCAGACTTCCTGCCCCATGCAACACAACAAATCCGGTGATGCGCGATCGTGCCGCCCTACCGCGACGCGTCCGCGCGCGTGTGGGCCGACCTTGCCGCATGCGGCAGCAAAATTTTGAGCAATTATGAATGAAATAGTGACTTTTTGATTACTTAATTGATATCATTGTTGCTGACTGTATAAATGGTGTTACTTCTCATTGAGTGTTAAAAACACTGGTGAAAAAACGTGTTAACAACATTTACCAGGGACATAACTAGTTTATAATATAGGTTTACAAACTTCTACAAGTTATGAACTTCTAAAAAGATTAGGAACAACGCAGATTAAAAATGAACTACGAATCTCACGAGGAAGTAAAGCTTCACAATCACGAAATTCTACCAAAACAAGCAGAGCATTAGATTCTATAGCTTTCTACAAGTAATGTAATCAACCTACGACTCCATCATGACCACTAAGGAATTAGCAGCGATTCACAGCAATTCTCGTTAATTTCGAGAATATGATGCAAAACCAGCTGTTAACTCTGATCAGACTTCGAACTATGTGAAGCTACATCCAAAATAACTATCCAAGTTCATCAGAGCATGCAAAACATACAGTACTACAACGTTTCAAGTGACAAATAGGAATAAGCAAAACAAGGAGATGAGCGCTACACGGAACCTACATGGTATTAGTGTCCTAACTACAGAGAGAGATCGCCTGGGAAGCGAATGTCACGTCACAAAATTCCATCCTTCATCGAGCAAAGACCAGCGCTACTAATACTATGCGGATTAGAGAGACATGAGAAAGTTTACGCACAATACGGATATTAATCGACGTCAGACAAGCATGAGAAGGTCAATAAAACTCCGAAACATCGCAACATGGGCAAAAACTTCAGATAGTTTAGGAAAAAAATTATAAAAAGGCTACATTCATTCTATCTCTCCGTGAATATTTGTTTTCAAAATATGCCTGGATCTAAAAGGACTGTACCACGTCTGTTAAGGTGTCATTTTTGAAGAGATTCCACTTTAAAGCACAGAGTTAAGCCAGTCCAAAGCCAAGCAGCCAACCAGCAGCGAAACCTCCAAGTAGCCAGGCGTTGGAGCGTAAAAAGTTGGTCATCTAAAGCGAGAAAAATTTTCCTTCAAAAAAAAAAGACCAAAACAAGTGGAGGAATGTAGCTTTTTTCGAGAAGATTCTAAAACTATGTGAAATAAGCCCCACCTCCTCCTCATCCGGCATGACAGGGCGGGAAGTCTCTCCGAGCAGATTCTTCTCCAGTCCCCTTCTCAAATCTCTCAGATCTTGCTCGAACTTCGAACGATTCAGCTTCACGTATCCACGATAATTACATACCTAAACCAACACTTTTTCAACTGATAGAATAACAGCATGCAGAAGTTGAGGAAACTCCAGTGCAGAGCCCAAAAATAGAAGGAAAACACGTAGGAACGATTTATTCGATGACTAGCTACAACTAAGTACATGAGCAAAAACTTCATCGAATCACTAGGGATCACTAAAACTAAAACTCGGCAATATATGGACACTGTCAAACAAAAAATGCTAAAACGACCTGGATGTACAATTTTCAAGACAGCAGTACTACCTAAAGTACATCTACTGAGATTTCTGCTTTGCAAATTCATCCTTGAGTCCTCTTTTGTGCAGCACGTAGAACAACAACGTCGGCCACGCCCAACGGAGGAAGATCGCGATTTTGTTCGAAAGCGGCGCCATGACGAGGTCGATTTCTCTAGCTGATGCTGCTCGCAGGATCTGGCGGGCTGCATCTTCAGGAGATAATCCCTAAAATGGCAAAATTAGGTTAAGCAGCAAGGGTAGCAGTAATCCTTGGGAAATAGCCTAAATGTAGCTCTATTGAGCTATAATGAAAGCCCAAGAAATCACTCTTTTCCAGGAAAGCCTTCTCTAATCCCACAGAACGTAGGAATTCTGCCCCACTTCCAAGGACTGTGAGCTTTGTCGTCCTATTTACTCCCAGCAAAGTACAACCGGTAGTTCTCTTTTCGATTTCCTAATCAGTTGCGGCTACTTTCCCTTTTGCTGCGCAACAAAATGTTCATTCGGCAAGAAAGGGAGGGTCATGTGCTTCAACCACTCTTCCAAGGACAGAGAAATCGATTCTTGAACCAAAAAAAGCCAAGAAACCTAAAAGAATCCTAATGACACTATCTATGCACAACTGTCCCTTATTTATGAGCCCTCAGCCGGGTGGCAGTAAGAACTATCCAAAATCCATGGAAAATCATAAATTTTCCCGATATTACCGCCTTTTTCTTTCATATAATCTCTCTTAATTGAAATTTGGCTAGAAGATATGGATTGGAGCGCTTCAAATCTTTAGCACCACCACTCTACACCACAATGCGATGATTTCGATCACATATCCATCTTTCAACTATGCAGGGCGAAGTTATCCCGCCTGTCAAACTCGAAACCGATCCAGGAATCACCAGCGAAGTTATCTCGCTTGTCCAACTCGAAACCTATCCAGAAATCACTAACCATGGCCTATTTCTATGCCTCCATGGATGTTACCATGCTTTCTTACCAAAAAAATGCATGGATAGAGGTCCAGAACATTCTGCCAATAAAATTGCCGACAACACAATGTAATTGCCCTGAACCTGCTCTCGCTGCAACCAGTGACGTTCACAAATGTTTTGCTGGACCAGAACAAGTAATTCAAAACTATTAAATCGCTTGAAAATTAGCAAACCATTTGGTTCCGCCTCTAAAACGTGGAAAAAGCCTCGTATATTACCTCCATAAATGGATGAATACCTTAGAATAGCCAGCCACGCCCTCCAGATTATTATCTACAGTAGATAATGGTATTCTGCCCGGAGAATAGCAGATTTATGGGATATGGATGTCCCATAAATACGTTCAGCTCAATTTTGTTCTTCAGAATCCAATTGAAGAAAAAAGAACGCCCTCCTCAAAATGTCCTGGCCAACGCAAGAACCGCATGACCGATTCACTCGACGCTCGACGCCCGTAACTGTCGTACTCACCCGCGGCATTACAGTGTAAAGGGCAAACGACTTGAGAAGACGAGAGCGTTTCGGCTAGCGCTCTTCTTCGGCGTACAACCTAATTCTACTGCTGAACAGATCGCTCTTCGGTCAGCTACGCATCATCGTTTACTTCGCGCACCCACATGATCATCCACTGTCTAAGTTTTCTGCTGGTTGGAATCGCACAAGGTGAGTAACTACTACTTACTCGATACCTCATAAGGAAACATGACAGTTCACTAATAACTCGAGGAAATTATGACTAGACTGCGCCAAAATTAAACAACGCTGGTCTCTGATCTCTTTCAAAACATAAACTCAGCTTCCAAAGTGGTAGGAAAGGACGGCCAGGGCCCTAAAGTTTCGTCCTCATTAGGATAAACTTTCCCAAATGGATCTTCATATCGCCACTGCGGTTTCGATGTGGCCTCCCCATGAAACCAACATTTCCTCCTTTAGAAGAAGTCTGGTTAGGGGAAAAGGCTCTCCTCCCATTGTCTCGGCCGCTCCCATACATAAGATGAATACAAGAACTGGCAAAATACCAAAAACTGTTTGGATGACAAATTTGAAATACTTTATCCTACCGAGATGTTATATTGGCTATGCGTAATGGATACCTTTGCAGAAAAACAGCCCGTCCTGTGTTATAGTTGCTACAGTCATCACAAGCCTGTGGAGCTCAAAAATTCAAGAATACCCTCAAAAGAATAGAAATAGTCGATTTCTATGCTCTTGTTAGCTATGCAGCAAAGCTGACAGTGTTTCGAAGTATATATGTTTGGTCAATTAGATGTAAAAACACTCATGGCTGACGCGAGTATCTCCTCCCCGACCAAATGAGAGAAATAAGACTGATTCGCAACGAACTTTGACCAAAAGTACAGCTGATCATTTACCGAAATTGCAGGAAAATCCATTAAAAACAACATAAAACCGGTATTTACCGAGTATTTGTCTCGGCTATCCTGTTCAATGTTTGGCAGTATTCTTTTTTTACGTTCTCCACATTTTGGACAATGTTTCGGACAAGTAATTCAAATCCATGACTTTCATGGTTCTTCCATATTTTACTTTGTAGCCATCGGACAGAGATCACTGTTATTGTATCCACTAATGGAAAATCACATGGAAATCGAATAGAGAACATGTAAACTGCGTAACGCAATTTAGATTCGCATCAGTAGCTTTGGAATGAACTCATGTACGAATTAGACAAGAAAATCATACTATTTCCTTAACAAATGTCAAGGGTAGAGCCAGGAAACCAAATAGCTCAGGCAATACCAACGCATTATAATTAGATTGACTACCCCAATTCTCAGAGCGAAAACTGCCACTTCTGATTACTTCAGCTATTCCTCAGGAATGATCTTTTCAATTTTAAGAAAGCGTCATAGGCTCTATCCCGAAACCCCGGATGAATTCAAAACCAGATGCCATGTACTTCGCACAATGACAAACCATAATAGGCAGGTTCCGTATGTGTACCATTCAAGGGTCGCTCGAATAAGGAAGTTGCTCCTATCTAGTTCTACTATTCCCATTATTTTAATTGTAATTTTCTCAAGAATTATTCATCTGTTATTCTTTAGAAGCGCGAGAAACTTTCACACATGCAAAACAATCGAGAAACATGCTGTGATTACGCGGATTTACCTCTAACCTACTCTTTGTTTTGGCAATTTAATGTGTCGTATTATCTCCACACGCGGGGGTAAACAACGAAACACAGGCCGCGCTAAATTTCTTTGTATTCGTTGCTGTGCTTTTTCCACAGGCATGCACATAAGTTTTGATCGAGTGATCTTGCAGCATGTAAAAATAACCAGGGATAAAAATCCCAACAATTAGTGCGAAGCCTGACACTATTTTTCCAGGACAATTCCTCTTTTTCCCTGGTAACGTCCAACCAGTCTTTAACCAGCAGCCGGCCGTATTCGCTCAACAAAACGCACAATGGGGCGTCCCAACAACCGTGAGTCGTGAAAATATAACAATGTGAATGTATATAACCCAATTATATAGCCATGGAATGGAATCTCTATTCAGACAACCACCGTTGTACCTCCTGTCGAACGCATTGAGGACGTGCCCAACCCCGACCTTGAACAAGGCATTTTTCCTGTACCCGACCCAAGGTCATGGCCACTTGGACCAGACTGGAACGACCCCCGCAACACGTGGACCGCTATTAACGGATGGACCAGTGAGAGGAAATCGACAAACGATGTTGAATAATCAAATCGTTGAGAAATAAAAAAATATAATAAAATACTAAAAAAATCATATTTGTACACACCTTGAGCTGATGCTCATCCTCTTTGCCAACGGGATGACCTTGTGCGTCCAAGGCGCGTGACCCGAAACCTGTATTCATGTAACCAGCCGACACTGTAAGTATATGTAGTTTTGGGCGAGATTCACAGCGAAGGGCGTCAAAGAAAGCCTGAAAGTATGTGCGCTTAAAGGGGTTTGCGCTATTCATAGCCCAAAAAAATAGACCTGGAATGCATGTTTGCTAGCACCGTACGCGCTTCTGTATGGTATGGGCAATTTTCCCTGTACACTACTCGTCGCGATGATGCATCCATCATCAGGAATAGCGTCCAAGAGTTTTTGAGTGATTGCAACGTGTCCGAAGAAGTTTACGTCCATCAATTGTCTGGGAAGAGTCGTAAAATTAAGGAGAATTCTAGCAGAGTACAACGATCCTGTTTAGATGGCAAGCGACGTACTTGTAAATATTTAGAGGGGTGTCGTGTATCGATCCACGCATTGAAAGTCCCGCATTATTGATTAAAACATGGATAGTTTTACCATCGATAGCCAGGCTTTTCAGCGCTTCCACATCCACTGTGTTTTGTTCGCTAATATCGAGGTAGCTGAAAAGAAAATGAGGATTTTGGAGGTCCTGAAGCACTCATACCAGTTAAAAACTTCTCAGAAACTTTCTGGTTCAGCTAACAAGTAACAAATAACCATGGTAAAGGTAGAAACAAAATTGGAGCGAGAAATTTTTCGAAGAGCAAAAAATTGAAGCTGAACATATAAATTCATCCATATAAATTAGGGTAAACCAGGTCTCGTCAAGAACACCTACCTGTACGACGGTTCATGCGGATTCTCACTGTAACTCTTCTTGAGTTCCTCACACAACTCCTTCAGCTTATCTATACTTCTAGCTGTGACAATCACCTTAGCACCTCTCTTATACAGTTCGAACGCCAATGCCCGTCCCAGTCCTGAAGATTCTTTCACCATCAAATTATCACAATCCTCAACAGGAACCCTATACCTGAACTAGCTCCCGTGATTAACACAGTCTTGTCTTTAAACGACAGTTTAGGATGTTGATGTGGCCCAGGAAGCAGGTAAGTACATAGTCTGAACCAACCATATAGCTTAAAAAACCCAGACGTTATACAATGAAACTTACTTATACATCGAGTACAAAGCAGCAGGAATAACGGCCCATTTTAAGTAGTACTGTAGTACTTCCAGTACTTCAGGACTAAGAGACATAGTGGTTCTTAAGATCACGACCATATTTTCAAAGAAGCACCAATTCAGATAAAACGGCAGACGAACGTGCGAATGCAATAGTACATACTGTAGCAGCGCGTAAACAAAGCAACATCAAATAGAAAAACGCGAGCAAATGCCATTTAAAAAAGCTAGTCATGATGAACATATTGTAGCAAGTAATTCTGGGAAGCAAAAAAAAAGAACTGACAAGGAGAAAAATCAGGAGTTTCAAAACGAGATATGAAACTTTGGAGACTATACATATAGTCCAGTAAAAAGCAGAGAATGCGGAGAAGGAAACCAGAACACTCGGTCTCTAGAAATCAATAGAACTGCGGGCTACTAAAAAAGAATAACTAGGGCAAAGCGAAGAAATTCTTAGTGATTTCTCTGTGGGAATGGGAAAAAATGAGCGTAGCTCATGAATCCAAAACAAAGCTCATCAAATATTGCCTCCCTGCCTAAAAATCAACAGCGATCTCACAAAACAAAAAGCAAGCGAAAAATTTCTCCAAAAGATAAAAATGTTGAAAATTTGAAGCCTCGCGCCGAGTAGCTTGCTTGATATGAATACCACTGAAAGAACATAAGACAATTCAAAGAAGAAAATCCATTTTGAAGAAGGAATTCGAGGAAGAAAGTCAATTTGAAAGAGGAATTCGAGGAGGAAAGTCAATTTGAACAGGGTTTAAAAAAAGGCAAAAAAAATCTCATAATCAATGTGTTCCTCTGTTTAAAGTAACGACTTCTTACTAAAACCTTCAGTTTAGAAGGGGGAATCACAGGAATTAGAAACCTATCCGGACTCAGAACAATCCTAAATAAATCTGGATGGAACTGTGAGTTGTAGGACAATAACAACTTCGAAAACAAAATGACAACTCCCCTAGATTCTCACAAATTGGAGTACCTGTGATCATTACAGGCACAGAAGAAGATTTTCACGAAAATATCATGCTTTTCCAATCGTTGAGCAATCGACGGCATTTCGTACGTTATCGATGGAAAGTTAAGTTACAAGTAAAGGAAGACTAATGTACTGCAGTAACACCATTGAAAGCTAGAAACAGGAAGAAACGAATGAGTTCTTTCCATAAATTAGTGGAAGAAAACCAATCAACAGCAATCACCGTTCAATCGGCGCGTCCTAACAACTGCTAGGAGGGAAGATAACGGAAGAGCGTGCAACGGAACAGAAAGGAGAGCAGAGACTTCGACCTTTTGCAGCGCGACTAATGATAGCACCTTTACTTCCTTGCAAGATGTCAATCAATGGGTAAATATGCCTTTTCAGCATGATTTCAGAGAACCTAAGCAATGAAGGGAATTTGAAAAACATCAGCATTGCTGGAAAAACCTGTTGACTGAACGTTCAAGCAGAAAAACGAAACAGCCAGGTACATATCAGAGCTCTACTGTGCTAATGTCACATATAATACCTTGATGTTTCTAAAGCGAGAATAGCCAAGGAAACCCTACATGATCAGTGCGTCTACGCTACAAACTCGACCTCATAGAGGCGAAAGGAAAGTGATAACCGTGATACACTACCCAGCAATTTGCTCAAGCTTTCAGACTGTGATCAATGCTAGAAGCTCTACGATGAAATAGTACCAAGTACTTCCGGACGATAGCAAATAGATCAGGACAAAAATGAGCAGAGCGTGGTTCCTCATAGGACACAGGACAACACACCGCACAGGACCACGCATTAGAAATGAAAATACTGTGTTTCCTAGATATCTGCGACGAATCGACTAGGAAGAAAATTCCGCAATGTGCACATCCGAAGGAACAAACGAAAACAAACGAAAAACGACAGTAATGTTATGAAAATGAAAAAAAAGAGAAAAGCACTGCTCCCGTCAGCAGAATGTAAAACGACAAGATGATATGTTCAAACTTTAAAAAAAAAAAAAACAAAGAATCTCCACACAGAGTTGCTCCTCAGACTTATTTTAAAAAAACAGCCACTAAAAGGTTAACCTGGAATGCGAACAGCGATAGCCCAAGGGCTGTGGCGGCAGCTTTGCTTGTACGAGTGAAGATATAACCAACACATCTGGAAAAGAGGAGAAAACATCAAGCTCGGGAAAATAGAACACAGGGTCAAGAAATCATAAATTAGCGTCAACTGTCCGAAAAAAGGGTGTTGACAGGTGGTTTGCGTTTTGTTTTAACATTTCGATGTCATTATGTTCAGAGGCTGAATTCCGGCGTGGCCGCGGCCAGCCACCTTTGGCCGGCTAGATTCGGCCACCATTTCTTCGGTTTCTTCGTTTTTTGCTTGACCACGGTAGAAACGATATCTCGCAGAATTACCCTTTCGGAAGACGGCCAAATGAAGCCGCTCTCGGTGTCTGTTGAAGACTGGCCAAACGACGCTGGGAATTACGTTTTCCACCACTCATCGTAATTTCACAAAAACAAGGGTATGGTACAAAATGAATACTATTTTTGTGTTCAGCATATGGAATAACCTACATATGCGAAATTTGAGGTAATTCTGTGAGATATCATTTCTACCGTGGTCAAGCAAAAAGCGAAGAAACTTATTGGTGGCCGAATCTGGCCGGCCAAAGGTGGCTGGCTGCGGCCACGCCGGAATTCCGCCTCAGATTAGCACAATGACCAAGTAGCCCCGTTCAATATACTCCTAGTATATTGCTAGTGTGCATGACCACAGAACAGTAGCTGTTTGCAGAAGCTCAGAGTCAGTATAAGTACCTAAATGTAGGCAAAAATAATAACAATTACTCAGAACAACGCCCTTTTTCATGTAACTTCTTCCTGTATTTTTCACAATATCTCCGGAGCTTTGAACTTCACTAGGGGTAAATCATGCAAGGAAAAAACACGCTGAAACCCCCACGTAATGTGTAGGACTACTTCGTTTGAGAGGAGCAAATTAGCCCCATAATTTGCTTGATTATTATGTGACTGTTTACGTTGTTCACGGAATTTCCCTTTCAAAAAGTACAGACAGTAAAATATTCCAATAAGCTTGTGACATGCTTCCTAGATATAAAGCAGACCAACAACATTAATTGGATTTCCATGCGGAAGTTCTTTTTAGTTTCTTTCAAAGTTGTTTTCACAAACAGGCTGTGGGTTTCCAGTTCCTTTGGAAAACTGTGTACTGGCAGCCGCCCACGCTCAAAACAAAAGGTTAAGCTTCAAAAATCAATAAGAACTCCTCCTGGATCGAATCTGAGGTATGACGATCCACCAGTGGGCATGATACCACCCGCGGCGAAGTAATAAACGCTGTGTGATGCTTAGTGCACTCATGACAATGGATAAAATCTATAATAATAAAGACGGCGCTCACATATGACTGGGAAAAGCGTACATCCGAAAAGGACAGTCGTATGGTAGAATAAAATGGGCTGTTTCATTTCATTCAATATTCTGTTCTGAGTCGAGAACAGCCATATTCACGAAGCTATGTTTCTGTATTTATTTTACGTATGCCTCGTCCTCAACGCGTTTACAATTAATGAAGTCACGGCAACGGTGAGTAGCACTACTTGATATGCAAATAACTAGGAAAAAAACTCATCTGAATACCTAATCTTGAGAGCTCTAAGATTTTTTCAATAGGAGCGCCGTAACCTCAGCCGAATCGGCTAGAAGTATAATTTTCGCGTTTCTATCGCTCATTCTTATTGTATGAACTTTAAGTACAGAGGCGCCTCGATGATAACTTCCTTCACTTTCAAAAGGAAACTGATTGTGAACCTCTAAGCAAAGAACTGTCATAATTACTCACCTACTCATGAGAATTTTGATCAAAACAACAAAATAACCTGTCCCATTTTCTTTCAGTGAGGTTTTTAAGAACTATGTACAACGTTGTTGGTTTTTAACATCTATATATGACGTTTTAGCCATGTGGTGAAGGATTGGGCCAAAACTACTGCATGGAACAGAAGCGTAATGGCAACTGCAGAAATCCATACTTTAGAAGCATGTTAAGAACTAAATGCGGCAAGACATGTGGAATTTGTTAAATGAAAGTACCGTGAACTCTCTCAAAAACCACTAGATGTAATTTGTGGAAACACCAGCATAAAGTAATCTATGTACGGTATTTCTGCGTTTGCGAAACAACAATAAATCTTCACAAAAAGATCTCGGATGTCACAAAAAGCAAAATGACAACCTCACGAAACAATTTAGCAGACAATATGAAACCAAAACTCACAATCCAGCTCCTCCTCCAACAGCCATTTGGACAGGTGGAGGTTTCTTGTTGATGTTATCGACGAATGACAATGTTCGCTTCCACAAAGATTGTCGATCAGCCCTCTTAGCAGGAGTCAACGATTTTAGCAAATTATCAATATCCGAAGACGACATCTGGAGAGAAACATAATATGTTCCAAAAAAAAAGTTTGAAAACCAAAGCTGATAAGGTTAAACACAACAATTTCGTGTTGCTGTACAGGAGGGATAAAAAAGTCGGTTTCCATGGAAATAAATAAGCTCGGAGAACCAGGTTGTTTTTTCATGCAGAATCCCATAAGACCAAATGAATACGAATCCTTCCGATATGCGAGCGTAAGAAGCAGCTGATAATATTAAGAATTCGAGAAGACGACCGCTACGCAACAGCGGCGCGACTGCTACTGGCAATGGAGCGCGCTATTCCACTTGGCAAATGAGTGAGTTGGAAACTGGTGAACCTGCTGCGCTACCAGATTTTCTATAAGGCAAATAATCTGGGTCGTCTAAGCACTTTCCATTTATGAATTGCTTGTCCACCCTAGTGTTTCACCTGTTCTTCTTCTTACAAGCCTATTTTTTTCCACCGGCGACTCGAACTACTAGGTCAGGTACAGGAACTAAGAGACCAATTTTATGATACGCTTAAAAAAGGCCTTGCTAATTCACGTTAAACCTACAAAAGTGAACATATGAAGTAGTAATGAAAGCGCTGAAGGTGCTTTTTTTTGCTCCTAGTATAAACAAATGAGAGCAACATGATACAGGAAGCGTCATTCACGATTGCCTTCCTCTCAGCGTTGGCAGCGCCACCTCACTTGTTAACCCACGTTGATACGTGGTAACACAAACGTTGGCCCTATACCGGTTAACGCGAATCAACGTGGGTTAACGAGTGATGTGGCGCTGCCAACATTGGAAGGAGGGCAATCGTGATTGACGCTTCCTGTACACTGGAAAAAGAGAGCTGTCCGTGCGTATTGGTGTGTCATATTCGCCTGCCGCGGTTGGAAGAGCGATCGATTACAGACGGACTCAAAAATTATGATGGTTGAATACTTATGCCTACCGTCTGTGTCTGATTCGAGTTCTCTTGATCACCGTGACTTTAATTTTTTTTTCTTGGTACCGTTCAAGGATTTGAATGCTTGCAGTATGTCCCGGCGAAGTTGTTTGACCTCAGGGCTGGGATTCATGAAACGTTAACCGTGTGAACCAACGATGGCTAGCGTGATTGGTTATCCCGTAGAATACGTAACGTTTGGAGACGCATGATGCAAAAGTTGGTTTGCTAACATGGTTTTGGTTGGTTATGCGTCCATGAATCCTAGCCTAAACTGGCTGTAAAAAACCCGGATGCCTTTGGGGTCTGAACACGAGATTGCAATCTGCGCCTGTACATATAGTCTATAAAAAAATCGGCGGACTCCTGCTGGGCGTGGCGCCGCTTCGCAAGGTCGGTCGATATCGTAGAAGATCACCCGTTTTTCCATAGAATCTCAGGCTGCCGATCGGATGGCGACCGCGCCGCGCGCCCCTTTCCCGCCGAACTGGAGTCCGCCGACTTTTTTTATGGACTGTACGCGTCATTGAGATTACCCAGGGTAAACGTGTTGACGCACATATTAACCATGAGCGAATTTGGTAGTTTTAACACGTTTGCCCAGCGTAATCTCAATGACGCAAACAGCCCCTGGTTCTCTCGATTGTTCAAGTATAATACGTTGGAGATTTACGGTTCAAGAGCTTATCTCGCACTGTGTGGGGCACACCCCTCAATGTTTCTTGTTTAATTCTATGAAGTGTCCGAAAATATGTTGCTCAAGAATTCCTAACAAAAACTCTTGTAAAATACTAAGGAACCTTTTAAACGAGGTCCCAAGGAACGAGGTCCACTCGCGCGCGCTACATCGCATGAAACATGGCGCTCTGATTGTCTGCGCATCCCCACGTCTCAGTGACTTACCCGTTCTCCTGTTCGTACCACTGCTTCCTGTTCGAACAGGTAATGGGCCCGTGTACAAGGGCCTCGTTCACTGGAGCTCTTTGTAAATATACTTCCTAGGACCTGTGTCTGAAGACAGGCCTTTAAATTATTTTAATTCTTTCAAATTCACCATTTATTCTATTTAAGAAAAAATAACGCAATGATTGCTGAACAAGTGAACATCAAATGTGTCTTCATACAATAGCTAGTTCAATTACGATATCATCATGTATGACGTCATATAAATGACCTGTAATGTCGCTTTACAATTGTACATGTGATGGGCAGATAAATGGGAAGCACAGTCTGCCTCAAAATCTTTGAGACCTTGTCCGCAAGCGCAGACCGTTGCGTGAGTGCCGCGAAAACGACTATAATCTACAAAAAAAATTGAGGTAACAACTTCATCAGAGAATACAACTAAAAATACATATCTAAAATATCTATGGCATATCTAGAGATTTTCAAATGCATTTTTAAGAGAGAGTTAATGATGCCACCTACTTTGCTTAATATTAAGTTCATTTCCCAGAGATTACTCATATATACCCTGTTGCAGGTAATTTCAAAAACAAAAAAGCGATGAGCTCGGATGAATGTGACGTCGCAATGGCAATTTCCATCGTAAATAGCTCTACAACATTGCTTTAGCTCGATTCCTTGCGAATATCTTGTCCCAGAACTCTGTTCGTCGTCTCTGGTAGTCGTCAGCCATCGCTGGCATCGGCAGCTGGACTCGCAGATGGCGGAACGGCTGCTTGGGGTCGTACTGCTCCCACAGTTGGTGGTCGTCCGACACGCTCATATCACCGTTGGGATTTCTGGAAAATTCGATAGATAAATTTATCCTAGGTAATTTCAGCGATGTATGTGACCCCAGTTGAGTTTTTACTGCACCCTAGAATGGCTATTTCAAAAGGCCGTAATCTGAGCGGAACTAGGCTAATCGGGAAACGGTTACGACCATCTCGTAGAGGAAGACAAGAGCTTTCGAATGATATAAAATCCTGGTGAAAAGTGAAAGTGGTAGCGCAGATAACAGGGCAGCTTCCCGTCCAACCCCTGCGGTTACAGTACGATTACGGTTTGTTGGTTGGTTCGATAAGCCTACGAAGACCCTTTTCATCAAGGAAAAACCTTATACCCACCCGAATTTGGCAAAATTTGTAAAGAACGTCGTCATAATGTCAATCATCTCCAGATCCGCATCATTCGGCCTAAACTTAGCGAAAATACCCTTTCCAAGGACATAGCGCAGCTCCGAACAGTGAGTAGCACCTAAATAGAAGACATTTGCCATACAGTGAACTCCGCGGAGCGGACACTCTGGTTGTCTGCTGCACTGACGCAGCGAGCCTGCTGGGCAGAGACGCAGAGGAAAACCGCGCCGCGCTCCCAGCCCTTGCTGTTCACCATCACAACGAATATCGTGAGCGTACCTTTAAATGGCAGCATAAACCTCAAGAAACCAAATCCATCCGGATTGTAATATTCAAAACAGTAGAAGAAGACGTCATTGCCAATTTCGGACATTTTTCGCACGTATCGCATCATTCCAGCGTTAATCGCATAGTCACCCATCAACTGAAAGGGAATAAAAGGCGTTTATACTTCAATGAACTACGCGCGGCTTGAGCCTCACCTCGACCATTCTCTCAGTGACTTTTCCTCTGTCCTTAGGGTCTACGTCCTTCAGGTAGAAGTCGTACACATCCTTCCGGACGCTCTCTTCGTCACTGCCATAATCGCACTCGCGGAAGATGCGATTGCAGAATCGCCGGAAGCCTTCGGTTGTTTTTGGGAAACCGCCAAGAGCGACTGAAAAGGCAGTGCTAGGCACGTGTGTCCCATAAGTAGGGGTCGGTATTGGGAAAAATTGCTCGTTTCAGCATAAAAAATACTTCAAAAAATTGCTGAAAATATTTACCAAAGAACAATCCCTCATTCTCTGTGGTCCCACACATGATGGGTTTCCGAGGACCTTCACGCCTCAGTTCAGCCATCGGTCTTGGGAAGAAGTCACCGTCGAAATTCGGAACGAAGTAGAGGTTACCAGATTGGGAGTGGTGGAAACCCTGAATGTTAAAAAAAATCTTGGCAGAAAAAAAAATAAAAATATTTCAAAATTTTATAAGCACTAAAACCCTGCTTCGCACCAAGGCCCGGATGCATCATCGAGATTACCCATGGTAAATATTTTATGTAGGTACCTAAATTTACTCTTATTTACGCATGCATCAAGAAATTACCCTGGGTAAACCTATTGACACCCCTCAAAATTACTCATCGTTCACATCGGCGTCAAAACGCTCACCCTGGGTAACCTCAATAATGCATCCAGGTCTTTATCTGGACCCATATGTAATGTTTCAATACCCAGCTGCTACCGATGGGTAACTATACCCACTGGGTATAGCAATAATCTCCAGTGATGCATCCGGCCCAGCATCCGGCTCTTGTCTTTTACCTTCTTTGGATGTATTCCCACTTCTAGTCGTGATGACGGTTGAGCTTGCATGAAATGTAGAAGACCTTCAGAGTCGTCATCTGAAAAAGTCAAGAGGGTAGGATTATGAGTTTTCAGTGTACCTGGGTAAATATTTCTGGAAATAACCGCATGTTGCCTACCTTCCCCAGTCCAGCCCAAATACCGAGCAAACTCTCGACACAACTTCGCCTGTGCCTCACTCGTCCTCATAGCAAAGTCGCACTCCCCACACCCAGCCATAGGAATCACTCGATGGAAGAGATCTGAAATTTCCCATCTCAAATAACCCTACAGAAATTGTGGGATAACCAGTGTAACGAAAACGAACCCCTCGAATGTGGGCTAATCGCCAACAAGTCCGCGCTTGCACCACCAGCACTTTGTCCGAACACAGTCACGTTGTCCGGATCGCCGCCGAATGCTTCTATGTTATCGTGGACCCATTGCAGAGCGAGGGTTTGGTCCCAAAGGCCGAGATTACCTAAGGTATTTCTCCAATAGGGTAATTATTACCGTGAGGCAGGTAAGCTTACCTCTGCAGACGTCGTCGCCTGTGGTGAAGAAGCCGAACGGGCCGAGGCGATAGTTCATCGACACCACCACGACGTCTTTGACGCAGAGGTTTCTATTATAGAAGGGAAAGGTCAGCGGAGGTGAGATCGAAAACTATGGAAATCGTAGAATGGATGGCGGAAAATTGCCGTAAAACGGAAAATGGAAAATTCCGCACCTACCCCCCCCCCCACCCCCCTGGAAAGATAAATT